>NWSH02000006.1:7827191-7843604 GCA_002382865.2 Heliothis virescens | reverse complement strand
CAAAGCGAAGCTTAATACACGTGCGTAGCCTCTCCGTGCACCGCCGTGGGGCCGCGCCTTAATACTTATTTTTATTGCCTCTGCTTTCTTTTGTTAAACAGTCACATAAAAACAAAAGCCTAAACACTCATAACAATACATCACCATATTAAAACCTCANATATTCGTGTATGGAGTACACCCACGTGGAAACGTAGACCCACGTTGACAGCGTTGAGCTATGTAACCGCCTATTCGAGCAAGCCACGCATGTATCAATGACGTCAATTCGTGCGTAGCCTCTCCGTGGGTTGCAGTGGACACAACCACATACATTTTCTTCCAAAGCGAAGCTTAATACACGTGCGTAGCCTCTCCGTGCACCGCCGTGGGGCCGCGCCTTAATACTTATTTTTATTGCCTCTGCTTTCTTTTGTTAAACAGTCACATAAAAACAAAAGCCTAAACACTCATAACAATACATCACCATATTAAAACCTCATTTCTTAAATCTTCAGGAATACCAGTTCCGCAACCCAACGCTACAGTCGTTCGCGTTCGGGAGCAGCCCCGACATCATCCGAACGATTGCCAACAAGAACTGGGAGCTGAGCAACAATCTGTCGCCCGTGCCATCGTTGCCGGTCACCAGCGATCTGCGACCCGAACCTATGAAGAGGACCTACGATCCTTTGATGCAGCAGGGCAATTTGAGTGAGTATTTCGTGAAAATTTTCCGTAGGAACTACTCCGCGTTCCGTAGGAACTACTCCGCGAACCCGGATAAAAAGTAGCTAATAGCCTTCCTCAGTAAATTGGCTACCTAACGCTGAAAAACAAACAAACTCTTCAGCTTTATATTATTAGTGTGGTATAGATGTCCAAAAAACCCTTTTTAGTGCAAACTTGCGTTCATTAAATACCCTATTTGTATATGATGCAGTTAAAACTCTTAACCAGTCAAAGGTACTATTGACCAGCAAAATCAGTCAAAACTACTTTTGACTAAAGAGGTTGGTTAAAACTGATTTTGATTGAAAATTATTGGTCAAAAGTACTTTTGACTGCAATTTTGCAGTCAAAACTACACTACTCACAAAAATTTAAGGATATTTTTTCATGGACGATTTTCTTATGGGATTTTCAAGAAGCTGTATCTCCAAGGAAAATGATCGTACAGCAAAAAGAAATCCAGGAAATTATAGATTCAAGATTCTAGTTTTCAAATCTATCCATGATTCTTTTTTTAAATCACTAGTTTTGGAATAACACTAAAGAAATCAAGGAAAGAAAAAAATTACAGATTTTCTGTCAACTTTGGAAAGCTACAAGTTTATAAAAAAATTTTTTTTCTTTATCTCACTCCAAAGCTTTTTTTGAAAATTTTATGCGCTTTCAGTTGATGTAACCGGTTAGTTTGTACGATGATTTTCCAAGGAGTTATTGTCAATCAAAGCAAAAACGATCTCGTTCTCTTTGTTTATCAATAACTCTGTAAATAATGATCGAATAGAAAATCTAAGCAGAGTTTTGAAATCTACACAAAATTTTCCAATAGGAACCATAGATAGATAATGGGAGGTACCAACTTTTTTGGAGGTCAATATCTTCGTTTGAAAAAAATGGTCAAAGAATGACAGATATGAAAGGATATTTGAAAATTACTTTGCTGGTAACTTTTGATTCGATGACCGTCGCCAACGAGGATATCGGAAGTAATTTTTTTAACATTTAAGAATCCTGGCAATAGCCGAGAAATTCAACCACTGCGATTGTTTTTTCTTGCGTTCGGAGGCTTTAACACTTTCAGAGCTATCGCAAAAATGACAATTCTGAACAAGTTTACCATTGCATGACCTGATTTTTCGCCAGATAAAATCGTTTTTTACTCCATAATCTTTATAATTCGATCAAAGATAGGGAAAATTAATCGAAGAGAAGATTTTATATACCAAAATAAACAAAGAAATTGTAAGATACCAAAAAAACTCACAACTTTTTTTTATTTTTGTCTTAACCATTTTTTGCCCGATAAACGACACGCAGAAGAAAATGAATAATCTATCAAAATCGCCATCTTTATTCACGTGCGCCGTCGGAGTTATGGCAAGAACAATTAATTGTCACTCGCGTTATTATCTCGTTTCAGAAAGATAAAAGTTAAGTAGAAAAAACATTGCCAAAAAACTGAATATTTGTACAGAGGAATTTTCCCAATATGAAACTGAAATAAATTAAATTTAGAGTAAAACTTAATTTAATTGAAAAAAATCGGTATGCAATTGTAACTGGTGTTCATGAATTGATCATTTTTTTGCGAAGACTGAAAGTTGTTTAAAGCCTCCGAACATCAAGAAAAAACAAATCGCAGTCGGTTGGAATTCAGGGCTAAATTCCAAGATATCTGTAATGTTAACAAAATAATCGATATAACCTTCGGTTTCATCCCAATCGCAATCAAAAGTTACAGCACAAGGTATTCCAAACACTCCTTACCCGAATAATGTCACCTTCTTTGACCTTTTTTCAAATGAAGATATTTACCTCCAAAAAAAGTAGGTACTGCCATACTCTATCCATGGTTACTTCTCATTTGGAAATTTTGTTAGATTTCAAAACTCTCCCGCTTCAGATTTTCTATTCGAACATTCCATTACAAGAGTTAAATTGACAAACAAAGAGAACATAGATCTTTTTGCTTTGATGTGACAATAATCTCCTTGAAAACTCATCGTACAAACATCCGGTTACATCAACTCGGTAAAAGGACGCATAAATTTTTCAAAAATAAATAAGTGCGTGAGATAAAGAAAAAAAAAATTTTAGAGACTTATGCTAGCTTCCCACAGCTTGAAAGAAAAATCTGTATTTTTTTTCGTTCCTTGATTTCTTTAAGATGCTTATTCCCAAAACTAGTGATTTAAGAACTAGATCATGGATAGATTTGAAAAACATAGGAATCTTGAATCTATTAAATTTGCTGGTTTTCTTTTTGCTTGTACGATCATTTTTCCTTGAGATACCAGATGCTTAACTTGAAATCCCATAAAAATCGTCCATGAAAAAATATCCTTAAATTTTTGAGTAGTTGTACTCTTCTGTGATCGTGAACGCTCTCTGCGATCAAAAGTAGTTTTAAACTTGAAATAAAAGCACCTCAAGTCACAAGTGCTATTAACTCGTTAGATGTATGAAGTGATGGTGATAGGATGACCTAACCATTAGAATTTCTAAAGTATTATGTTGAATAATGATAGTATAATATTCCGAATGTTTTTTATTTTCCTGGGTCTCATAAAATAAATGTCCTAAAACAACGTAGTCTTGTCTGCCCTACCCCTAGAGTGTAATTCAAAATCGCGTAGGCGCGGAGGGGCGAGGCGGGCCGCGAGTTGAGGAGCAGGTGGTTGTAACACTCGCTACCGCGGCTGAGGCTGGCCGGCACTGCCGGCCAGCAAGCCGAAGCTGCGGTGGTGAGCGTTAAACCTGTCTGCGACGATAAATTCGCGTGGGACCGCCGGAGCCCTGCAGCGTCGGAGCCATGACAGAAACCATGCTTGCTGAATGATGCATGCTTGCTTGCACGTTGCAAACTAGTAATATAAAAGTTCATATGTGCGTTTGTCGTTATTTTTTTTTTATCGACCACCTTACCTTTTTAAGAGTTTTGACTGATACAACCAGTCAAAACTGCTTTTGACGGAATCTCTTGGTCAAAAGTAGTTTTAACCAACGCCATTGGGAAAAAGTACTTTTGACTGTTATTTTAGTCAAAACTATTATTGACTAAAGCTTACGGTCAAAAGTAGTTTTGACTGATTTTGCTAGTCAATAGTAGTTTTGACTGGTTAAGAGTTTTGACTGCAACATATACACAAACGTGCTTCGAGATATCGGTGATCGATCGGATAGTCAGCCAGCTAGTTTCATAGCTGATTTAAAAGAATAGTTCAGGTTTTTTAAGGTACAAAAAAAATAATGTTATTTACAAGTCACATCTATCTTTTATGTCAGGAGACAACTTTATTTTGTTGAAGATTCTCTGGCGTTAATATATAAGTATACCCTGTTCACGATAACGTTAGAAAAAAGAGGCTCGCAGAAGCAGGAGTACGAAACCTTTTGTTTCAAGTTAAATTCAAATAATTTTAATAAATAATATGTTTAGCATACAGTAAATTATTTCCTATCTATGTACTCGTTACGAGGCGAATGCCGTGAAACAACAGTGTTTAGTAACAATCAGTTTATTAATAAAAACGAAATAAAACAACTTTATCAATATTATCACAATGGCAAGACATTATTGTATTTGTTTAAAAGATTTATTAATTCGGGTAATAATAACAGTAACAATAAACAACAAAATCACGAAAATTCATTTATAACGAGAAAACGCGTACTCACACAATTTGGCAGATCATATTTGACAAAACCTCCCAAAATGAAAAAAATCACGTACTGCCAAAGTTTATGTAGGGAATACAGTAAGATTTTAGTTTTGGTAGAAATACGTGAAAACGTTTTGCTTCTTTTAGATTTTAAACATCGACAGAATATTATAAATAAAACAATATTAAATGAAAGCCTTATAATTTCGTAATACCGATCGGTAGGTTAAATAAAAATAATTATGCGTGGTAGCTGCTATTAAAATTAATGATTTTATTTTCCTTGCTTTATGATTCCACAAATTAACTAAACGAAAATTTTCGATATTATACATTTTGTGACTTGTTATGAGACTGTCTGAGAAAATTTACAGTGACGTGAAAGCATTCCCAGTACTCTCTACCCCTGCTTCTTTTGGATTTTTTTAACGTCGACACGACAACAGAATGTCAAAATAAACGATATTAAATGGAAATCTTGTAATTTCATAAAGTAGATAGTTTAAATATGTACAATTAAGTGTGACGGCTATTATTTAAATTAATTATATTTTTTCTACATCAATCTGGAGCGTAATCATTTTTGTTGTAATTTTATTTTAAAGTGGACGCCTAAAAGAACCTTATTAAACTTCTTTCTATTCCTATCGCGAACAGACCATAGGTAATATTCTTTCCAGACTGATTTCAAATATTTTATCAACGACATGCACTCGATGAACATGGTAACATCTTGCATTAAATTTCAGGGGTACAAGATTACGAGCGCGACAGCCAATTCCCTGATGAGGAGTATGAAGAAATTATGGATAAATTGAATAAGCCAACTAGCATTCCATACAATGAATACACGCTGGAAGAGATAATTTATCAGTTAGCTAAGGTAAGCAGACAAAGACAAACAAATCAAACTTTACTCGAGTATAAGTTGAGTAAATCAACTTTAAGAACTGTCCTATAACTTATTGAAGTGTAGGTTCACCGGCAACGTACACGTCCATTTATTTTAAAATAAATTTAATGTTTGGAAATAGATTGAGAAAATTCATAGCAGGTAAACGGTTTTTTTAAATTGCTCACTCCACTAATTTTGATACTGGAGTGGTCTAACTTTGGAAATTGCCTAATTCTGTAGTGGTTTGATTCTAAAAGGTATACCTAAATAAAAACTGTCGTTTATATTGGCAGTGAATTTGAGCCAAAATACTTTGTTTACATTACTGCCGTCAATAACCGATTGTTTTTGTTTTTCATTCATACCATACTTAAAAATATTTATTTTTCCAGATGATGTTTTCTCAGTCCTTATCGCGAGACCCTGCTTCTGCGCGGTCGGCCACTCGACGCTTCATGTCCTTCCTTGAGCTTCAGGCGGAGAGGGGACAACTATCACGCACCATTGAGAAGAAAGTACTTGGTATGTAAATACTCTTTTAATTAAGTACCCAACATTAAAGTTATTCAGAATATATGAAAAACTGCTTATCATTTGTCAATTTTAACAGATTAATTTCGTTTACTTGGGTTTATACAAGTGGTTATTATTCATTGCACTTCGTCAATCCGCTTTGATTGACGTAGTACATACTTAGGCAAATGAAGTACTATAATCGAGTATTTAGCCTTGCACAATTAGTTAATGATTTACTTAGTCAAAATGGTGTACGGAAGTGTACCAAAACGTGTCCTCCTAAAGTTATATCCTACTGATATTATAAATATGAAAGTTTGTAGGTATGTATGGATGTTTGTTCCTTTTTGTAGTAACTTGGTAATAATGTAGCTTAGGTATACATACATATATATCAATATATCACACATGCTACTTGTGTGCGGAGAGAAGTTTTGTTGGGACGTAAACCGAAGGTAGCAAGCACATAGGTTTAAAATATTTTTTCTTGTTTTTCAGACTTAATGATCGCAGCTCTAACGGACACAATAAGCGACCACCCGGAGTACCTGTCACAACGCGACGCGATGACCGCCAACCCGGCTAATAGGCAAACACTTTATCCATTTACTTTAGAATAATGCTGTAGTGGCCACACATTAGCACACACAAGAATAAAAGCAAAAATCCACGACGAAGTAAGTCACTAAAATTAATTTAAACCGATTTTAAATCGGTTTTTGTTGTAACAATTGCAATTTTAAAATAATGATTCGCATTTGTTTTGGCCCCTTAGATCTCGTTTAGACTTGGGAGTTGCTTTTTGTTCTAAATCTTTTTACACTGCGTATCACCACTTGTATGTATATAGCTTCATAAATCTTCAGCTCGAACTTATTTATCTTCTAGTTGTTTCCAAATAGGTGTTCCTTAATATTTAGTCGAGATATAAAGCATAGCATATATAGCAATATTGTATTAATGATACATTTTTTTTCTAGTTTTAGGGGACATTACTACGACTCCAGGCCTGCCAAACCAAACCTGTCTCGTGAAATTCTTTCTGCGTACAAAAACGAGCTTCTGAAAGGACAAACAATGCACACAATGGGTTACTCAGAAAATAATTAAATATAGAATATAAAAAACTGCGAAGATATGACACTTAGTTAAGAAAGCGTTTGAGATTATTTGAGGTTGGAGAACGCATTTTACACGAAACAAACAATATTTATAGTTCCACAGTTACGATGCTTATAGATTGAAAAGTATACATGTATCTATGACATTGTCATTTCGACGTCATACATTGTAAGTTGTATTTAAAATTATATAAATTTTAGTAGGTACCTATATAAACAGCTAATTCGAGTGCCACAAAGTCCAAATAACGAATAAACTTTTTGTATTTATAGATTTTATACGTAGTGTCGTATCTTCGTATTTACCAACTAAGGTTGGATTTCTACCTGTCCAGCTGTTGATTTACTTGCTAAAGATAGAATTTTGAGATTAGCCTACAAGTAATATCAAAGTCTTATCTCAGGTAAGCAAATCAATAGATAGATAGGTTATTGAAATCTCCCGTCAGTACATATTCCACACCCATGTTTAGGTGTTCCTTAGATAGTTCATGCATTTATTGTCCCGTCACTTCCTATTCAATCTTCTTGTATACTCATATAATAATCGAGATAAATGTATAATAATCCTGAAGTTAACAAAAAGAAACACTTGATCTCTTATACTTTTAAAAGAGCCAATATTGTTTTAACTTAGTATTAAAAGTTAAACGTGTTAAGGTAGGATAGTAATGTGAAATATATTTTATGAAATTTCAATCCCAACCTTGAAAAAAATCTATATTTATAGGTTGACTTAAAGTTGACCAGATTAGGTAAGATGTAAGACCATTTAATGTCTGATGTTAGGAGAGAGAGGCCTATGATTGGCAGACAAAGTAAATCACAGTGATGATCTCTACCCCTTCCCTTTGATGTCAAAGTCTAAAAGACTATTTAAGTTGCGTAGAGACGAGTCTAAAATCCTCTATTGTATACCCCAAGAGACTTATTACAGTATCATAAATAATTATATTACATCAATTAAATTATAAAATCTAAGTACCTACCTNGAGTACCTGTCACAACGCGACGCGATGACCGCCAACCCGGCTAATAGGCAAACACTTTATCCATTTACTTTAGAATAATGCTGTAGTGGCCACACATTAGCACACACAAGAATAAAAGCAAAAATCCACGACGAAGTAAGTCACTAAAATTAATTTCAACCGATTTTAAATCGGTTTTTGTTGTAACAATTGCAATTTTAAAATAATGATTCGCATTTGTTTTGGCCCCTTTTTTTTTTTTTTTTTTTATATCGATGGGAAATCATCAGTATGGCCCCTCCCGCTGTGGGTAACAGCGGAAGGGAGTGTCAGACTTTTACTGACTAAAACCCACCGTGTTCCTTCGGGAGCCCTTTGTGTGCCAGGGCCGCGGTAACTCTTTCGAACAACCCGCAGCCCTTGTTTTGGCCCCTTAGATCTCGTTTAGACTTGGGAGTTGCTTTTTGTTCTAAATCTTTTTACACTGCGTATCACTTGTATGTACATAGCTTCATAAATCTTCAGCTTGAACTTATTTATCTTCTATGTCTTTCCAAATAGATATTCCGTAATATTTAGTCGGGATATATAGCATAGCATATATAGCAATATTGTATTAATGATAATTTTTTTTTCTAGTTTTAGGGGACATTACTATGACTCCAGGCCTGCCAAACCAAACCTGTCTCGTGAAATTCTTTCGGCGTACAAAAACGAGCTTCTGAAAGGACAAACAATGCACACAATGGGTTACTCAGAAAATAATTAAATATAGAATATAAAAAACTGCGAAGATATGACACTTAGTTAAGAAAGCGTTTGAGATTATTTGAGGTTGGAGAACGCATTTTACACGAAACAAACAATATTTATAGTTCCACAGTTACGATGCTTATAGATTGAAAAGTATACATGTATCTATGACATTGTCATTTCGACGTCATACATTGTAAGTTGTATTTAAAATTATATAAATTTTAGTAGGTACCTATATAAACAGCTAATTCGAGTGCCACAAAGTCCAAATAACGAATAAACTTTTTGTATTTATAGATTTTATACGTAGTGTCGTATCTTCGTATTTACCAACTAAGGTTGGATTTCTACCTGTCCAGCTGTTGATTTACTTGCTAAAGATAGAATTTTGAGATTAGCCTACAAGTAATATCAAAGTCTTATCTCAGGTAAGCAAATCAATAGATAGATAGGTTATTGAAATCTCCCGTCAGTACATATTCCACACCCATGTTTAGGTGTTCCTTAGATAGTTCATGCATTTATTGTCCCGTCACTTCCTATTCAATCTTCTTGTATACTCATATAATAATCGAGATAAATGTATAATTCTGAAGTTAACAAAAAGAAACACTTGATCTCTTATACTTTTAAAAGAGCCAATATTGTTTTAACTTAGTATTAAAAGTTAAACGTGTTAAGGTAGGATAGTAATGTGAAATATATTTTATGAAATTTCAATCCCAACCTTGAAAAAAATCTATATTTATAGGTTGACTTAAAGTTGACCAGATTAGGTAAGATGTAAGACCATTTAATGTCTGATGTTAGGAGAGAGAGGCCTATGATTGGCAGACAAAGTAAATCACAGTGATGATCTCTACCCCTTCCCTTTGATGTCAAAGTCTAAAAGACTATTTAAGTTGCGTAGAGACGAGTCTAAAATCCTCTATTGTATACCCCAAGAGACTTATTACAGTATCATAAATAATTATATTACATCAATTAAATTATAAAATCTAAGTACCTACCTACATTATAAAGGTAAAATATCTGTTAGCTTTGCATGTAAGACATTCTCGTTTAGCTTGATTTGTTGTAGTTGAAAATAAGTGCTAAATGTAAGATAATATTGAAATATATTTAATAGTTAGTATAATATTCCTTCATATTTTTCTACCAAATAATCTAAACCTTTTCATTGCCACGCTGCGCAAAATTCGGCTTGTTTGCATTTCAAACAAGTAAAGCTCTATTGTAATAGCAAAACATTTTACAATTTCTTTGCCAATATTTTACATAATTATTAATATTGACGCATAAGCGTGGTGGTGGAAAGGCGGTAATTCAATGTGCAATGTCGTGTTCCCTTGAGATAAATAAGAGCTTGCAAGCATTAACAAAGATCCATTAACAAAATGCATATCAATACAAAGGAACATATCTAAAGACAAAAATCTTATCGAAAATAAACATTAATNGTGCTAAATGTAAGATAATATTGAAATATATTTAATAGTTAGTATAATATTCCTTCATATTTTTCTACCAAATAATCTAAACCTTTTCATTGCCACGCTGCGCAAAATTCGGCTTGTTTGCATTTCAAACAAGTAAAGCTCTATTGTAATAGCAAAATATTTTACAATTTCTTTGCCAATATTTTACATAATTATTAATATTGACGCATAAGCGTGGTGGTGGAAAGGCGGTACTTCAATGTGCAATGTTGTGTTCCCTTGGGATAAACAAGAGCTTGCAATCATTAACAAAGATCACTTAACAAAATGCATATCAATACAAAGGAACATATCTAAAGACAAAAATCTTATCGAAAATAAACATTAACTTGTATATGAGGTGTAAAATAATGAAGAAAACAACTTTGGAAATCGAGTTAAAAATAAATATGTAGGTGCTATGTAAAGGCGAGGAAGGACGAGTATTGCATCATAGCTAAAGCTGTAGAACTAGTGCTGATTTTCAGGAAATATATCACGTATTTGGTAGGTATTTATATAAAATAAATTACTTAAGCTAAACACAACATTGCACATTTCAAATCTTTCAACTTTCAGCTGCATACCAAATCTATAATGTTTAAGTAACTGTATGTATGTATAGTTTAGAACTGTGACTTTCAATTTAAATCACAAAAATCACGTTCTATATCTTAAGACTTACATTATATTCAGCATTGTCGGTATATTAGTGGTTAGCAAAATTTATTATATTTATATTATTCTTTGAAATATATTGTGGATTTAATAAAAAATGTGTTAATGTCATTCGACTTTCATTTGTGTATAATTTGTAAAAGTATAGCAGCAGTTTTCTGCCCAATTTCAACATGTGTGGAAAATAAAAGTAATTTATGAGTTTNATAAAATAAATTACTTAAGCTAAACACAACATTGCACATTTCAAATCTTTCAACTTTCAGCTGCATACCAAATCTATAATGTTTAAGTAACTGTATGTATGTATAGTTTAGAACTGTGACTTTCAATTTAAATCACAAAAATCACGTTCTATATCTTAAGACTTACATTATATTCAGCATTGTCGGTATATTAGTGGTTAGCAAAATTTATTATATTTATATTATTCTTTGAAATATATTGTGGATTTAATAAAAAATGTGTTAATGTCATTCGACTTTCATTTGTGTAGATCAATTTGTGTATAATTTGTAAAAGNTTAAAAAGTGAATTGTACATCTAGGTAAAGATATTTTCACATAATATATGGGTAAAATGTTTTCACATAATTCGTTTTACATTAACTATTGGGACTAAATCTAAAAACAGTGTGTTTCACACTGCAAATTGACGATGTTATTTGTAATAACTTTCGACATTACAATCTACAATATAAAAAATGTACATATTACAAATATTTTGTTGAGCTTAAAATCCATTATACCTACATTACGACTGCTGTTTTAGGGATTATACGAGTCTATTTTCCAGGGGGCCTACTTTCGTTTGACAAACAAAATGCCAATCTGATAACAAGGAAAGTGAAAACATAATAATAAAGTGAAAATAAAAAAAGGATATTTTAAGTTTTTGATGTTACGATATTTTTTTATAAAACCAATTATTTTGATGAAAATCAATTGCGATAAATACTACCACCATTATAGTGGTTACAGCTTCAAAATTATTTTCTTTGACATATTATAAGCAGCATTCCTAAGTTAGGAATAACTGCAGCCTAACAAAATGGTTATCGTAAAACAAAAGTAGGCGGGCATACATACTAAAGTCATATCATGCACCAGTACAATGGTATAATAATAGCACTATTTCTTACAACATACCCCCACACTTGTGCAAAAGCTAGCTACAAATGGTCACCTGGTCTATCCTTCACTTCACAGCATCAAAGTACAAAATTGGTACAAAAATACTTTCATCTAAGACTATCTTAAACTAATTGAGGCCCTAATAAATGGCGAGAGGAGCAAGACATTCCTGAGCAACCAATTCCATGTTCGGAATAACCATCTATTACTTCTCAACCCTGAGACAATATGTGAGATAGCATCATAGTTTAGCACTTCTTTGGAAGTTTATTTAATGAATGTTGTTATTTGTAAGGGTATAATTTACAGTTTATTATTAAGTGAAGCTAAGAACTCTTCATAAATGGAACTTTCATCATTGATATGATAAGTATCAGGATTTTTCGGAAGTTGGCACCAAAATGTATGATGGCTATCTGTAATATTGTCTGGTACCAGCAACATATTTATTCTGAATCTTGTGCTTGCTCTTCCCCGCTAGGGCCTTCGCTAAACTAATATAAACTAGATAATGGTGGAAATGCATTCTGCTTGCTGACAACCACTTTCTTGTGTTGATATGAAATGTAACCCTTAATTTTACCATCATAAATCAAGTTTGCCACAATGCACTGTGTCTCATCAGAATCTACATCATCATGTCCCATTAGCTGCAGAGCTGCTTGGAAACTAGCTATATCAATTTGATGAGTATTTTCGGCCACATAAACCTTCCTGAATAAGTTTCTATAGGCAGTGATTTTTAACTTCTCCACAATTAAATAAATACCTGCACTAATAAAGAAGCTCTCATGCTCTTCCATGACTTGATCTATACCTCTGAGATCACCATTCTTTACAGCAGAAACAAGATCCCAAAACTGCATCAAATCATACTTTTGCAGCAAGTGTATGGATGGCATAAAGCCTAACAGCATTTTTACAGGCACTAAATAGGTGAGAATTAGTCGCTTATTCTTAGTACTCTTTCGATGACAATTTTGGAATGCAAATGAAAGATATTCATCAGCAGACCTGTAGTCTGAATCAAACATGGCTTTTCGTCCAACAAAATATCTGTATGTAATTTGTTGAGCTAAAGGAAACTGGTCCTTGAAGGGTGAAGAATCGATAGCTCTTATCAGGGGTTTGCAAAGATGTAATTTATTAATCCTAAAGTACACTTTAAGGAGCTGATTGACAAGAGTCAACATTCCAAGCCTTTTGGTGTCAGCATCAGATGATCGGTTATCTGCAGCACATACTCGGAAGCAGGCCAGCAAACTCTCTGCAGCTTTTTCAAGGATCTTGCCATTGCTTTGAGCTGTAAATAAATTGTAATAATAATTGGAGGTAACAAAAACAAATGGAGATTCCCTGATGGAATAAGGATAATTCAAATTGGATAATGATGTTAAGATAGTAATGACAATGTTGAAATAAAATTATTATTATCCTACTCACTGTCCACAAAATAGACACAATAGTAAAACAATTGGTGTGTATCACATACGATTTATCGGACAGGGCAAGTGTTAATAATTGCTTCTCAAGATGTTGACTTATTTGACAAATAAAATACTTACGGCAACAAGCCTCAGCCTTCTGTGCAACCAGTCTAAGATCCAGGCACACAGTGTACATCAATTGTAGCCCCCAATTCACCTCTTTTTGCGCTTGTAACAGTTTCACCACTGCAGCTACACATGCACTCTGGTGGGTATAAGCCTCCATGAAGTCTTTCATGTATAGGGACTGGAATCACAAACAAAACAGGTCAGTTTAAGGATTGAGTAGATAGCTTACAAGATATTCAGCGGTGTTCATTTATTTACTTACTTTAACACATAGTAGATGACTGATGATAATTTCGTCCAGTGGAGCAACACAGTTCCCCTCAACCAGAGAAGCGATATCACTCGATCTCAAGTTCCTGTTTAAAACATGTTCGTCTCGCAAAGATAGTAGACGTGCCAGGAGAATCCCTTGAGAGGTTCTAAACATGCGCTCCACAAATTGTATGTATTGGTTAAGGCTACCGGTGAACGACGACATTTTGATAAATTATTTATTTTCTTTAGAAAATCATGGCCCCTGACTGAGCAAACTGTTAGTCTATTTTCGCCTATAAGACTTGGCGTAATTTATGGACACAAAAGGCTCTAAACGTTTCTTTTAATCCATTTCACAGATTGGCTTACAAATTCACAATAATTTTCATCACTTCTCGAGTGAGACCAACAAGCTGACAGACAAGCAGTGTTGCCACCTTAGTTTTAGAAATGGGGCTAGTTGTAAAAGCTAAAAAGGGCTAGTTCGGGCTAGATCAGTGTTTCCACCTTAGTTTTAGTAATGGGGACAGTTGATAAAGTTAAAAAGGGCTAGATCGGGCTAGATGGCGCACAAATGACCAAGAAAAGATTTGCGGTAAAAAAAAGGGTAAAATATACCTTTGCTAATGATTTCAATTATGTGTTTACTTTATAGATAGAATAACAACATTTTTGAAAATGACACTAATTTAGACGAAAATAATTACCCAATTTAATATATTCTAAGGCGAAAAACACAAACTTGACGCANGTTGCCACCTTAGTTTTAGAAATGGGGCTAGTTGAAAAAGCTAAAAAGGGCTAGTTCGGGCTAGATCAGTGTTTCCACCTTAGTTTTAGTAATGGGGACAGTTGAAAAAGTCAAAAAGGGCTAGATCGGCCTAGATGGCGCACAAATGACCAAGAAAAGACTTGCTGTAAAAAAAGGGTAAAATATACCTTTACTAATAATTTTAATTAGGTATGTGTTTACTTTTTAGATAGAATAACAACATTTTTGAAAATTATATCAATTTACAAGAAAAGAATTACCCAATTTAATAGATTCTAAAGTGAAAAACACAAACTTGACGCAAACTTCAGAATTTGGTGCAATATTTTTAAGAAAATAAAAAGGGCTAGATAGCCCTTTCCGGGCTAAATCATTAAACTACGAGTTCACCTACAGGAAAAAGTGCTAGATTTAGCCCCAAAAGGGCTAAGGTGGCAACACTGCAGACAAGTGAGTGACCAGTGTTGCCACCTTAGTTTTAGAAATGGGGCTAGTTGAAAAAGCTAAAAAGGGCTAGTTCGGGCTAGATCAGTGTTTCCACCTTAGTTTTAGTAATGGGGACAGTTGAAAAAGTCAAAAAGGGCTAGATCGGCCTAGATGGCGCACAAATGACCAAGAAAAGACTTGCTGTAAAAAAAGGGTAAAATATACCTTTACTAATAATTTTAATTAGGTATGTGTTTACTTTTTAGATAGAATAACAACATTTTTGAAAATTATATCAATTTACAAGAAAAGAATTACCCAATTTAATAGATTCTAAAGTGAAAAACACAAACTTGACGCAAACTTCAGAATTTGGTGCAATATTTTTAAGAAAATAAAAAGGGCTAGATAGCCCTTTACGGGCTAAATCGTTAAACTACGAGTTCACCTACAGGAAAAAGTGCTAGATTTAGCCCCAAAAGGGCTAAGGTGGCAACACTGCAAGTGACAGACAAGACAAACCAAACCACAGACCAAAGATTCTCCACAGACTGTCCACAATTAGGCTTGGCAAGAAATCGATAATTTATCAAAATATTAACTCTATCAAAAAAATATTTCAGTAAACCTCTATTATTAATTTTAAAATGCCCATGGGTTGGAATGAATAAAAAACACTCCCCACTTAACGTGTAGGGGAGGCATCCCAACAAAATATTTTTTTGCACTTTGTAAGCGTGGTTGATCAGTGGCGTGGCTAGGTAACCGCGGGCCCCGAGGCAAATAGAAAAATGAGGCCCCTTAAAGAAAAACAAAAAGGATATGTATCATGTGCGAACAGAGCGACCCTTTTTTTTTAGGTCGCAACCTGTCTTCAGGGGCCCACTCAGGTTCATTCGAGGGACCCCCTGAGTGTGGCGGCCCCGGGGCACTGCCCCAGTTAGCCCCTTCGTAGCTACGCCACTGTGGTTGATATACAAAGGATACAAAATTTCGGCTTTCTAGCGCTAATGGTCACTGAGATTATCCACGGACGGACGGACAGACAGACATGGCGAAACTATAAGGGTTCCTAGTTTACTACGAAACCCTAAAAATATCTACCTGTTGTTTAAGAACTGTATGTAGTTGTCACTACCATGTTTTTGTAAAAAAAATCGCAACCAATAATTTTGATCTGCACAAAAGTAATTTCGCACCTAAGTTGTATGTTATATTCACGGTACGCATAACGGTAACGATGACCTAGCTGATATTCCTCATGGATGACCTAGCTGAATGCCATGACCTATGTATTCTTAGTATTATGAATGTATATAACGTCTTACAGGTCTATATGTCAATTCGAACCGTGAATAGATCGCTTTAGGAACAATTTTCGAGCTGGCAGCATTGACCAGAGAAGTAACCTAACCTCTTTGCTCTGAGGCGATGACAGGCGACAATGACAGACAATAGAAATTGACAAGTCCATCCATTGTGTCTC
>NWSH02000006.1:7797552-7827091 GCA_002382865.2 Heliothis virescens | reverse complement strand
CTGACTGTATTATTTTACTTTACCAACTATGTAGTTCTTGGAAACATTGTTATACCTAATACTTCAATACTCGTATTTCTAACCAGAGTGGTTGGACATGTTATTGTTTCAGTTATCGACGCGAAGAAAATTGAATTCGTCCACAATCCGCGGGATTGTGGGATCGGATCCGACCCGGAATCGAACGGTTTGTTTCCTATAGTAACTGCCACTTGTTCTGAGGACTGTTGTAACAATAGCAATAGATTGATTGGTGTTATGTAACGCTTTGTTTGTATAACACTAAGGGTGAGTTTACTGGGTTGTGGGTTAGATTTACCTAGTTTTTTTAGAGTTAGTAGGTTTGATGAGACTTTGATGCAAGAAAGCTAGGGAAATTAATTAATTTCTAAGCTTTTATGTTTTAGAAAAAGGAAAAGGATTCAAATAGTTATCCTGAGGATTTCATGTTAAGCACAGCGTCCAAAAGTGTCCGTAACTACTCTGTCCGATCTAAAATAATATGCCTTTTGTTACGAAAAATACGAAACTCAAAGGCAGTTTTATTAAAATTTTAAATTTAACAAAAAACAGTCATAGTATGAAAGCTAAACGAAAATTTTGAAAGGGTTAAAATTGTATCGAAAAGTTGGACCATTTGAACGAGATGGCAACAAATAGGAAAACTGTCAATTCCACTTTAAAGCTTGTTCCTGTTCCATTGGTAAAAAAATAAAAGTTTGGCCTGCGGCTTCATTTGCGTGAAAGGTAGTGGAAACTAAAAATACTACGTGTTGATTCTGATTAAGTTCCTGTCGTGCACCCAAATTCGCAGTTCGTTTCAAAACAGCGGAATTGGTAAACAAATATCAAAACTATACATTGTAACACTTAAAGCTGGTAAAACTTACTAGAATTCTTGGAAGAAAACAATTTGAGTTCGGATTTTTTTATTAAAGAAATTGACATTGTTATAAGAATACCANCAGCGGAATTGGTAAACAAATATCAAAACTATACATTGTAACACTTAAAGCTGGTAAAACTTACTAGAATTCTTGGAAGAAAACAATTTGAGTTCGGATTTTTTTATTAAAGAAATTGACATTGTTATAAGAATACCACGAGGGTACAGTGCTAAAACCCAATAAGTGCCAAAAAACGAAAAATGATTCTTTGGTCCATCTTGATGATTTTTTTACGCTCTTTTCAGTGGTGTAATCAAATAACCAGATTTCACAGTGTAAAGCAAATTATTTTGTGTTATAAACCCAACAAAGTGGCAATGCTTAGCCATAAATGAAATGTAACTCGAAAGTAACAATTTCACACTTATTGGGTTTTAGCACTATACCCTCGACCAACGTGCTTGAATGTTTTTTATTTTTCATTCTATTCTAAGTTTCTGTTAGAAAATAATATGCATTTAAATATTGTGAGCGTAATTTTGTTCTGATATATTCGAACCCGCCACAGACGCACTAACCGCTCATACAATGTTTTAATATTGTGAACGAAAATTCTTCTCCACTGCATCTTTCACGAAAAAAATACAAAGGTTTTACTACAAAGAACAAAAAATCCTTTAGAAATTAAATTTTACTGCCGTAACGAAACTGGACTGTAAAGTGATGACCTGAAACACAGGTTTTAAATTAAACCTAGTTCGGGTGGTCCACTATCAAATAATGCAAATCCAAATCAGTGTTAATTATACTGTTATTAATATTTTTAGTTCTAGTATATTTTTAGTACTGTAATTATATCCTTATTGTAATAGGAAACCTTGGTTCTGTTGGATTAATCTTAATTTTATTGTAAACATTATTTTTGAATAAAAAAAAAAATATTACTAAATATCTTAGTGAACTCATAACCAAACACTTCATAAGTAGATAACTACATACATACAGGACATAGTATTTCAAAACAATGTCGACGCAGCGTTATAAATTCCGTACAATGTGTGAAAATTCGATTAACCTAAAAATACCTGAACATAACGTTATTGTATTTCAATCTGTTAAAACAAAACTGCAGCAAAAAAATGAAAATCCTGGAGTAAGAGAACTCGATCAAGATAATTAGTACGAGCATTTTGTAAGACACTAATTGACTATTTTTTGCACTGGTGACCTTTTGAGGACAAAAGTTCAAGTAGATGGTCTCATTAGTGCTGAAATAGTCTTACGCCGCCAACCTTTTGTGTTTCGTATATAACACACGTTAATTTTATTGTGCTTCTAGTGGTAATGGTGATTTGTTGGAAGTGAGCAGTGTACAGGGAAGTAAGCATACATCCTTACTTACAATTATTTTATTTGTTGAAGCAGCTTTTGTAATGCGGTGGCTCTTTTATTAAGTTCATAGCGTTAGTTGTCAGTGTTTTAATATTTTTATATAAAAATTATATGAGCATCATGACATGTATAGATATATAGATGGAAACCACCGTTATTCAAGACATTAAGGCATTAAGGTCACCGAGACAGAAGTCGGCAACATTAACATTTTATTCATCTCTCTCTACTTTGATCTGAATATGATTCTCGATCATAAATTATATCGAGCAATGAGAAAGCTGTTTGCCAATTTTGATGTCCGATTGTCTGGATTGTCTAGACAGAATAAATTGAATGCAAACAAACTTGCCCATGGGTCATACTTATGACAAGCTAACATTTTCAGATTACTATTGAAAAAAATTCAGAGAGAGATCTGAGAGGTGGAAAACTGTTACATAATGGAATGCATGTTGAGATTTTTAACCATCTCCTTGCATCGATTAATCGATTATACAAGTCAGTCGATCGATGCATATAAAGATAACACAACTGGACCTTATAAATTTAGTAGGCATACCTACTTACTACACAATAGCTGTTCAAAATAAGCTATTAATTAGGCTATAATAATCACATTTCTTCAAATATTTACTTACCAAGCGAACATCTGCCATTTTCCTACAAAATTCTAAAAAGAATATTTCCTCGTCAAACATTTTCGTTGGACAAAACGGGTGCGTATCATTACGCCTCGTCTGCATAGTGCTGACTAACGAACTAGTGTCGGCGTGAAGAAATGAATGTATCGTAACGCGCCTCATTAGCCAGGAGCTCGATTCACGCGTTCTATACAAAAAATGTATGAAGCTGGTACGGTAGGTGGTTGTTACACAGAAAAGTGATATGGCAAAGCTCTATTTTTTACTTGATATTTTCAGTTTTTCTTGTAGCTTATTTAACTATTGAAAATATCGTTTGAATTCGTTTGGTTTTATTTGGGTTTGTTTTGTGAATGAATTGTTCTGATACCATTGTTTTTTTTTGTAGCGCATTATTTTAATTCAAATTTCAGTAGTAAAGAAATTGTATAATCTTAACATTTGCATATATTTTGTGCTAAGATAGATATTCTGCAAACTACTTATATTATTTATCGCCAGAGATAGTATCTCGCTAGCACTGTAACTAAAGGTTAAAACTGCGTTCTTGCCAACGCTATAATATTAGCGCCTTTCCTCTTGAAAATACGAGTAGCTTTTCCCGGGACCACAATAATTAAGGATATCATCTATGTACACAAATACTGGTAATATTTGCGCTTATTTCTTTGCAGATTTTGCTTCTTTAACTCTCATTAGTAATAATTGAATAATGCTAATTTGAATGTAATACTACATTTAATCATGAGAATTGTGGCAATGTATTGGGAATATCTAAAATGTCACCCTGAGCTTTCTCAGCACCCTTCAAATACGACATCGACTTCAATTGCCAGATGTAGCATGACAACAAAAATATACAGCTCCATATATTATATTTGGTAAGATCCCAAACTAAACGTGCTGTAAGCATTCCCAATTGCCTTGAGGGACTCCTCTCAGCCACAGCCGCGCTCTCGAGGCCCGGCCGTGAGGACGATAGGGCACACTCTCTCTGTGGCCCCCACTTCAATCCCCCTTATTATCCCCTTTTGTCCTTTTACCTTTTTGCACCTGTCTGGCTGAGTGACGTGTTAAAATGCAAAAAGCTGTGTTGACTATAGTAAAATGTGAAATGCTTAAATCAAAAGGATTTGGGTCTGAAAAGGGTTAGGTGAAGCGTTTTTCTAGATTTGTCTTACATTCCTTGGATTATAATTTTAAAATTATAATTTTAAAACAAATTTTCAGTGAGAAACATTTTGTACCTAAGGGCGTGCCTTTATCGAATTGAAAATTGATTATTAACGTTTCCCCGTGACAGGTTCAGTAAGAAAACGAGAAATATATGAAAAATTATTGAATTAGGAAAAAAACTAGTTGAACAGGTAACTAAAATATGAAAAGGCGTGCATTTGCTGCGAAAAACGCGTATTATACTAATACTCCAGTTACTCGGGCGAATGTGTTCGTACGAGGGCTCACTGCAGTAATCCAATGAGGTCAGAGCGAAAATGCTTTTTTGAATTAACATAATAGGTCTATTATCTCGAGCTGTATATTAAATGTGAATCTTCCTTATTAATTATACGTTCATAAACAGTTCACCACTTAAATGTTGGATGGCACAGAATTACATCAAACACAGCATAGTCGGAATACATAAAGTCTATTCGCACACATTTTTGAATTTCAAAGGTACGAAGATATTATCGCATGCAAATGCCTTAAATAAAGCAATATCTTGAACAATAAGGCTCAAAGCCTTGCCACATAAGAGCGGTACACGTATCCGTCTTGAACACAAAGCCTTCCAGAATGCCTGTGTTGTTAGTTCATTGCGCCGGAAAAGAAATTTGTAGGACACCTGTAGTTACTGGAATGTAACAATGTGCAGACGTATGTGGAATAATATATTTGTGTTGCATCTTCTGTGTGTTTATATTTAAGAAATAATTGTAATTGGATTTTTCTCATATGAGTTCATGGTTGCTTTTGGATTATTTAACTCATATTTGTGTCAATTATCTACCTACCTGATTATTAGATATTGTTCCCCTATTACTGCTATGATCAAGTTGTGAGCATTAGCTCAAACAAATCTATTAAATAAACATAAATTAAGAAGCAGCGTCTTATTTATTTTAATCTTAAATTCTATATTGAACGAAAAGTAATTGAATTCTAAAATAAATAGCTGTTCAAAGAACGAAGAATTTTAATCAAAATATCAAATATCTTGAGTTTTGGAATATTCTAGAATCTTGGTATTTATATTATCTAGAACTTATACCCGTATAGATTAGTAGGAGGTAATGCTAGCGTTCTATAAGCCTCTATAAGCCTAGTCATTCGTCAACGCCTAGTCACCGACGGTAGAAACTTGACGTGTGTAATCTCAGTCCTAAGTCAGGGATAAGAAGGGTTTGGCTTTGAGATGTTAAATAGCAACGTAAATTTTAACTGAAGGCTATCAAGTTCAAATAGGTGAATAGATTTAGGCACAATTAACGTTTATCTGTCTATGAAATGGCGAGCTCAGGACTTTCTAATGAGATCCAAGCGCCAACGTTCGCTCGAGTGGCTGGGTCATACAGCCGACCACGTGTGAATTTTGGTTGCTGTTTTCCTTCATGATCGTGAGGTTAGTGGTGATGAACAAAATGCCCAAAGAAGATTATTTCGCCCATTCAGTAAGGGTGCAGTTATTCTTTGATCTGCTATTCGGGTGATTCAGTAATATCAGTTGCGTGACAGATGTAAAGAATATTAATAAATATCCGTCTTAAGTACCTGATTTGAAGAACGGGAATGGGAGTTTGCTGCAGATTATTTTCCGTTACCATTAAAAAGCAACGTGCATAGGTTTGATGCTGGCCTTATTCCCAACATGTTTCCTCATTGAAATATTGGATAGATAAATAGTGCCGTAGCCTGTTTTATAAAGCGTCGTCGGTTACCGGGGCAGTTCTTATCAGGCCTCGTTTTATGACCGCGTAAATAATGGATATTTTCGAGAAAATTTTATTCAATTTCCTGGGTCTATGCTTTGAATAGAGGATGTTTTACATAATAGTTTGCGGCTCGATATCTTAGATATTAAAGTATTTTCGCTTATTCATTTTCTGATCAGGTCTTCGGGTGCATTGAAATAAATCTGACAATACTGTAACAGTTCTGCAAAGCCTGCGTTACCATTTTAACCAAAATAAATATTTTTGATTATGGTGTTTGTGTGTATGCGTCTTCAATTATGGAATAAAACGCATTTTCTTTCTCTCTGCTATTAATACCTATTCTAAAAGTAATATAAGTACCCAGTTTATGTGGATTATCGTCATAAAAATCCGTTCTTAGCTACATTTTAACACCCAGATCACACGTTAAATGATCGTTCTCAATCATGTTCGAATTCTTCGCTGGGACCTATGGGGAATACGCTGAGAGATATCCAACCGTCTAAATTAACACGAGGGATGCGTATTGATTGCATTACATCGATGCAATCATTATGCTCCTGCGTGTTCGTTTGTGATGGGCGTATTGGTAACTTAATTACTCATCGTGTACTACGGGGAATAGGTCCCAGTGAGCAAGTAGAGTTCAGACTGTTCAAGAATGGGTGTCCTTGCAGTCGACTGAGTCATGAATCAACAGGAATGAAGGGTTTACTTAGGCCGGGTTGCTCGATTTAACTTTAACTATAACCTAACCTTAACCGGCCGTCAGATGGCTGCCCATTGGTCAATTTCTTGACGTGACAGCTGTGTAACCAATGGGCGGCCATTTGACGGCCGGTTAAGGTTAGGTTATAGTTAAAGTTAAATCGAACAACCTGGCCTTAGTAAGAAGAAGGGTGATTTGCTAGACTGTGGGTACTGAAAATTTTTGGCTACGTAAAATAAAACCTCTGTAGGGCTTTAAAATAATTCTATAGCATATGAGATCGAATTTAACTGAGCAAATTAATTATTAAGTCAAGAGGATTGAATCCAATTAATTAATTTTACAAAAGCTGGCTTTAGTACTGCTTTAACCCTGTAGGTAGTTGAAGAATTCCTGAAACGTTACTAGATCCTACTGGGAAATCATATAAATTACGTTTCTAATTGTTCTCATGGAATAATTTCCTACATCTCTCGAACAATTTTGTTAACGCCGACAGTAATTCCTTGAGCAGAGTTCGCAGGATTCTTAGCCCAGGAAACTAAATATCTCAGCGTCATTCGTATAAGTGAAACAACACTTTAGTGAAACAATATATGGCCAGTTAGCCAAAATCTAAGTTAATGGCATGCTGAAATCGCCTTTACGTAAGAGTACTTATCATTCAAATCCCCGTGGCAAATTTTCTGCCATATAATTTGTCCTGCGGCCGACCGTAGGATCCCTATGTGACTAAGGTTGCTTAATATTGCGCACTCGGTTAACTCATTAACTTGGTGGTACGGTAATAACCTCGGAGAAAGGATCCAGCGAGCTTGTTAAAAATAGGTATGGTAATTATTTTAATATAAGGATGACTTAAGGGAGTGTTTTTCTTTGTGATTCTTTGAATATGCACGAACCTAATGTGCTTAAGGCAGCAACTGCCTGCGGCATTGTAGATCCCAAACAGGTGATCTGATATGGTTGCAATATTTTAAATTGACAGATAAACTTTTCGTATTCTGTAAATAAATGTTCAAGTCACGGTGAGAGATTTTGTAACATTAAAAAAAAACGTAGGTAACAACAGCTTCTTTGGGAAATAACTCGGAATACCTACTTCAATCATACCCAAACATGTATAAAGGTTTATATATTAACGCTAGTGTTAACCACCGGTAGTGATAACTTATTCATTATACTAATTGATTACCACATAACGCGGCTTAGCCAGTCTGTTAGACGGTACCGGGGTCATTATCCCAGCTTCCTTTGAATACACCTACCGTATTTAGTAATAATTCACATCGCCTGATTGCTGTTTACAAGTGGAGAATTATTCAGTGTTGCAATAATTTGTTGCTTTACAACGGATTTGCAAAGTGTTAGTCAGGTAAGGTTATGTGCTCAGCAGAGGACGGCAATAGGCTGATATTACTTATATTGAATTATCCATAATCCATATACAAACTGTTGTTTTGCATCCTGGTCAAATTCAAGGACATAGTTATGGTAATGATTCTTGACCCAAATCAACAATAAAATGAGTAAGTTTTTTTTATTTACCAAAATCCGCCAGTGTATGTATACTAGCCGTATTTGAACGTGTTAGTAGCCTTACAACGCGCTGCGCTTTCACACAAACGCAAACGACACGGACTGACGAACGGACTGATTTTATCTACGGTTATAAGGCACATTCAAATACGACTAGTATACACTAACGGATTTCGGTAAATAAAAAAACCTACTCATGTCCTTGAATTTGACCAGGATGCAAATCAACAGCTTGTAGGTAAGTATATAAAANTCATGTTCGAATTCTTCGCTGGGACCTATGGGGAATACGCTGAGAGATATCCAACCGTCTAAATTAACACGAGGGATGCGTATTGATTGCATTACATCGATGCAATCATTATGCTCCTGCGTGTTCGTTTGTGATGGGCGTATTGGTAACTTAATTACTCATCGTGTACTACGGGGAATAGGTCCCAGTGAGCAAGTAGAGTTCAGACTGTTCAAGAATGGGTGTCCTTGCAGTCGACTGAGTCATGAATCAACAGGAATGAAGGGTTTACTTAGGCCGGGTTGCTCGATTTAACTTTAACTATAACCTAACCTTAACCGGCCGTCAGATGGCTGCCCATTGGTCAATTTTTTGACGTGACAGCTGTCTAACCAATGGGCGGCCATTTGACGGCCGGTTAAGGTTAGGTTATAGTTAAAGTTAAATCGAACAACCTGGCCTTAGTAAGAAGAAGGGTGATTTGCTAGACTGTGGGTACTGAAAATTTTTGGCTACGTAAAATAAAACCTCTGTAGGGCTTTAAAATAATTCTATAGCATATGAGATCGAATTTAACTGAGCAAATTAATTATTAAGTCAAGAGGATTGAATCCAATTAATTAATTTTACAAAAGCTGGCTTTAGTACTGCTTTAACCCTGTAGGTAGTTGAAGAATTCCTGAAACGTTACTAGATCCTACTGGGAAATCATATAAATTACGTTTCTAATTGTTCTCATGGAATAATTTCCTACATCTCTCGAACAATTTTGTTAACGCCGACAGTAATTCCTTGAGCAGAGTTCGCAGGATTCTTAGCCCAGGAAACTAAATATCTCAGCGTCATTCGTATAAGTGAAACAACACTTTAGTGAAACAATATATGGCCAGTTAGCCAAAATCTAAGTTAATGGCATGCTGAAATCGCCTTTACGTAAGAGTACTTATCATTCAAATCCCCGTGGCAAATTTTCTGCCATATAATTTGTCCTGCGGCCGACCGTAGGATCCCTATGTGACTAAGGTTGCTTAATATTGCGCACTCGGTTAACTCATTAACTTGGTGGTACGGTAATAACCTCGGAGAAAGGATCCAGCGAGCTTGTTAAAAATAGGTATGGTAATTATTTTAATATAAGGATGACTTAAGGGAGTGTTTTTCTTTGTGATTCTTTGAATATGCACGAACCTAATGTGCTTAAGGCAGCAACTGCCTGCGGCATTGTAGATCCCAAACAGGTGATCTGATATGGTTGCAATATTTTAAATTGACAGATAAACTTTTCGTATTCTGTAAATAAATGTTCAAGTCACGGTGAGAGATTTTGTAACATTAAAAAAAAACGTAGGTAACAACAGCTTCTTTGGGAAATAACTCGGAATACCTACTTCAATCATACCCAAACATGTATAAAGGTTTATATATTAACGCTAGTGTTAACCACCGGTAGTGATAACTTATTCATTATACTAATTGATTACCACATAACGCGGCTTAGCCAGTCTGTTAGACGGTACCGGGGTCATTATCCCAGCTTCCTTTGAATACACCTACCGTATTTAGTAATAATTCACATCGCCTGATTGCTGTTTACAAGTGGAGAATTATTCAGTGTTGCAATAATTTGTTGCTTTACAACGGATTTGCAAAGTGTTAGTCAGGTAAGGTTATGTGCTCAGCAGAGGACGGCAATAGGCTGATATTACTTATATTGAATTATCCATAATCCATATACAAACTGTTGTTTTGCATCCTGGTCAAATTCAAGGACATAGTTATGGTAATGATTCTTGACCCAAATCAACAATAAAATGAGTAAGTTTTTTTTATTTACCAAAATCCGCCAGTGTATGTATACTAGCCGTATTTGAACGTGTTAGTAGCCTTACAACGCGCTGCGCTTTCACACAAACGCAAACGACACGGACTGACGAACGGACTGATTTTATCTACGGTTATAAGGCACATTCAAATACGACTAGTATACACTAACGGATTTCGGTAAATAAAAAAACCTACTCATGTCCTTGAATTTGACCAGGATGCAAATCAACAGCTTGTAGGTAAGTATATAAAATCAATGCCACTTTTCGTTGTAATTTTATAACTCAAGAACGGGCTCACCTATCCAAACCAAATGTTTAGGCTTTGTTCAGGCTATTTTTAAATGGTTTATATGAAGTTTGAATAAAATCGGTCGAGCGGTTCTTCATTTAATAAGAACAAATGCATTAGCAATGCACCCATGCGAAGCCGGGGCGGGTCGCTAGTATAATATATAAACGGATTAATAAAACCTGTAAAGTTAGATAGAGAATGAAAATGAGGCTTTGACAGCTTTCCAGTATAATAATAGATAGCTTTATTTACAAAACAATAGTAATGGAACTGTAATTACAACAATATTTATCGTTTCCAGCTATGACGTAGCATTGTAGGTACCTTTTATTAAATCACGCAGGGAAAATGTAGCCGACACAAACAAAGTTATTTTTAATTCCGTTATTTGCCGACTGCGAATATCAAATTAAGTCCTCAAAAACGCACGTAATGGAGAAAATCTCGGTTGCAGCCAAGGATAAGGAGAATATCCTGTCAAAACAAATTGTGCGTAATCTTAGCGACCACCACCCCAAAAGGTGAGTTTCCTCCATTATGAATAACTTCCATAGCGTTCATCTAATTTAACTTGTAAACATTACAATTTAGTCGCCCATCTCGACTTGATGCCTCCGAAAGTGCTATTCGCTACCTTTATTACCGGATTTTTTATTTCGTATCTCGCTTTTTGTTCGCTTGTTATTTCTTTGTGAGTAACCTCGTTTACGATTATGGAAGCTCCAAAGATTTTAATAGTCCTTTTTGGTTTTCCGATAGATAGAATTGTGTAGGTCATCCGTATTTAATTTCGAACAAAATTTCTTATACTATGCGACTACGATGTTAAAGTTGTATGTTGGGGCATAAATATGAGTTATTTTAAATGACATATTAAGTCATATATCAGGATTTATAAAAAGCTGATAATAAAACGATGTTGGTGAAATATTTTTCGAATTTAATGTTAACGAAAAGCTATACACGTATCACTCTGAAATGGGCGCCCCCGATGTCAGTATTTGATAACAAATCCAGCCTATTATGTTTCAATTACATCGAGAATCGCGGCGGATTTACCGATATCAATGTCACATTGAAACGCTTACATCCCAAGTAGCTTCAACGAACGATTAGGGTTTAGCGTCCAATTGGATACTGGAGTACTGGAAATACCTTTTGTGCAAATTGCCCTGTGCTAGGTACAGAGTCACAATGTGACCGACGCGGCGTTCGGCTAACATCGCAGCTAAGGGTGTAATTGCATCCGTTACAGACGATGTGCTGGGATAGTCGACCCCGGGTGGAAGGTACATTGTTAGTTCTAGCGCTTGGCCTTCAGTTGCAATTATGATAAACCTTTATAGACTGCTTTAGTGGCCACATGCGTATTGCGTACAGTGCAACTTGAATGAAACTCAGTATCATCTCGTAGTTGGAATATCTC
This sequence comes from Heliothis virescens, assembly GCA_002382865.2. Taxonomy (NCBI): domain Eukaryota; kingdom Metazoa; phylum Arthropoda; class Insecta; order Lepidoptera; family Noctuidae; genus Heliothis; species Heliothis virescens. The sequence goes on along the minus strand of NWSH02000006.1, from coordinate 7,815,208 downwards.
TACAAAAAATTGAATATGTATATCTCCACCTACACTTTAGAATCAAAGTAGTAAACTGTTTATTGAAACAGGTAATACCTTTTGCCGTTAGGCGTGGGTTACGTGTGGCCGGCAGATGGCAATATTGGCTATCTCTATGCAACGACGTACTTACGTACGTAGCGGTCCGCCAGCAAATTGGGACCACATGTCATATTACATTTTATTAAACATAGTAAAATATTTTGGGCATACCTTAAGCTGTTAGCATAGGTTCGTGCTGTGTTGATATTTTTTATCTTTGAACGTGAAAATATTTTTTTATATCTAATTCTTCTTAGATCATTAATTATCACATCAAATAGTTTGATTATGAGTATTTACTGAGATTTCATGATGAAAATAAGGTTTGCGTTCGTCACTTGCTTATTATTAAGTCCGATGCAAAATGTATGAAAGTATGAAATTGACGTATCCTAATATGGACTAGTCGGCGATTGAAACTTTGTTAAGAACGCGAGTTAGCAATCTTCTTTTGCTGTATGCAGGTAGTGTGAAGGCAAGATTACATAAATTCAATTTGGGCACCTCAGAGAGCTTTGCAAATTGCCTCGTCGGCCAGCAAGTGAAGTTAACCCTTTGATGCTGATCGCTAGCGTCATTCCGTCACCCGGACACACTCAGCTAAGCTTTGAAACGGTCGATAGATATTCAGTCAAAGTAAGCTACGTTACGTTCGGGAGAGAATTTAAAATTCTCAATAGACATTTGCCGGACGAACGCTAGACCACTTCTAAAATTTTAAACCAAGCTAAAGCGAACTCAGAGTTTAGTACGAACATTTTTATTTCCGAAAACACTTGTAAATACTACTAAAAGCACGTCTAAGACATAGGTATAGGTAAAGGTTTCGTAGTTAATGTCATTTTTGTTTTAAATAATCTGTCACATTAAAAAGGAATGTGGTCACAGTACGGTGATGGTATCAGCAGTGGCATAAACCACTCGCATAGTGTTCGTGAACCCTGATCCTTGTCTCCATCCAGATACGATGACTATCGGATCGCCAATCCTTATGAACCCTCTCTCGACAGCCCATTTGATACAGAAATTTACACGTTTTTCGAGGTCCACTGGCCACTCCGTTTCTGGAGCATCTGGAAAATAAATATGAGTATTTTGATATATTTTACTTAATAATGATTTATTATTTATAATTAATTGTATTATTTTTCGACATCTAAAGTTAGAAGGAATTAAATATTAAAAACCAATAAACTTTATTAATATCTAAGTATATTTTATATCAGTTTGTGATAATGAGTCTGCATTTAGTTTTTTAATAAATATGTATCTGTTAAACAATTTGCATATTTGAAAACAGTACCTACATTTACTAAAGCGTATTCAAAAATTACCTTCATAAATAACAGGGACGATTCCTCTCCACATATGAAGTTGGCGAGCCACCAACGCGTATCTTGTAACCGCTAGTATAGGACAACGAGGCCTGAACTTTGCAACGGTCTGTGCTGATTTACCAGAAGTAGTCACAACAATAATGGCAGCTGCTATAGACCTTTGTGCCGCTAACACTCCTGCCATTGCAGCACCCGTCAGTTGGTCACATGGCAATGGCGTCTGAAATTGCGTACAAGTTAGTAATAGGTAACAAATAAACCATTACTGGGATTCAACGGAATTGATATTTGTAACAATAAGAAAAAAAAAAATCTATAATAGATGTGCGCCTTGCTCTCGAACCACGAAATACCATACCCGCGCCACCATTACAAATGTCACCCTTCACTAAATGTGACCTTTTCGGGGCGAATTGGACAGGCGTAAAATACCACAGCATTGTATCAGAACTAAAAATAAAACTTATGAAGAGGTTGATACGCACCTTGTCAATGAAATCATAGAAAACCTGCTTCGTCCAAACACAAGCCTCTGCTTCTTTACAAGTACTGCTCATAACTGCAACAGCTTCTATTGGGTATTGACCTACAGCTGTTTCAGCACAAAGTACCAGGCTATCAACACCGTCTAGGATGCAATTAGCTATGTCCAGTAGTTCAGCTCGTAGAGGAATCTTCTTAAATCTCATGCTGCTTAGAATATGGGCGCTCACACAGATTGGACAATTTACCTGTGAAGAAGAAAACATTAAGATATAACAAGGGATTCATGGTGATCATAACAATCTCGATAAACTCTAACTATGAGTTAACCAACTTACTCTGTTTGCTCGAGCAATCATATTCTTCTGTGCTATCACAAGTTTCTTTGGTGTGATGTCTGATCCAAGTTCTTGTCTCGATATCATTACACCATTTGCTTCCTGGAAATCCGTTATATGTGAATCAATCTTAAAAACTTATAATTTTATCTAGTGAGACAAAATTACCTGCATTATGGAATCGAAATTGCGAAATCCTTCGATTGTTTGTATATTTGCTACGATAGCGAGTTTCTTGCCTTTCTCTCCCAATATAGCTTTTAATTCCAAGATACAGCTGGCAGTGTTTACAAATGCCGCAATAATAACATCGACCTGAAAACAAACGAGTAAGTATGTAAATACTACATATTAAAGGTGTGCTCAACTGTAACACAATTCAATCTACAGAATGAGTAAAATGCATAAATACCTGGTTATTGATTGCCATTTCGATATCAAGTTTGTCTTTGTCAGTATAATTTGGCATATTCAATACCACGTTAGGTACAAAAACGTCTTTATAGGATCCTAAAAATCCTCCTCGTTCAATTTTGCACGTCAACGTTGTGGATGAAATCATTTCCACTTTCAACATGATAGTCTCATTGTCCAATAAAATATAATCTCCTTTGTTCATTTGTTCGGCAAAATACATGAAATCTACGTACACTGTGTATGTGGAACAACGTTCTTTGTATGTTTCGTCCGTAGTTAATCTTACAACCTCACCAGATTTTAATTCGACCGCTTCTCCGAAACTCTGAAATTGGGCTCCAGCTTAATAATGAATTATTTACATAAATAATTGTTCGGCTTCGCATTCCATAAAGTAATATTAAATTCAAGTTGAATAGTCATTTATGTGAATAATTTAAAGAAATTGGTTTTTCGCGGGAGGTGATTTACAAATCGTAGAACATACGTAGGTATATTTTAAAAATAATACAAACCTCAGCTATGCGTCCCGTCCTTATCTTTCTACCGGAGAGCCTCATAGCTATCGACAAAGGATAGATCTTGCCCATTTTGATGCTGAAGTTTTTGCAAGCAGTGCGAAGCATTTTTATGCATTCCACATGCTCTTCTCTTGAACCAAAATTCATGTTCAGCATTGCTGTGTTCATGCCCGCTCCCATCATCTTTTCCAGAGTATCGACGTCATACGTTGATTTTCCTGTTTTAAATATATATCCAATAATTATATTAACATATATATATATTTCTTACGACCCAACTACTAATATAAGTTCTAATTAAAAATTTACCCATAGATGCAATAATTCCCGTCAGGCGTGTGCAAGCTGGTGGAGCTTTGACGTCCAAGTTCAGAACGTGGTCCAGTGGCGTGAAAGCATGTGTTGCCAACAACTGCTGCCCTGGTAACTCCATAGCGTCATACTACACATCGGGAATTAATATTTAGTTGGTTTTAGTAAAATCCTTACAAGATATATATAGTTTTAGAAGTGCCTGCTCGTCAAGTTTATTGGATACTTACTTCAGCAAGTTTGATATCATGTTCTGTTGGCCAGACCATTGCTAAAATGGTTTTTAAAATAAATTAAAATTATAAACGTTAAAGTATTATTAAAAATTAATTAAATACAAATTTCTCTACACTGACACAAAGTGTCAACTTTGTCAGATTCATGACGCAAAAAATATCCTCTTTTGCTCACAAAGAAGTTCATAATTACCGTTGAGATTATCAGATGTCATGTATTTACAATGCCTTCTAAAGCGTAAATTACCTAAACAAAACCATAACAGCGGGGCTTTTATTTACACTCAGCGATTAGTCTTTCCTAATCCGAATACCCCTTAGGGAAATCAAGGATTAGAATGTGTACAAAAGTCAGGTGGATCAGTACCATTCCAATTGGGGTTAAGCTGAATGATAAACAAGTACCCGAGGCCGCAGCTGCTGCAAACAACGTTGACAAAAATAAATAAAGATCAGGTAAATAAACAATGCAGAGTTTTATTTGTGGTCTAACCATTAGGGAAAGGAAAGATAAACGCGCAAACGGTGAAAGAATTTCGTGTCGTGTCTTGGTGTTGGCTGTTGATCTGAATATCCACTTAAATGTCACAGTTCTGAAATGTAGTCTAACGATATATTATAGGTACTTATGACGAGTTATAAACTAATAGAATTATAACTTTACTAATTTCTGCCCACTATTTTACCTACCCAAGGGAATAACATCCCACAGATATAACTCATTTTACTGCCAAGCTTCATAAAAATCATTTCAGTAGTTTTTGCATGAAAGAGTAACAAACATACAACGAGTTTATAATATTTATTAGTAGGATTTAATTTAAACTGTCTGTGTGACCTATTAGAAATACGGGTTCTAAGAGCTCTCCTATCTGCGGGTATGCCGTGTGCTAATATTCAGTCTACATTAATTACGTATCGATCGTACATAATTTATGCTGAAGACGGTAATCAATAATCGTCTTAACATCATTCCACTGGGTTAGTTAAACAACCGCAGTGTGCTATAGGAAGAAGCTTAAAATATTTCTGTTCTGAGACATGAGTTTATGAAATGAATGGTACTTTAGCTTGGTTGCGTGTTGATGCTGCGCTATTAATCTGTGTTGATCAAATTCCTCACAGATGCCTATTCGAAAATAACTAATCTGTTAAAAAATATTTCATTATACTCAATGTAGGAATATGTTGGAATCCATATTTGTTCGGAAGACTGTTAACAATATGTACTCAATGATTTCCTTGTGGTCTCCAATTCCTATATCTGCCGCCGTTACGTACATGTCTGATAGTATCACGGGCTCAAGGGAGGCACAATCTATAAAATTCTCGTCCTTCTGATACGTAAACCTTTTGTGTTCAGACTCACACCGTCTCCCAAAGGCCCACATCAAGAGTTACAATGAAATTCACGAATCGTGATGCGAAAATATATTCAAGTCAAATATATTCCACTTTTCGTTGAACTACAGAAAATGCTTGCTTTATATTTTATGGGGTATGAACAGTTCCTACGTTAGGTTCATATCAAAAATTTTGGAATCTAAGTTATTGGAATATTGAAATTGGCTGGTATTTATGAATAAATTTCTTTTAGTCAAATACAATGTAAAAATTTTTATAAATAAATAAAATACGTAAACTAATTTTAAAACAAGTTTATTGAATTACAAGTACTACCATAATACCTACGGAATGTATACGCTCTCTGTGGATAAACGTGAAGATACTTCAAGGCGAACCAACATCACAAAACTATTAATAAAAATAAAACTATCAATGAATATAGATTCTCGAATCCACTATGAGTCTGATTCATAAAATTCACTATGCAAATTCTAATCTCCATTCTTTTCTCCTTCATATTTCTCTTCCTCTACCCCCTCTCCCTCTCCGTCGTCTTCCCCCTCCCCTTCTCTTTCTTCTCCTTCGCCTTTACTTCCTTCCTCTTTAATTTCTACACTCGTCTCAGCTGTTCCTATGGCTTCCGTTGTGTCTGTATCTTTAACAACTTTTTGCTCTTCAGTTTGATCAGTCACTTCAGTTTTTTCTACAACAGTTACTTCAGTTTTTTCTACAGTAGTTTGTTCAGTTTTTTCTTCAGTAATTTCTGTTTTTTCTACCACAACTGTGGTTGTCACTGTTTCAGTTATCTTTGTTTTACTCTTCTTTGTACTTATAGGTAAAGGACCGTAGGAGTTGATATCGAAATCGTGATAAGATTCAGGGCATCTGAAATCAGACATTAAATTATTATAGTCGTACAATCATTTTCTTATTGAAAGACTTCGTTAATTAGCTCAGTTTCACATTAGCAGCATTAGCACTTTATTCCTTTATCACGATATGAATCGCTAAATACTTACTCAATCGTGTTTTTCTCTGTCATAGTCACATTCCAAACTCTAACGGCATCGCAAAAAGAACTTCCTTCTGTTCCTTTTTCCAACGTGACGTAGGCATCTCCGTACAAAATCCAGTGCTTTTCAACAGCATACTGCAGCGCAAAGTTAATCCGGGCTTGAACTGTGCTGAACCATGTTCTACGTGGTGTTCCTGAAGTATTTTGTTTAATTAGTTTGTTTTAGAATGGAAAATCATCACCTACTTCACGATAAAAGTTGATTTCAGTAGGTACCAAATCGTTAAAATAAACTGTCATAGTAAACAGATCTACTGGTTAAAACGAGTAGAAAATAGTTTACCTTTATACAAAAGCGGTATAACACTTCTGAAGGTTTTCAATAGTCGTATAGTTCTGATCTTGGTGCTGACAGCGATGACTATACTATTTGGCCGCAACCAATTCAGAAGGTAGGCGGTACGGCCGGTGACCGTCGGCACTATTATGAGTCGAGCATTAGTCTGATTGGCAACGACAGCACAAGACACAGCACTGGCTTCAGCTGCATTCACTGGCATTTTTATCTGAAAAATGCAATAGGTGTATCTCATGGTTGATGAGTAAAATTTCATAATCATCATCACGCCAAGAACTGAAAACGACGCTCTTATAGTGCCTATTGTTCTTACCTGAGAAACTAGCTGCCAAAATTCAGTCCTATTCATACAAAGCGGTTCCACGGTAGCGCATAGTTCGTTCATCATTTTCATAGCATCACACGTATAGTTTATATCTGTAGATTCACTGAGAGCAAAACCAGATGCACCTTCTAATATGGCATTTGTAACATCAGATATTTCTCGAGTGCTTATTTGGCCAGTCATTAGGACTTCATTAAATATTTCTCCAGATATGTAAAATGGTTTGCCGGCCTGAAAAATCCGAATATCTTATAGAACACACATGAGAGGAATCTACATGTGAACATTTTAGGTCCAATAATATTGCTATTATGATACCTGTCGACATTTTCCTGCAATGAGGCTCTGAATATGACCCATGCGATTATACAAAGCTGGTTCAACTTCATAAGCCAAAAACTCTCTTGAGAGTAATATGCCATCTGCTTCCTGAAGAAAATACAGTTTGAAAAATATTTTCAATTTTCAAAGGCTTCAGAAGAGAAGCCATCATTTACGTATAAAACAATATATTCTGTGTAATACGATTTGTTGTAATGTAAATCTTACTCTAACAAAGTCATCTATGCTCGTTAGTCCTTCTTGAGTGGAGATGCCAGTAATAATAATGGGCCTTTTAAGTTTAGATCCGAGATACTTCTTTATCCTCGAGATAGTTGCAATATTTCGTGGGTAATTTATAATTATCATGTCCACCTGGAACCATTTGTTATGAGCATCTTAATTTTCGATTACTTTGTCGACAAAGCTTCTTCGTGAATGCGGACATTAACTTACAAGCATGTTCGTTCATACATTAATAACATCTAGAACTACAACGCAAAATATAGTTAATGATATAAATAAATATAAAAATAAGAAGTCCATACTAACTTGGTATTCTACAGCAAATTTAATAAGATGCAAATCCTTCTTCGATATATAAGGACGAGTTCTTACAGCACCTCTCATACATACGTAGGCCATATTTTGTAAATAACCGCCTTTTACAACCTTACATTTTACAGAATTTTCGTACTTTGCAGTGCACACCATAATTATTTCGTCTTGGGATATGTTAATTGTCATTCCTATTGTTACATCGGATGTCAAATAAGGGTTATCAACGAAAATACTTTGTTCATTGCATTTATCAAATTCCGAAATTGCTGTAGTCAATATTATTTCATTACCCTCTTTTATATACAGTTTGCTGAGTTCCTGAAATATAAATGCAGTGTATCTTAATTCGTATGGTTTAAACATTTGGCACGTGTAGCTTATAGAAGGCATAATGAGACTATTTCGACTACCTCTTCCAGAAGTCCCGTTTGAACGACACTCGTCTTAAGTTCAACACAAGTCGCGCAAGGCCATTCGAGAAGTCCATATTTTCGAGCCAAAAAAGTTGCCGCTCTATCAAATCTGTTTATTAACTTTACTTTGTCAGTTTTGGTACTATGTGATGTTTTGAATCGTGCCACGTTCATGCCCATTTCCATCATTTTTTCAATGTCCACTAGTTGTATTTGTGCATCGGCTGAAAAAGAAGTTGTGTAAATTGTATCTGTTATTAGAAAAATCATTACAGTTATGCTGGGAGCTACATTAGGATATCATGAACCATGTATTTTTTGAGAAATACTAAAAGACGCAGATGCAAACAATGGGTTTGTTTCGTAGAGTTTACGTTAAGAATATTGTATTCTTTGTTTACCGATTGTTACAAATATAAGACTTCGTCTGTGTGTAAATGGGCGCCCTGTTACATGTTTCACATCTGCGATGTCTATGTTCCCAAATTCCATAGTATCTGCTTCAACATCCATCTTGAGGCCGGTAGATCTACTACGATACTAAAAATAAAGAAATTATATTAAGAAAATAAAATAAATTAACAATACGATGTAAGACTTTACAAAATCTCTAAGTTCATTGACATAAATGTCATAAAGAATTATTTGAGTTAAGAAGGAAAGCAAGTGTATTTTTGGGTTTGGATAATAACTTACGACCTTTTTGCTGTTAACTGTTAGCGGTTCCTGTGGTTGGGTCCGCGTTCCAAAGGACCACTTTGGTCACTTATAGGTGGTCTTCATCTATGATAATTAGTATTGACGAATTAACCACTACTAATAAATATTTAAAACTGAAAGAATAAAAAATCTGGGCTGGTTGTTTTGATATTCGTGTGCAAAAAAACAAGCAAAATTCTACTAGAATGGTCATAAAGAACCCACCTAAGACTCACACAAAAACTTTTGAGACAAAAGCGGCTTCTGCATGCTTTTTTAGGGTAAGGGCCAAAGGGTAAAACGGGACCCTACTACTAAGACTTCGTTGTCTATCTGTCTGTATCCACGCTATATCTCATTAACTNCAAAGTTAATCCGGGCTTGAACTGTGCTGAACCATGTTCTACGTGGTGTTCCTGAAGTATTTTGTTTAATTAGTTTGTTTTAGAATGGAAAATCATCACCTACTTCACGATAAAAGTTGATTTCAGTAGGTACCAAATCGTTAAAATAAACTGTCATAGTAAACAGATCTACTGGTTAAAACGAGTAGAAAATAGTTTACCTTTATACAAAAGCGGTATAACACTTCTGAAGGTTTTCAATAGTCGTATAGTTCTGATCTTGGTGCTGACAGCGATGACTATACTATTTGGCCGCAACCAATTCAGAAGGTAGGCGGTACGGCCGGTGACCGTCGGCACTATTATGAGTCGAGCATTAGTCTGATTGGCAACGACAGCACAAGACACAGCACTGGCTTCAGCTGCATTCACTGGCATTTTTATCTGAAAAATGCAATAGGTGTATCTCATGGTTGATGAGTAAAATTTCATAATCATCATCACGCCAAGAACTGAAAACGACGCTCTTATAGTGCCTATTGTTCTTACCTGAGAAACTAGCTGCCAAAATTCAGTCCTATTCATACAAAGCGGTTCCACGGTAGCGCATAGTTCGTTCATCATTTTCATAGCATCACACGTATAGTTTATATCTGTAGATTCACTGAGAGCAAAACCAGATGCACCTTCTAATATGGCATTTGTAACATCAGATATTTCTCGAGTGCTTATTTGGCCAGTCATTAGGACTTCATTAAATATTTCTCCAGATATGTAAAATGGTTTGCCGGCCTGAAAAATCCGAATATCTTATAGAACACACATGAGAGGAATCTACATGTGAACATTTTAGGTCCAATAATATTGCTATTATGATACCTGTCGACATTTTCCTGCAATGAGGCTCTGAATATGACCCATGCGATTATACAAAGCTGGTTCAACTTCATAAGCCAAAAACTCTCTTGAGAGTAATATGCCATCTGCTTCCTGAAGAAAATACAGTTTGAAAAATATTTTCAATTTTCAAAGGCTTCAGAAGAGAAGCCATCATTTACGTATAAAACAATATATTCTGTGTAATACGATTTGTTGTAATGTAAATCTTACTCTAACAAAGTCATCTATGCTCGTTAGTCCTTCTTGAGTGGAGATGCCAGTAATAATAATGGGCCTTTTAAGTTTAGATCCGAGATACTTCTTTATCCTCGAGATAGTTGCAATATTTCGTGGGTAATTTATAATTATCATGTCCACCTGGAACCATTTGTTATGAGCATCTTAATTTTCGATTACTTTGTCGACAAAGCTTCTTCGTGAATGCGGACATTAACTTACAAGCATGTTCGTTCATACATTAATAACATCTAGAACTACAACGCAAAATATAGTTAATGATATAAATAAATATAAAAATAAGAAGTCCATACTAACTTGGTATTCTACAGCAAATTTAATAAGATGCAAATCCTTCTTCGATATATAAGGACGAGTTCTTACAGCACCTCTCATACATACGTAGGCCATATTTTGTAAATAACCGCCTTTTACAACCTTACATTTTACAGAATTTTCGTACTTTGCAGTGCACACCATAATTATTTCGTCTTGGGATATGTTAATTGTCATTCCTATTGTTACATCGGATGTCAAATAAGGGTTATCAACGAAAATACTTTGTTCATTGCATTTATCAAATTCCGAAATTGCTGTAGTCAATATTATTTCATTACCCTCTTTTATATACAGTTTGCTGAGTTCCTGAAATATAAATGCAGTGTATCTTAATTCGTATGGTTTAAACATTTGGCACGTGTAGCTTATAGAAGGCATAATGAGACTATTTCGACTACCTCTTCCAGAAGTCCCGTTTGAACGACACTCGTCTTAAGTTCAACACAAGTCGCGCAAGGCCATTCGAGAAGTCCATATTTTCGAGCCAAAAAAGTTGCCGCTCTATCAAATCTGTTTATTAACTTTACTTTGTCAGTTTTGGTACTATGTGATGTTTTGAATCGTGCCACGTTCATGCCCATTTCCATCATTTTTTCAATGTCCACTAGTTGTATTTGTGCATCGGCTGAAAAAGAAGTTGTGTAAATTGTATCTGTTATTAGAAAAATCATTACAGTTATGCTGGGAGCTACATTAGGATATCATGAACCATGTATTTTTTGAGAAATACTAAAAGACGCAGATGCAAACAATGGGTTTGTTTCGTAGAGTTTACGTTAAGAATATTGTATTCTTTGTTTACCGATTGTTACAAATATAAGACTTCGTCTGTGTGTAAATGGGCGCCCTGTTACATGTTTCACATCTGCGATGTCTATGTTCCCAAATTCCATAGTATCTGCTTCAACATCCATCTTGAGGCCGGTAGATCTACTACGATACTAAAAATAAAGAAATTATATTAAGAAAATAAAATAAATTAACAATACGATGTAAGACTTTACAAAATCTCTAAGTTCATTGACATAAATGTCATAAAGAATTATTTGAGTTAAGAAGGAAAGCAAGTGTATTTTTGGGTTTGGATAATAACTTACGACCTTTTTGCTGTTAACTGTTAGCGGTTCCTGTGGTTGGGTCCGCGTTCCAAAGGACCACTTTGGTCACTTATAGGTGGTCTTCATCTATGATAATTAGTATTGACGAATTAACCACTACTAATAAATATTTAAAACTGAAAGAATAAAAAATCTGGGCTGGTTGTTTTGATATTCGTGTGCAAAAAAACAAGCAAAATTCTACTAGAATGGTCATAAAGAACCCACCTAAGACTCACACAAAAACTTTTGAGACAAAAGCGGCTTCTGCATGCTTTTTTAGGGTAAGGGCCAAAGGGTAAAACGGGACCCTACTACTAAGACTTCGTTGTCTATCTGTCTGTATCCACGCTATATCTCATTAACTGTGATAGCTAGAAAGCTGAAACTTTCACAAATGATGTATTTCCGTTGCCGCTATAACAACAAATACGAAAAATTAAAAAATATATTAAGGGATATGGGTAAACGTGTGAAACCACAAATTATTAGTTTGTTATTCATACATTTGTATGAAAAACAAAGTTATTTTTTGCAGTTTGAAAAATGTTTGTATTTTGGCTAGTTGTTGGTAATAGATACGTTAATTTTTCATATATGCACTTGGCCGGTTTTTTATTTCCAACATCTAATCATTAAGAAGATAGTAGGTGACACAAAAAAGGAAAATTTTAAATTATTGGGACAAAGAATGTAATAAATCAATAATGAGTAAAAAATTACAAATAAAATATAATAAAAAATTACAATTGAAATAGGATGTGAACAAAATATTCGGCAGCGCTGAGCTATACCAGACGATAAAAGGTATATTAGTTCAGGTAATAATCAGCCCAATATGATAACCACAAGTGGACGGTGTTATTCGTAGGTATGTGTTACTTCATATCAATTGCTTGTCCGCATCTTTGTTGTTTTAAATTGTAACTCAATCATTCATTGTCATTACTATTATTGATGAGCTCATTTTGTATTTTTTGGACCTCCCTCCTTCTTTCGACTCTGAAAATAAAAAAAATATGTTACTATTTCGAAAATAAATGTAAAATATGTGATGTATCAAGGAGTTTTACTTTTACATTTTGTATTCTACTTACATAATATGTATAACCTTATGAATATGAATTAAAAAATACATTCAAACCAAAATGATAAATTGAATTAAAATTATGTATAAAAAAACTCATTCGCATCAGTCAGCGGGAATCGTGCCCAAAAGGTTTGCCCAAAGTATTGGTCAGCACTTTGTGATGTGTAGTAGCTTTTTTATTGTCTCATTGTTTGATTTTCAATAGATCCAAAGTCAAAGATGCGGAAAAGATTTTTTGTACCTAAAGGTAAGTTATATAGATTTCGAAGCTTACTCTAATCGCACTACATCTGCATCAGACAGCGCTGAGAAAGTGCTGACTTGGTCACAATAAGAGGTGGTTGGATTGCTTTTTCTTAGCACCACGTATGGGCTACCACATTTCAAAACTTCGAATTTCAAACCAGATGTAACAGCGAAATCCAAACGAGCTTTCATTTCATCATGCCAGTGCCTCAGTGCTTTTTCTTTAAAAAAAATATATCAATTATTAGAAACTACCACTGTCAAGAAGATTTCGTTAGACTATTTTACAAGAATATGCAAATATTCTAAGGACACACATTAATGGGGTCATTGATGAATGTGTGGTCACGTAACATTAAAATAATGAAAACAAATATGAAGTAAGAAAATATACTCACTATCATAAACGATAGCAATGACTCCTTTGAATAACTGTAGTTGTTTGGCAACAGTGATACTTGAAGTGATTGCAATAATTATATTATCTGCAGTCATATGGGCTACTTGCCTAACCGTCCTACCCGTGACGGTAGGAACGATGATGACCAGAGAATGGGTGACTCTGGCTAAAAACACAGCTGCTACAACAGCGGCTTGCGCTGCTGTCACAGGCCTCTTGTACTGCAAATAGGTTGTTATATAAATTCCCTTTTGTGAATATAACATATGATGGCGACCGTGGTCGGATTGTCGGCCACGGTGGCTGGTGTTCTCATATAATGAGATCAGCCAGCTACGCAGGACATATTATAGTGCACAAGCATTTGCGCAGAAACAGGTGCACTTCCCATTACCTCACTCTCATAACCCGATGGGACGGTAATCCGTCACTTCAATCAGAGAGATTAAGCGCAGGACCGACATTAACATACTCTCCGATGTAGGGATGTACCTATCAATCCCCAACTTTCCATTCCGAGCTGCTTTGTGAAAATTTCTAAAATCCACAAAGCGATTGCGGCCCGGCCCGGGAATCGAACCCGAGACCTCGAACACAGCAGTCGGCTATGCGACAACTAGACCAATGAGGCAGGTGGCGACGATAAGTTTGGTATAACATATATATTCATAAAAAAACATGTTTATAATAATTATAAACTAAAAAGGATCAGATTGCATTGAGAATAGGCTTTTTTCTTTGCCACTTTAGGTGGAGAGGAAGGCCTGCGAAAGCTACGGGATTGATCGCAAGAGTGGCTCTGGTATACAGAATGAACAAAGATGGGTTTTAGTCAGTACAAGTCTGACAGTATCAGACATCAGCGGGAGGGAGTGTCGTCTGATGATTTCTCATCTCTCTAGACGTCTTTAAAGATAAGATAATAGGTCACTAACCTCCATCGCAATTCTCATAAGTACAGTGTCGTACCGGGTCAAAGGTTCTACAATTGAGCAGATATCGCTCAGGGTCTTTAAAGCTTTAATCATATTGCCCGGATCTTTGAATGATCGCAAGACAAAACCAGATCTGTGCAATACTGCATTGGTTATGTCATTAATGTCGCATCTATTTGCAGTCCCCGTTCTAAGTACGCTATGCAAAATCTTGCCGGATAAGTACAATGGCTTGCCTTTCTGTAAATACATTAAAAAAAAACTATTTTCTTGAGCTCGTTCGCTTGAATTTAAAAACTGTGGGACATATTTTATGATACAAATTGTCAAGACTGTGAAGTTGTAAAAAATATCATGGTCTATTGTGGAACTATTTTGGAATCTGGTTAAATTATATTACTATGCTTGTTTTAACAAACGTTTAACGTGTAAAATAAGAACCTACTGCTTCTTGCACAGCGGAAATTCATTACAAAGGATAATTTTGAAGGACTTTTTATTTACTGTGTAGATAATAAACAACGTGAAGTATTACCAGCCTACATTTAGCACTAAGATATAACTGTATCGTTATTATTTTATATTGGTCTTTTACTTCGCAAAATACGAACTCTCCAGCCAAGATAATCCCATCCGACGCCTGAAAGTAAATTAATAGTTTATATTTGCAAATAATATGCGTATAGCACTAATGAATATGACAAAAACATATTACAGAGTACATCTGAAATTACAAATTAAAATATCCACAGCTTTTAAAATCGTAGACTTTTGTAGTTCCTAAAGTTGTGTAATTTTAAATGCTAATTTTAAATATAGTAAATAGTTAGAAAATTAATCTTAAGCAGTTTAACGTTATCAAAATACTATTTAAGTATTACTAAGCAGCATAATATCGATGACTTACATCGATAATGCTATCGATATTATCCAAACCCTCTTGTTCACATATAGAACTCAACACCAAAGGTTTGTACTCTTTCGTCATTTCTCTTACACGTTTTACGGTTCGTGCAGTCCGCACTGAATTTATTGTTATAATGTCGAACTGAAACATTGTAATAATAAATTATAATATAGCAGTATAGAAACTGTCTCAAATACAAATAGACATCCCATAGTTAGCTACACATAAATTGTTGGCTGCGCATAAATTATGCCTACTTGTGTAAAAGTTATGATGACAAATACCTTAAGCGTTTTCGCAAATTCAATAACTTCCAAATCTTTGTCAGACAACGCCGGTTTTATATGTGTCAATCCCCGAAAACAAACAAAACAATTATTTTTCATCAAGCCCGAACTTGTGACTCGGCATTTAACATTTTGATCATCCAATTTTTCAATAACAACCATTACTACTGAGCCAAAATTAATAGTTATTTCTATTCCAGGTACTAAACATGGCAACATATATGGATCGTCTACATAAATTTGCTCATGATTACATTTTTCTGCAAAAACTTTGTCAGATGTGATTCTCACGATGGCATTCTCTTTTATTGGCATACCTTTGGGCATGTAACTTTGCTGCAAATAAGAGTTATTTTATAATTAATATCATATTCATCTTATTAACAAGTAAAAAATCTTATATATATTTGCAAGAAAAAGCTCGACTTATATACTTTAGGTACAGGAATTTAAAATCTCAATTTATACAGAAGTAGCATAAAAAATTCAGGGTAAAAAAAGGCCATACGTACATCTTCCAAACTACCTGTTTTAATGCAGGCATTAGGAACATCAGCAGTCAGAGTTACTGGCCAGGTGGATACATTGTATTTCTCACAACACCAATTCATTGCCCTTTTCAATAAATAGAGTAACTTAATTTTCTCCGCCTCCGACAAATTAGTCATTTTGAACCTCACTATTTTTAGACCCAATTCTATAAAGGCGTTAATGTCGTATTCTGATATGACTGTCTCGCCTGAGAAAGAAAGGTTTTTGAAAAAAAAATAATATTAATAAAATATTAATAGTCCAAAACCTCTGGAGGTTGCCTTAAAATTACGATATACTACAGGAGACATCTTTTGTTAGTATGGTGGTCCCCAAACATCAGGTACGATTATATTGATATTCATAATTATGCAGGCCTATCTCGTATAATATTTCCATTGAGTTATACTTACCGATTACATGAATACTGTTGTAGCTGAACTATAAATAGATATTTTAATTACAGCACTGCTACTTACAAAATGTGAGAATGAATGGTGTTGAATTATAGTATCGTTTGTTTCCTTCTGTTAAAATTGCTCTTTCGAACCGTGGACCGCACGTGTCCCGAATCTTATAATTATAATTCATTTTCTGGAATTGAGATTACTGAAAAGTAGAAAATTCTTATTATTCAACATTTCTGGAGAATGTATTTGCGGAACTATGGCGCCGCCCGCTTAAAAAATCCGCTGTAGCGCAATGTGTAATTTTATTTAGTTCAAATACTCACGTCGGGTGTAAAGTCAAAAACGATTCTAAAATAGTTTAGCAAAATAAAATATAAAAACAAACGTGTAATAAAATATAAATAGTCAAATTATTCATATACTGAACACGATGACTGAACATGTTTATAAATACGTAAATGTCAGTTGCTGATAGTTTAGCAATCCAAAACATAGACAAAATCCATCTTTCCGTCCTCCGTGGACAAAACTTTCGTTTATAAAGGTCTAATTTAGGGATTGCAATCCGGTATCGTTTTCAATCCGGCCGGATCCGGCCGGATTGGCGTGAATCCGGCCGGATCCGACCGGATCCGGCCGGATTAGCAAATATGCTGAAGGGTATATGTACTTGGCCCTCACTTTCCGCATGACGGGTCCACACCGGGCACGGTTGCTTCGGGAGGTACCTGCCTGTCCCCGTGGCGGCAATTGGCGGCGGCAAACTCTCGCGCCCAGCCGTGGTTCAAGCCATGGTGAGGGGCGAGAGGGCATGGGATGCCGTCGCCTTTTTCTGCGGAGCAGTTATGCTAGAGAAGCAAGCGGCGGAGCGACTGCGAATTCGCGCCGCTCATCTCAGCCGCCGCTGTGGACCTGGTGGTAAACACGGTCGCCGGGTGTCGAGAGACGCTCCCGGGCACCGTAGGCGTGGGTCTGTGCGCGGTGAGTTTTCTGGTGGCACATCGTTCTTCCGTCTCCTAGGAGACGATACTGAGGAGACACACCCGTGTCGGCGGCGCGCGTTGTTCCACGCGTTCCTCAAATAGGTCAACAAAACCATTAGGGCCAGAGCCTGTCGGGGCTGCGGGATTGTTCGAAAGAGTTACCGCTGCTTTGGCACACAAAGGGCTCCAGAAGGGACACGGTGGGTTTTAGTCAAAGTCTGACCG
>NWSH02000006.1:7778856-7793066 GCA_002382865.2 Heliothis virescens | reverse complement strand
GATTTACAGCGATTGCGTTTTTTGCATTAAAACCTTAGTTTATGACAAACTTGTTATGGACAATGAATTTCGGAAATAAAAATTTAGGTGACGAAACGGAGTCCCCTCGCTATGATCTGCTGAACTATTTATCGAACTGCTCATTCCATCATTTTTACTGCTCATTCTATTATTGGACTGCTCAATCATTTTTAGAATTGACATTGTGTGATAAAATAACCCAACTAATTGTTTTTTTTTACTGTCCATGTTTTACTGTCACAATAATTAATCAACCACCATTAAATTAAATAACTGCTCAATATGTTTTTCAACTGATCATAATAACATCTCATATATTTAAATAACAGCTCAAAAAATTAGTTCCCAATATTAATTACGAATTTCGACATGAAACTTCGTGAAGTTACTCCTTGAAATAAAAAGTAAACACGTGTTTCACATTTTTTTGAAATTCCACCCCTAAGGGGGTAAATAGGGGTTTAGTAATTGAAGAAAGTGACATGAAATTTTGAAGATAGGTTTCTCTTAGGGTGAAGACATCGCATCGCATTTTAAAATATACTCCTAGGGGAGTACAACGGGGGTTGGTAGTTTGTATGAAAGTCCTATGTTTTTGGTGTGTTTACCTGATGCAGAACCGCAACAGACGAGCTAAACTATAAGAGATACAAGAATGGTGCCATTGTAAAAATTTATCCACGCGATGAAATTTTTCTGTTGAGATATTTAATTTGAAGATCTAGAACACCTTATGTGGAACTTCAAGAGCCCAGCTATACTATAACACGTGTAGGAATGATGTCTTAGCAAAAGTTGTTTAAACTGGTAAGTTGAATTACAAAAATGAAAGTTCTGAATAGCCTCGCATATTCAGTCGCTACCGGGCTCTTAGAATACGACATCAGATGCTTCAGATCTTTGATTTTGACGACCCCGTTGTCGCTGGCATAAGCGACATGATCCGCGTACGAAGTCGCGGGCAGAAGCTAGTGATTAATATGGAAGTTGAAGTTTAGCGCCTCGCAGACAAGTTTATATAGCACTCTAAAAGTTTATACAGAATTTTAATATCGTCTAATTAAAAAGGTAACTGAAAGAAAAGGAGTCAGTCTTCACAAAAATTAGGTACTTATCACTAAGAAATTATAAATAGTACTTAATCAAGAAAGTATGTTATTATATCCATGCCCCATGACGTCACCCTTTTATCGTTTATTGCGCAATTACAATGGCACTCCCGCACGCTCATATTAGCCGTACTAATTTTACCCCGCAGAAAATTTCCCGGTAATGTCTTAATTTGTACCAATTATCCTCATAAATATTTATTAAGAAAGTAATTTAGTTTATCTTTATTAATTTATGGTAATCTGTTTAGCTGGGTGTTAGAATCATTTTGTGACAATTATATAGCTAAGAGCTAATTCAATGTAACGAGTCACGTGTTAGCTATTGCGCATTAATAGGTCTTTACATTTCAGCAGCGACATTAATTTTTCGACAAAACTAGTTGTTAACATCCACTTTTCAAACAAAAAACTAGAAAAGTTTGATTACAAAAGGCGGTTTGGATCTTTTTTCCCATAACCGAAGACTATACTCCTGGAGGAATAAATGGTTTGATATCTTCGGGACGTCCAAAGTTTGTACTCCTGGGACGTCGAGGCAAAGTCTTGTCTCCACCTTTTATTGGCTAGGTCCAAGTTGTGTATAGTTTTATATGAGCGGTTTTTACAGTGGTTAAGGCTAAGAAAAGTTTATAATACCAATCCAATATCCTATACATCTACAAAAAGTAATGGGTTCATTGCGGTGGAATAGCTTTCGCTACTGGTTTTACCCCTTCTTACTTCCTTGAAACTTCTGCACTCAAAAATATGTTACAATTGATGTATAAGATGTGTATAAGCTATATTATTACCTATTTACATTTATAAGGCTACTTTTTATCTATGCGCGCGAAGAGGTTCCTTTGAACTCGGGTAAAACATCGAGTGCAAGCTAGTATACAATCAAAATTACAGATCACATTGAAGTTATAATATCCATTTTATATTTTGAAGAACTAAATTTAAACATTGCAATCAAGAGTCGTTTTTTTTCCTCACAAAAATGCTATCAACAAGAAGAGTTGCCAATCCTATTTGAATTGGTGACCGCGCTATCCGTTCCGAGCACGCTTCGAATAGATACATAGAATATAAAATATTTGCAGAGTTTTCGTTCACATGGATAGCCAGGGCTTTCAATCAGGTGGTGACAGACAGATTGAATCCAATATGGACTGAAACTGGAATAACAGTAATTAACATCCAGCGACTCTTTTCGATTTAAAATAATCCTTCTTTAAATAAAATGGGTTCGTGGAAATGTGGCTTTAAAAAGACATCATTAAAATTCTACATAATTTAATTTTGTTAATGAATATGTATTACTGAAATAATTTATTTTGATTCAGTTGTAAAAAATATACCAAAATGGAATTCAATAATCTTGAAATCCCACTGAGCTTGTCTAACTAACGTGGAGCAAAGTATACATAATTCAGTTACGTCGCAGAAATAGGTCAAAACGATGTGACAGCAGTGTGTAAGGCCCATAATGGAGTTGTGCACTTAGCTCGCTAATGTGTTTCGAGACTATTTATTTGTATTGACGCCTATTGGCTAATGTTTCACTAAAGTATTGTTGGATGCTCTTTTTCATTGGATAAAAGTTTGCTTTTGTCCAATATCCACTTCTGTCTATTGGAAAGGCGTTGTTTTATGCTAAGTGAATTTAGAGTTAAGTGCTGTTGTTGTACAAAGTTTTTTTTTAATGTGTTGTAAATTGGAGTTTTATCAATTTATTATAAGTCTGACCTTTATAAATTTATTTTAGGAATTGATTTTTGTTACAGGAAAAAAAATATAATAAGTTATGAACATTTTGTAAAAAATACCCGAAAGATGATACGTGGGAAAAGCCTAGATGAAAAAAGGATCAAACATGTAACATCTAGTTATATGCTCAAGCAAAATTCACAATAATCTTCTTAAAAGCTGTTCGGGGTACGTGTAATGTGTATCAACATAGAACAGACGATTGGGCTAACGAAACAAAAGGTTTAGTGCCAAACTTGCTCCCACGACCTCATGTTTGAACATATATACTGTAATTTAAACTTTAAGGGTTGGTAATGGATGCATGCAAAATTCGTAGGACTAGTAATTCCCTAGTAGAGAGATAGTTCTGATAGAACTTTCATTTTTATGTTCAAGCAATTTCTTAAATGACTTTCAAGGCCATAATACTGAAAGAACGATAACTGTACCCAAAACTTTTAACGGGGGCCTTCAAAATACCTAAACACACAGCGACCTTTGTTTGAATAGCGCAAATTATTAAATGAAATCACAAACATCCAAACTTACAAACCCCAATTATGGCAGCAAACATTTTGCAGAATTTAATTGAATTGAAACACTGTCGAATCAATGCAACTTTATTCTAATGTTCCGTCGGTTGTTAACCAATTAAACAATTGCAAAACTGGATTGTTCGGTTGTCGCGAATGGATTTTCAGTTAGAAACAGTATGGCGATGCGACCGTTACATTTAAACTTGCATCGTTCATTTTCACTTGTTATTATTTGAGTAATTTATGCAACGGTTAGTTAAATTGCGTTGGTAATGATCAACAATAAAATAAACACGGAATGACATGGATAAAATTATGAAAAATAATCGCATATTGATATTTAAATGAAACTTGGAACATAATATGAAAATTCCTATATTTTTTCCATCAAAAATTACAGAACCAGCTCCAAGCTTAGCAAATTAAGTAAAACAATATTATTGAAAACAATATACTCGTATGTGTCCACGATAGAATGTGTAATCTAGGTCATCACTTGTTTCATTATACGAAACTCCCCGAAGTAGATTTTAGTCACAGGCAAAGATTTATGCAGTAAATCAAATCAATTTATGTTACCTGAAAAAGTAAAAGAAATACGTTATCATGATTAAACATTTCACCTTCACAGATGCATGGACCGAGATTAGAATTGCTTTTTGTTTGATTTTTCAGAGTAGAATTCGTAACTGTCGGGCCTTTTGTAATATTATAGCCTTTAAACCTGCAACTCTTGTTTGGTCGCTTGCACATGGGTACTGCGAAAAAGTTAGTATAAAGCCGAATGTTTTATTTGAACACATGTATACACTAGCATAGATAAGCTATGTTTTCTCCTGCAGAAGTCCATTCACTGTAAAAAATATTTTAGGTTGCCAATTTCAGCTTTTTTTCTTATGCAGTTTGCCTACTATATCTCATTCACTGTGATAGGACGACGCCTCTTAAGTTTCTACGGCGAAATTGCTATTAGAGAGATTCGCGCCTAATGGACGCGTAATTGGCTGCTTCGCAAACTAATGGACAATTATGGCGATAGACGTACATTTTACGGGAATTATAATATGGTTATGTCGCCTTTATTATATGTTAATATCGATGAGTACAGCTGTAAGACGACGTTTTTAATGGTTTCAGATGGAAAGGTCACCTGAAAAGACGTAATGATGGTGATTGAGATGTATTTTTGTTTCATTATTTTTCTTATCTTATGTAGTACCTAAGTTTTCTTGAAGAAACCTGGACTGTAAAGTCTGAAATCACCAACCCGTATTGAGCAAGCGTGGTGATTAACGCTCAATCCTTCCGATGTGAGTGGAGGCATGTGCCCAGCAGTGGGACGCTAAAAAGGCTAATAAAGATGTATTACTTATATTTTATTTATTTGACTTAAGGAATTTTTATATGATAGTCCCGTTACTTTGATAAAGTACTTCATGAAAGAGCCTAATGGATCGTTGTGTCACATAGTTTTAAGCTTAGTCACATCGAGCTTGAATCAGATCACTTAAATGACACAGTACAATGATAATATTCATTAATCACTAAGTTTTAATCTGATTAAAGTAATACCGCGTATCTTACGGAGTAGCGGTTGCATACTGGTATATAAACTTGTAAGGAACGTTTACAACTTCAACCAAGTTTATCTTTATTAAGGGCAATTTAAAGGCACTAATGTATTCTTAGTTTATTTAATTTTCCAAACTCCAATGCACACGGTTTTAGTGACTTTAGTTTGTTATTTAATTTCTGGTCGTCAACTTTTTGAATGTCGGTCGACACATCTTCAAATGAAACGTATTAAAACATCAACACTTACATACAATATACTGGAGTAACATACTGAGAGGCTTTGAACAAAAATCTCAGACAAATCCGCACTAAACAGGACTTCAGTAGAATCAGTGACGGCGATCAATATTGCCTGACACTCAAGTGTACCTGATGCGTGAACTCTGTGGATTTCCGATAGAAGAAGTCGAGTGCTGTGTCCATACGCTACGGAATAGCGACCGTGTTTGCTAATCTCAGTGTGTGCCGATTATCCGTCATATTTGATCTGTTCTGTACACTGTTCGCCGAAGCCGTTCGGTTTCATGTTGAGATATTAGTGGGACAGTCACATAATTCGTCGCCTAAGTTTATAGGATACAGTTATGCGAGTACGATATGCGGCGTTTGTGACATAAATAGCTACGAAAATAAATGTGAATACTTTCATATCCTTCCTTTGGGGTGAATTTAGAATATCTCACTGGTGTTTTATACAATGTATTAACATAGAATCTTAGTAATAATTCATATGATTAAGCACTGACAGGTTGATAAAGTGATGATGCATCGGTGTGACATAGTTTACATAGTGATAATTACATGTATTATGATAATGGCTACGTGTTGGCTGCTTGGGACATGATGGTCATTTACATGTGACAGTACTCGAATAAATCACGGTATAAGGAAAATTTTACATTTTATGTTCAAAGGATAGTTTAAGTGAGTATTAGGTAAATCATACGTTTTTTCTCATTATAAAGAAATATTATAGAAGTTATTAATTGTTTATTAAGAGATTCACTAAACTACGAACAGAAGGAAAGGAACAATGAGGTGGGCTGGATATTTCTTTAATTTGAAAAATTCAATTTAGTGAAGAAAATTTGTACTCATACTTTGATTTGCCATTTCATTATTATTATTGTCTTTTTTTCTTAATATTTCAGTTTTATTTTTACTATTTCCTAATTTTTTAAATAAAATATATCAAAGAAAGTAAACATAGCCACTTGAAGACTACGAAGTGTTAAGTAGTAAGCGGTCGAGCCACTTAGCACAGCACCAAAAGAAACATTTCTTGAAATAACTCAGAGAAACTGTAAATGCTTTTGAAGTTCTTCAGTCAACTTCAGTCAAAGTCCAGTTCCGGCATTTATTTTTATATTTGAAAAAAGTTTAAATGTTTTACGGTTTAAGATGGAAAACAATACCTATTTATAAGTATTTTAGGTTAAAACTAGATGATAACATTCTGTTATATCTATGTACACGTATTTATTAAGCTGCATCTGACAATATAGCTCGAGGACCATTTATAGCCTTGACCCAAAGAAAACTAAGTAAATAGTTCCATTTATTGAGTAAGATCTTCCTTGAGAAAGCAAAAATACTTTATGCGTCCCAGTTGGTCGATACGGAATTCTTAGAAACTGAATTATCCACCGGGGAGAGAGGGTAAATAAAACCCACCCCAAAATAAATAGGGCTAACAACGTACACGTAGGCAATCATTTCGTTAAGAAAGTACGAGTCAAGTTATTTCTCTTGGGTGTCAGCGGGAGAGTGGGTAGGTCGGGGAAACTTGGACCACAAATCACTATTATGTCAACTAGTACTGGACTGTGAAAGCCTTTACGTTTTTAGGGGTGCATAGATTACTTTAGTTTTATCAACTATACATTTTAACAACAGTATCGCGTAAAAACATTACTTATTCAGTTTTCCTGGCCCCAAACGTAAAGCTCAATTTTCCTCAATATATTGAGAAGGGACGTCCCGCTCTATTATTTCGCGTTAGCAGTGAATTATGTGATTGAAAAAGAATATTGACACTATTTTATTGAGATGTTTTTTATTTTACTTTATTTTTGGTTTAGAATATTGTGTTCTTTTTTTAATTCAAACCATGTAACCAAGTCATCTATAGCGCAGTATTTTTCGTAATTGATTTTGTACACTCTTTGGTTGCCTGGGTTTAGCTGATAACTACATTTTTAATTCCTATGTTTAATAGTTGTTCAAACAAGGAATGCAGTATTAACCTTAGCTATGCCTTCATTATAATAGGTTAAAGTTACGTTAGTTAACTAGATAACTACTGGCCTAGTAGTTTTCCTTGCTATAATGGGGCAGGTTTATGTAGAACTATAATTACCCTGCTACCGTTCCTCCGAGAGTCGATTAGAATGAAGTAAGAATATTGTAAATGCGGTAAAAGTTTTGATCATGATATTGAATGCAGTCAAAGTTCATAATTTTTCAATTTCGTGTAAATATTGCAGATTTAAACAAATTAAAGTGTGTTAATATTTTTTTGTATTTAATTATTTTTTATATTATGAATATAACCAAAACTATTTTATTATATCTAAAGAATACTTACATATATCACTAAATAATAATTGATTGATCTTCTAAAGGATTAGCTAATACTCTATACTTAATACCACATCCATATATTTTAAACATCAAGCAACGTGCCGCTACGAGGTACGTCAGTTTTCTAAGTGACACAAATAGAGTACCATCTCTGCATACGAGCAATATAAAACGTGCTCGAAAACTTATTACTCTAGATACTGCCACAATACCATATGATAAGGTTAGATTTCACGCCCCTGTGAATTCTAAGATGTTATTCAAATAAATGTTATGCTGTGTTCTGCGATTTGTTTGGAATTGGACTTATACAAAAGTTTATTCTATCTCTTTACTTATTCTCCAAAATTAATTGACAGCGCCATTGATTTAAAAAAAAAACATAGTATTATACACACAGGTATCCAATAACTTTGCTGGTTTCATGAAAATAATCCTTTAATAAAAAGGCATTTTTGCTGTATTTAAACCGGTTACTTTAAGTTTTATGTTGCAAAAGCGTCCGTTTTAAATTAAATCCACCTCAAAATATTGCAAGTTCACTACAAAATTGTTTGCCCCCGGTAAAACCGGGTACAAAGTTACCCAACTTCCCCTTGACTTTGCAATGAAAAATATAACATAGTGTCTCAGCTGCACATCTTATACAAGTCGTTAAAATGGACCGGGGGAGAAAGGGGTTATTATGGTCCCTGGACGGTGGGCAACATCATAACTTTTATGTGAAGTCCCTTTAATAGTGCTTTATAATTTACCCGGTTTTGATGGATACCGTTCAAAGTGTTGTTGATTGCGGCGCTAAAATGTTTGTTGGTTAATTAATGAGTGGGATAGATGGTAAAGTGTCACAGTTTTATTGAGTATCGTATTTCATGACAAAAAATTCATGGCATAAACTACCAAAAGGTTTATGTTATGTTCAACAAAAATAGTCCAAATTATTGTAGAAAATAAATTATAAAAGAAACGATTAAATTTAATGTACTGACAGATAATACGACCTCGTAAATAATCAAGGATAGAGATACCTACAAAAGTATAACTAACACCGTAAATATTATTCCGCTGACTGATTGACGAAACGTCGTGTTATTAGTCTCGCATATTACGTCATTTATTTACAGGAACCGTGCTTCTGTTTATTCTCATTCAAATTATACGCCATATAATTTTGTCTACGTTACACTTTGTAATTTGTAATGTGATTAGTATTTTCCCGAGCATATCAAAGCCTGGATTTTGGCGAAATACTAAAAGATTTATTATTAACAGTTTAAGGAAGATAAGTGGTAAATTTTATGTGTATTGAAGATTTCCACAATGTATGCATTTCTTTAATGAGGTTAGCTTTTGTAGGCTTCAAGTGTGATTTGCAAATGTTTTAACTAAGTAAAGTAAAAAAGTTTTAGATTAGACTCAGCACGACTTTGNGTAAGAATCCTTAGACTCAGCACGACTTTGTCTAGATTTCATTACTTTTTAGAGATAAACAAGCAGCTTCAGCGAGAATTGGCTAGTTTTTTACAGAATGTTTTTGGTGGGATTTCACTTCTTTTTGTAGAAACGTGAGCTTATTGATATCTACCTAAGGCGTTATGTTGATTCCTCTAATAGTTTGGTTAGGCTTTTGTGTTTTCTAATCAGGATCACCAGGTACTCCAGATCTTCGATTATCCTAGTTTTTATAGTTTTCCTTATATGTGGTCATTAAATCCTAACTCTGTTCCAAATTTCAGCTCTCTGACTATTTTGATGATCATGAGTGAGTGAGTGTCGAAAATACGAAACTTTGCTTTCGCTTAGCTTCGAAATTAAATGACCTACAGACTTGAAATTCTGGGTTTTACGTATGTGATTATAGCTTTCTGGATGATGAAAATTTCGGCGTTCTGGTCCTATCCAGAGGTTCTCAAACAGAGGCCTGAAAATGCGTCGAAATGGTTCCAGTAAAGGATGGTACGGCAGTGTTTGCTTTGCGCTCGACTTGGCGGGGGCACTGCCGTGCCCCCAAATTTTTAACAAGATGATAAGTGATTTTAAAGTAGAAAATAAACTTGTTTCAAAGATGGCAATAAATTGACATTCGTTATAAGCTTTCCCAGTGAAATAAAAAGTCCCAATACTAGACAGCCAGTCAGGATTTACTTAGTTACGTAACCGCTACGGGGTGTCTTATTTTCTCAAACCAGCGTTCCGGGGACCGCATTAAAGAAGCTTACACAACTATATAGCCTGCATTGTACGGACTCCATATGTTATTCTTCAAGAAAATATATCCCGAAACTTTATCTCCCTCACAAATTGACTTGTATGTTCGGAGATTTACGTATTTTTTTTGCTTTTATCCTGTATTTTGAGTGGGGTCGTTAATTTTGGTAGTATAGTTATGGATTTTTGTGTTATTTTTAAAGGTTTTTCGTTCATTAAGTTTGCTATGAGGCCAACTATTTATCAACCATCAAGTAAGTAATAAGTAATTATGGCAAATATAATTTTCTCTATCTTGCAATGAATAAATTATCAGAACAACAACATTTTGTTGGAAGGCCAGCACTTAAACTTAAACACACCATCATTTGTTTTAATCAGTATTTACCCGCTATATTTATATTTTCAAAGCCAGCTCAGCACGAAAATTTCAAAGTCCAATTCCGTCCAAACCAATAAATTCTTAGAGTCCCTACTAAACCGTAAAGCTAGTATAGTAAAGTTAGTGGACTCCTTGCTAGACACGGCGTGGCAGACGAGTTGGAAGCCACAAATTGCTCAGAGAACTTACCTCAGTTCAGTGACTGACAGGAACTTTGTGTCGCGCAGTTTACTTAAGACTTTAATGAATACCTACAGTTGCTTAGATCATTTACGGTTCGTGCTAATGTTAGTTGCTTCGTGCTTTATATGGTATCGGTCCTTTGTTCTAAGTTGCTGGTTATATTTTGTGCTGAGGATTATGCTGTAAAAGTATGTTAGCAATCTAAGTTGTAATATTCTTGGTGCTTAAGTCACATGATTTTAGGGTAAGTCGCATAAACTCATATGTTAAAAAACAATTGGTTAATAAATTGTCCATAATAAGAAGCCTTCCGAATAAATAGCAAAGTAGCGCAATAAATATATAATTAAGAGCAACCGAAACGCTGTGAACCCCTAAATTGTTTGAGTTACTTCATTAAAGGGTATTAAACTTTTGCTACACACGGGATTAGACAAATTGGAGGCTTGATGCTACTTCAAAAGAGTTTCAGTTATTTTTAGCTTGTTTTCCTGCTTAGTTTGGAAACTGGTTTATCCCACCAAAAACATAAATGTAAAAAAGGAAAGCCAAGTTCAATACAAAACCTATGCTTGGTTGTGGGCTTCGCCGCAAAAAGAATGGAGATCTAAATGAGTACCAAGTTCTGTACAAATATGTATTTATAGGAACAAGATTTGACTTGGCCAGTTTTCATTATCTCAGTTATTAATAAAATATATATAAAACATTTTTTTAATCCTGATAAAAACTGGCCAAGTCATATCTTGTTCCTATAAATACATATTT
This sequence comes from Heliothis virescens, assembly GCA_002382865.2. Lineage (NCBI taxonomy): Eukaryota > Metazoa > Arthropoda > Insecta > Lepidoptera > Noctuidae > Heliothis > Heliothis virescens. The sequence continues at coordinate 7,781,964 of NWSH02000006.1, read as the reverse complement.
GGATAGAACTTGGTACTCATTTAGATCTCCATTCTTTTTGCGGCGAAGCCCACAACCAAGCATAGGTTTTGTATTGAACTTGGCTTTCCTTTTTTACATTTATGTTTTTGGTGGGATATCGTTACTTTTTGTACAGAAGCAGGTTTAGATTTAATTTTTTTTCTTGCGTTTCCGCTGTATAGTTTTCTTTTTAGGATTTCGTACCCAAAGGGTAAAATGGGACCGTATTACTAAGCCTATCTCATAAACCGTGATAGCTAGGAAGCTGAAATTTTCACAAATGATGTATTTCCGTTGCCGCTATAACAAGAAATACTATAAATTTAAAAAATATTAAAATTAGGGGGGGTCCCCATACAATAAACGTGTGACGTTGTATGGGGACCCCCCCTATTTTTTAACTTTTTTCTATTTTCAGATTTTTTCCTACGCTTACACACAATTACCGAGCTAGGTTCCAAATTTCATACTTCTAGGTTATCTGGAAGTAGGTTAGGTTTAGGTACTATAAGTCAGTCAGTCAGTGGGAATTTTACGACTTTTGGACCTTCATATCTTTATAACCGTTTGAGCTAGCTTCATGAAATTTGGGCTTCTAGGTGTCCTTATGGACATAATGAAACACGCGTAGTTTGAAGTGTTTACGTTTAATAGGTTTTGAGTTATGGAGGGGTAAAAAGTGCCACCAAATGGTTCGTGTAAATATACACGTGGCGCTTGCCAGCCAGTCTTTGCTTGAACTTGGCTTGACACGCTGCCGCGTGTCTAGATTTGAGCATAAAGTTTAGTTAAAATGGTTCGTTTCAAATAAACTGTTTGATATTTTATGTTACCGTAATTTTAAACTAAGAAGAACTTTTATCAAACGAACACATTTACTACTATACAATATGTAATGATTACCCCGTCAGACTCATAATGGTAATTTAGGTTAGGCAATCACGACACCAAATAAAATACAAAAGTTTATAGATTCATCATAGCAACAATAATAATGAATTTTGAAGTACCTATTTTTTGTCTCAAAAGTGCTAAAATTTCCCCTAAACTAGGCAAATTTTAAAAAAGCGACAGCATCGATTTCTGTGGTATTTGATTTATTAGTGTTGAGGCTATTGTGTTTTTAGCTTTGAGGTGCGCCGCCTCGATAAGCCGACACCGGCACCGCATGTTCTCAAAGAGTGCCGAAGTCTTTGCGACATACGCCGCCGTGTAACATAAATCAGTAGGCAATTTACTAGAGACGCACTTTTTTTGCGATATATCGATTTTGTTATCGATATGTATCATTATTGTGTTGAATGTTGACTTGAATAATTTACATGAAGTAGAGTAATTACACATAATAACGAACTGGCTTATGATACGAAGTTGGTGAAATTGATACAATCCCGGCAAAAATAAACTTATCCAAAAAGTGTTAAACACGAATTAATATTACAAAGTAGACGCATCGTTATCGTACTAATTATTTAATTATTAATTTAACAATTCGTTGGCACTGTTAAATTAATAATAATTTGACAGTCACACCTATGATACGAAATATTTTTGACTTCAATCGATATCGACAGCGACATTTATTTGAATAATATTTAAAGAGTTACGTCTCTAGTCAAAGGCACCGCCGGCTATTGTATTTTAAATTTATTTGGGTTCATGACCTTACGAAGGCATTACCCGGAAGACGATGACCCTTGAACCGTATTGCCATATGATTTTTGTAATTTAATGAATTATTTTTAAAGTTTTTTGAGGGGTAATTTTTGTTTACTAGTGTATGGACGAGGTAGTCATAAATGGAATCGTATCTGGGTCAGGAACAATACCTTCATGGGACAGACGGGGTTTTCTTTACATATTGTATAGCATAAAACAAAATACTGAAATAGGTTCTTGATTATTAATTCAGCCATTGAAACGTGTGAAAATCGAATCTATTCAAGTTTAGTTTTCGCAGTTCTAATTCTCAAGGGAACTGGCAGCGACGTATATTATACTTTGAAATCAATTTCTGTTCAACATATAACCTCAGGGTTGTTAACCCTTCATACGGAGAGGGTTGTTCGAAACTTGTGCAACCGCCCTAAGAGTACCTAATCAAAGAGATCAGAGTAAACACGAAGTTACTGTCATGCGGGTATGTATGTATTTCATTAATTACTATCGCTGAATACGACTCTTCTGAATTGTTCAGTACAAAGCTTTTGAATTTAGTGGACTAAATAAAATGAGATGGTAGTGTGACTGCATTTGTTAGCATTAAGGTTATTTTTTATTTTGTTGCATGTTCTTTGTAGATAAAGCGTTAGTCTGTTTTGTTTAATTCATCTGTGTGGTTTATACAAAGAGAAATTAATTAGTTCACTTTACATGTATCTTCGTGGTCTCTGTCGGATTTCAAGTTAATTTAATTATTAAATTACTGTAAAAACTGCTACTAAAATGATTCGGTATTTTATTGTATACTGTCTTCGTGGTTCAACTAAAACAATTTACCTCAAGGAAATCTAAGCTTAACCCGTAAAATCTCTGATACTCATTTATCTATGAGTCAAGATGCTGAAGCTCTGTTACAACGCCAATTTCTGTAGTCATTCGCTATGCAAGGCGATGTGCCTGTCGATGTACCGGAGACGCCTTCAATGGAAGTGTCAGGACTTGCGAATAGACATGCTTTGAATAATGTTTAGGTATTTGTATGTGGAAGCGATACTACAGGTTTCTGTCCTATATGGAATTTATGTTCATTTATTCATGCGTTTTGTTATTGAACGATTTTTTGGGCATATGGATCCATGTAAATGTACGTATGGACTGATCAAGCTGGAATACTTTTGAAAAAAAAACAGCTAATTAATAAATTTTATTCTAACTCTGTTCTTTTCTTTTGTTGTCTCGCACTTTCGAGTGCGAACACAGCATATATGCTGAGCGCTGACCCTTTCGCGCAAAAGTGACGCAATTTTATGTATAGTCTGTGTCACGTCCATGTTTGTATTATATGTGTATACCTATTTTATTTAATGATTTTTGTGCTATTGTTGTCCGTTCTGTGTGCGTCATTTTTGTCTGTGAATAAATGGTTTTTCTTTCTTTCTTTCTTTA
>NWSH02000006.1:7745487-7778831 GCA_002382865.2 Heliothis virescens | reverse complement strand
TACCATATAAAATATACTTCTATTGAATAATTAAAAAGCACCAAGGAGAAGAAAAATTTTAAATACTACAAAAATAAACCTAAAAATCTATCTAAATCTTGACTTAATCCCCATAATTTATGTTTTTTGGCTGTTTTGCAGTTTAAAGCAGTTCAGCTCCAGTATATCAATCGGTGTTCCCACAAAGATCGGCTGAAATTTAATATGCATCCCGAGGTTGTCCAAGAGGTTCAAACGTATTTTAATTGACTCACAGCTCTGAATCCAAAACGATAGTTTTAATTACAATTGTCTTCTAACGCTATAACTGCTTGGAAATTTAGTTAAGTGAATTTAGAAATTAGTTTACTTACCATCTTTCCATGGCTAGACTTAAATTGTCATTGTAACATTTTGTGAAATATAAAAAAACTTTTGTGCAGACCGGTCAAATTGGCAGAAACTAAAAAGGGCAAAAAAAAAAATGAAAAAAAAAGAATGTTTTTCAGCTAGAGGCTAAGCTGAACTGGTACGGCTCCTATAATTTTTTGCAGCATCGACAACAACAGGCTTTTATGGATATTTAATCTTTTCAAGAATAAAGAATTTAGCTCACCAATAAACACTTTATTGTGACAATTAGCGATACTTCAAATTAAGTAACCAGCTACGAGCGTAGCAATAAATCTCTTTGCACCGTAGCCCGTAGCTCGTAGCATTCTACGTGTGCTATCGATCGGCTCAAATATTAGTTTTTATTTTAACACTACCCATGGCGGAATGGACCAAATAAAAGCCTATTTTCGTTGGGAACTTGAGACGGTCAAAGAATCTTATTATTTTCCGACACAATTAATGTAACGATAATGTTAACAGGAAAACTTAAAACGTAAAAAAAAGATTCCCTAATAATAATAGACCTATCAAAACGATGCTCGTACACAATTTTGATAAAAATAATAAAAGTTCATACAATCTGAAATAATCAATAAAACGAGTTCGTAGGCACTAACTAATAAACGTAATTCTACTAAGATAATTCTTTATACAGTTCGTAGGAATACGAACTATTTAGTAATAATAAAAGTCTCTTTCGTCGTCGGTGCGCTGAGCAACAACAACTGGGAATACACGCTCCTCCAAATGCCTATCATCTACTTTAACATGTTGTAACTCGTAAACTTTTGTGTCCTTGCTCGGAGGGTCTTTATATCTCAATGTTTATGAGGCAGATAAGAATATCCCTGTATTTAGTATGTCCTTATAGAGTTCAAGAACATTTCTTTGTATAGTATAGAGCTTTAATTTTAAATAAAGATAAGTAATATTCCTGATAGGCAATAAGTAAATTTATCAACAAAAATAATTTGAACACACTTTGAAATAATCTGCTTCGTATAGTACCTATGTCACCAAATAGCATTCAGTTGACCAAGACCAGTTGCACACTACGTCACGGGAACAAAGAGTTCAATTTACAACCTAATTGACCGACAGACACGGGCGCCGATGCACACTAATAGTCTTACTGGAGCCCGTACAGTCATAATTCAAACGTTCGCGTGTGTTACTCCTGTTACGTGTCGTCGTCTATCCGTATTTATTTCTCACAAAACTAGCCGGATACAGCTTGGCCTTCAGTTTGCGTCCGGTATATTATATGTTTCGGCTTCTTGCGTCCCTTTCCTTTTGGGTAATTATATATAAGCACGTACGGTGAGATGTCGATTCTTGTATGTTCGTGCGAGATATTTATTCTCTTGTGATGAGATAATTTGCGAGTGCTTTGTGTTACGCTACAATTTAAAACTTTGGGCTTATTAAATTATGAACCTAAAGTTAAATGAAAGTCTTAAGTTAAAGATGTTGTGTATGATATAGAACGACGTGGATAGTGTACGTTAATCAGCATTAGGAGTGAATAAAACTCCGATTATATTATTTAAACGATAAGATAGATATACAGTTTCATTTACTGCTACCAAAAACTCAGTTTTTTCTTTTACAAACAATAAATGAAAATTAACGAACTAAAAACTGTAATCATATTCCTTTACAAAGTCCCGATGTACTCAACATAATAGACGCCACATAACCTACAAGTAGACAGTGAGTGCGGTTCTATTGGTTTTGCTTCATATTGTAACTGTCGAGTCCATCTGGCCGTGACCACTGACTGAGCTGATAATTGGTAACTTACATGTCAGGATTACGCAACCATAAACTTTTCAGTTAAGTACACCCGCCAGTCTCGATACATGATTTCCTGGGATGGTTATGAAAAAATAATGGTTTCATACTGTCTACATTTCGTGACGCGGCAAGAATTTTAATTCTTTTGTTTTGGTTTTTCTAGTGTTGATATAGGTGGATTCTAGGGCTGTAATTTTCAGCTACCTATAAATTTGACGAAAATAAGTGATTAACAGCTTTTGTGTAAAAAAAAATATCGGGGGTTTTCAATTCTTACACAAACCAAATGTAACTTTTGTATAGTATTTCTTGGACACCGTGGGCACGGAGTAAAAGGAGTTGAATGAAAACTCTAGAGGAAACCTGCACTGTAAAGTCTGAAATCGTCTAATGTATCCTTGTCAAGTATGAATGAGTAACAATAAAACAACATACTAACTCTCTTTTTTGTATGAGATGGCTGATGATGAAATTAGAAGAGAAGGAGTTTTAGGGAACGCTACGGTAACTTCAAAGTCCTTATGCTGCTCTCTGTAATAATGTTGAGTTTGTTTACGACGCACATTTTGGCATGCCAAGTAGTTATTCTGCTTGGTATCACACACAGTACAGAGGTAATTAATCCACAAAAGGTCAGTAATTTAGTGCAAAAGAAATATGCACAATATAACATATTAATTTTATTATGAATTTTTGGATAATTGTTGCAAATATTGGTCATATCTGTAAATTAGGACGATTAACCGAAACAAGACTATGTCCATTTTGTATTTTGCGCTAGAGTTAGTTCGATTCAGCTACAAGTTCCTGACATATATAACTCAATGGAATAGATCGGGGCGTTCTGGCTATCGTGCGACCACATTTCTTATTTAAATAGTTTGTGGCACAGCAAATAGGGAATCTCCCGCTTATAAATCACGGAAAGGACCGCGGTCGGCATTTAAAAGTTAAGCTGGAAGATGTTCTGCTCCATTCCTTTTAATTACTCGATTTGGGTGCGGAGTTTTTAACTTTGGATCTATAAAGTAATTAGCTCACAAACTTGGTTGTTTTTGTGTTCTATTAACGATAAACTAAAAGCGTACATATAATAAATTATCAAAATTTTTTCCAGTGAATACATCACTTAAGTATTTATGATATCTAACACTGTATTCATTATCTTTTTATACCTCAACTTTACTAAGATATTTACGAGGTGTTTACTACGGATTGAACAAACAACTCAGGAGATTTCGGATTATCTCCTTTGATATCGTAATCAGACATTTTACAAGAATTAACAATCCACTAAAATATACAATATTGTGTAAATAGCATTCTTGTTATTTAAACAAAACGTTTCAAATTTAAAAAACATAAAGACTCCTAGGATACTCGAAAAAACTTTAAAAGCGACTATTCGGTGATTTTATTATCAGAAGCAGGCGAAAGAGCAAATACACTTATCTAAGAGACCGAGCTTCTAAACTGCAAAGGTGGAAAATGACAAAACATTGTGAGAGAGAAAAAAACAAAGGAATAAATGAAAAATCCATTACGGGGATAAAGGGAAACACGTCAATAGACCACTCAATGTCTTCTCGATGCAGAGAATGCGATTACTAACGGTTAACAACACAAGCACATACTGACAAGGTTATGATAAGATGGAATAACGTCTATAAGGAACATCCTTAAGTTGCAGATTAACTAGAATACATGTTAAAGAAATATCTACTCTCACTTTGAGCTTCGTTGCAGCACTAAAACTTCGATAATACCTTCAACATTATTAGTTTCACTCGTGCAATAAGGGGATCCCTCTTATAGACTTGTTCTCCATTTTACTCGAACCTTCAGTATTGCCTTGTGTTTGTTAAAACGTTAGTATCGATTCTCTGCATCGAGAAATTGAGTGGTTATGAGGTGTTTCCCTTTATCCCGTAATGGGATTTTTCATTTATTCCTTTTGTTTTTTTACTCTCTCACCAGATTTTTCATTTCTCCCCTTTGCAGCTTTTAGAAGCTCGGGTCTCTAGATAAGTGTTATTTTGCTCTTTCGCCTGCTTCTGATATAAATCACGAACTAGTCGCTTTTAAAGTTTTTCGAGTATCCTACGGAGTTTTATTTTTTTTAAACCTTGAAACGTTTGTTTTAAATAACAAGAATGCATATAAACAACTATTGTATCACTTTTAGTGGAATTGTTATTCTTGTAAAATGTCTGATGTTACGATATTCAAAGGAGATAAATCCGATAAATCTCCTGAGTTTTTGTTTCCAATCCGTAGTAACACTCTAAATATCCTTAGTAAGTTGCAAGGTAAAAAAAGAAATCCGATACATTTTAGATATCATAAATACTTAGTTGACTGCTATTCACTGGAAAATTTTGAAATAAATTTCATTATATGCATACGCTTTAGTTTAATCGTTAATAGAACACAAAAACCAGTTTGTAGCATCTATATTTAAGATCCAAAGTTAACAAACTCCCAGCACCCCAAATCGAGTTAATAAACAGGAAATGAGAGCAGAACATCTCAGCTTAACTTTTGCTAAAATGCCCGACCGCGGGTCCTTTCCGTGATTTTATAGCGGGAGCTTCCTATCTGTGCCCATAAACATTTAATTAGAATCGTGTCGCGAGATAGCCATTGAACGCCCGATCTATTCATTGAGTTTAATAATTGTTCAGGGAACTGTGCTGAAATCGATAACTCCTAGCGAAAATAAAATGGACATAGTCTTGTTTCGTTTAATCAGTCCTAATTTTACCGAGATATGAAATATTTGGCACACCCAATTATCCAAAAATTCATAGATAATATATATGTATTTGTAGCATATTTTCTTTTGCAACTAAATTTACGACCTTTTTTGTGGATTCTAATTACCTTGTACCTGTGTGTGTTACCAAGCAGAAATTACTACTTGCATCCCATGTGCGTCGTAAAAACACAACTACATTATTACAAGAGAGCAGCATAAACTTGAAGTTACCGTAGCTTCCTAAACTCCTTCTCTTCTAATTTCATCATCGCCATCTCATACAAAGAGAAGTATGGTTAATCACCATACTTGACAAGGTAAATTTAGCGATTTCAGACTTTTACAGGTGGCAGGTTTCCTCTAGATGTTTTTCTTACACTTTACTCAGTCCCACGGTTTTCCAAGAAGTACTTAAAGTTACATTGGGTTTGGTGTAAGAATTGAACCCGAATATTTTACACAAAAGCTTTAATCACTATTTCGTCAAATGTTCATAGGTAGGCTGAAATACAGCCTAGAATCACCTAGTCCAACACCTAGAAAACACCAAACAAAACTTAAAATTTGTGCGCGTCCCGAATGTAGACAGTATGAAACCATTTTTTTCATAACCTCCCAAATCTGGTATCTAGACTGGGCGGGTGTACTTAACTGAAAAAGTTACGACGTGTGCGTAATCCTGACATGTAGGTTATACGCATATCAGCTCAGTCGTGTCAACGCAGATGACTCGACATTACAATATAAGCAAAACATAGAACCGCACTCACTGTCTACTTTGTAGGTTTGTGGTCTATTATGTTGGTACTCGACTTTGTAAAGGAATATGATTACAGTTTTTTGTTCCGTTAATTTTCATTTTATTGTGTAAAAGAAAACTGAGTTTTTGTAAGCAGTTAAATAAACTGTATCGTATCTTATCGTTTAAATAATATAAATCGGAGGTTTTTTCACTCCTAATGCTTGATTAACTGTACCCTGTCGCACGTCGTTTCTTTCTACATACAGTCTATTTAGACTTTAAAGACTTTCAGTTTAACTTTAGGTTCATAATTTTAATAAGCCCAAAGTTTTAAATTGTAGCGCTAAACACAAAAAAGACCATCGCAAATTTATCTCTCAAGGTAAATATCTCGCGCTACAAATCGCATCTCACCGTTACGTGTTTCCAGGGACGCAAGGAGCACGAACATAAATTCCGGGCGCAAACTGAGCCAGCTGTTCGCATGTTTGGTGAAATAAATACGGATTAGACGGCGCACGGTAAAGCGGAGTACAACACCGAACGTTTGAATTATTGATTGTACGGGCTCATGTAAGACTATAGTGTCATCGAGCGCCCGTGGTCTGTCGGTCAATTAGTGTTGTAATTGAGCTCTTTGGTTCCGGACGTAGTGTGCAACTGGTCTTATGGTCAACTGCATTTTTGTGACATAGGTACGTATAGAAGCCAGATTATTTCAGGTGTGTTCAATTATTTTGTGTTTATAAATTTACTTATTGCTATCCAGAATATTACTTATCTTTTATTTAAATTAAGCATCTATACTATACAAATAAATGTCTTGAACTCTGATAAGGAATCTAGAACTACAGGGATTATCTTCATGCTCATAACATTGAGGTATATAAAGACCCTCCGAGGCAGAGACTACAAAAGTTTTACTAGTTACACATAAAGTAGATGATAGCAATTTGCGAGCGTGTATTCCAGTTGTTTTGCTCAGCGAACCGACGACAAAAGAGACTTTATTATATTACTTTAAATAGTTCGTAATTCCTACGACTGTAATAAAAGGCATATCTTAGTAGATTACGTTTTATAGTTTTAGTTGCCTACGACTTCGTTTTATTTGACGTTATTTCAAGATTTGTATGAACTTTTTATTATTTTTTATCAAAATGTGTAAGAGCAATCGCTTTTGATAGGTAAATTATTATTAGGGTTATATTCTACGTTTTAGTTTCCTGTTTTAACATTATAATATTGTGAAGAATAAAAGATTTTGTGAACCGTCAAGTTTCCAAACAAAATGGCTTTTTATTTGGTCGCATTCCGCCATGGTAGTGTTAAAATAAAACTATGTTATTTGAGAACATCGTAGAACGTAGAAGTGCTACGACACGCGCTACGTGGCAAAGAGATTTTATTGCTACGCTCGTGCTGTTACTTGAATCTGAAGTATCGCTAATGTCACAATAAAGTGGTTTATTGGTGCCTAAATGTCTTTATCTTGAAAGATTACATATTCCAATAAAGCCTTTTTTGTATCGATGTGCAAAAATTATAGGAGCGTACCAGTTCAGCTTAGCATCTTAGCTGAAAACATTCTTTTTTTTTCATTTTTTTTTTTGCCCTTTTTAGTTTCATGGCAATTTTGAACGGTCCTGCACAAAGTATTTTTTATATTTCACAAATGTTACAATGAACAATTAAGTTCTAGCCAATGGAAGATGGTAAGTAACTAATTTCTTAAATTCACTTTAACTAATTTCCAAGCAGTATAGCGTAGAAGACAATGTTAATTAAAACATCGTTTGGTATCAGACGCTGTGAGCAATTTAAACACGTTGAACCTCTTGGCCCTCGGATGCATATTAAAGTCAGCCGATCTTGTGGGAACACCGATTGATATACTGGATGCTGGAACTGCAATTTAAAACTTGCAACAGCAAAAAACATAAATTATGTATTACATCAAGATTTCAATATAGATTTTTAGGTTTTATTTTTGTTGTATGGGTAATTTGAAATTTTCTCTCCTGTGTGCTTTAATTATACATAGAAGTTATATTTTATATGGTGAAAGGAAAGAAAGAAAGAAAAACCCATTTATTCACAGACAAAATGACGCACACAGAATCGGAACAACAATAGCACAAAAATCATTAAATAAATAGGTATAACACATTATATCAAACATGGACGGTGGAACACAGACTAATAACATAAATTGCGGACGGGTCCCGATGGTTTGTGTAGAAGCGCCCCGCTCAGACGCCATGGTCTGGCGTCCGCTGGGACGGGGTAAGGAGACGAGGGAATGCGCATCGGATACCGATATCCGTGGTACCGTTGTGCACACTGACCACGATAACGTAACAAGGTGGATGGGCCGCGACTGTGGCGGGTCAGATTCAGTGAAGCAGGTGGTCAGCGCAGAGTGCCCGAGCATTTCCCGCTCCCCGAGCCCGCCCCTCCCTAGGTAAAGGCTGCGGGGTAGACTAAGTACTATCTGTCGACTCGAAAGTGCGAGACAACAAAGAAAGAACAGAGTTAGAAATAAAATTTATTAATTAGCTGTTTTTTTTTCAAAGTATTTCCACTTGATCAGTCCCATACGGTACATTTACATGGATCCATATCGCCCAAAAATCGTTCAATAACACAAACGCAAGAATAAATGAACATAAATTCCATAATAGGACAGAAAACCTGTAAGTATCGGCTCACCACATACAAATACTAAACAATTATTCAAGCATGTCTATCGCAAGTCCTGACACTTCCATTGAAGGCCGTCTCTGGTAATCGAGCAGGCACATCGCTTGCAATAGCGAATGACTTACAGAAATTGGCGTTGTAACAAGGGAAAAGCTTTTTTTTCCAGCCCAATCCCCGTTTGAATCATAGATAATGAAGTATCAGAGAATTTTACGGGTTGTAAGCTTAGATTTCCTTGAGGTAATTGTTTTTTAGTTGAACCACGCAAGACATGTATACAAAAAATTACCGAATCATTTTAAGTCAGCAGTTTTACAGTAATCTTAACTAATTAAATTAACTTGAAATCCGACAGAGACCACTGAGATACATTTAGTGAACTAATTAAATTTCTCCTTTGTATAAACCACCAGATGAATTAAACACAAACAGACTAACTGCTTAATTCTACAAAGAACAATGGCAACAAAAATAAAAAATAACCTTAAATGGCTAACAAATGCATCAACACTACCATCTCATTTTATTTAGTCCACTAAATTCAAAAGCTTTGTACTGAATCAATTCAGAAGAGTTATTCAGCGATAGTAATTAAATGAAATACATACATACCCGCCAATGACAAGTAAGCTTCGTGTTTTACTCTGAACATCTTTTGATTAGGTATCTTATGGGGGGGGCGGTTGCCAAGTTTCGAACAACCCCTCCGGATGTATGTTGATATCCTTGAGGTTTGATGTTGAAACAGAAATTGATTCACAAGTCTAATATACGTCGCTGCCAGTTCCCTGAGAATTAGAACTGCGAAAACTAAACTTGAATAGATTCGATTTTCACACCGTTTTCAATGGCCTGTAATAATAATCAAGAACCTATTCCAGTAATCTTTGTTTTATGCTATACAATATGTCAAAGAAAATCCCGTCTGTCCATGAAAGGGTATTGCGTTCCTACCTCAGATACGATTCATTTATGACTACCTCGTCCATACACAGTAAAAACAAATTAACCTCAAAGAAACTTTTAAAAATATTCGATCTAAATTAGCAAAGAATCATAAAATGGCAATACCGGATTCAGGAAGATCACGACCTTCCGGGGTTAACGGCGTAGAGGTGTAGTGATAGACGTCAACTTAAGATAAATCCTGTAATAAGCGTTATCATAGCCGGCGGCGGTGCCTTTGACTAGAGACGTAACTCTTTTAATATTATCAAAATAATGTCGCTGTAGATATCGATTTGAAGTCAAGATATAATGTCGTATCAATAGGTGTGCTTGTCCTAGAGCAATTATTATTTAATTTAACAGTGCCGACGAATTTGTTAATTAATAATTTAAGAAGTATTAGTAACGATAAGATGCGTCTACTTTGTAATATTAATTCGTGTTTTAACCTTTTTTGGATAAGTTTTTATTTTTGTCGGGATGTATCAATTTCACCCAACTTCGTATCATAAGTCAGTTTCGTTATAATGTGTAATTACTCTACTTCCATGTAAATTATTCAGTCAACATTCACACAATAATGATACAATCGATAAACAAAATCGTATATCACAAAAAAGTGCGTCTTCTAGTAAAATTGCCGTACTGATTTATGTTACACGGGCGGCGAATGTCGCAAAAGACTTCGGCACTCTTTGAGAACATGCCGGTGCGGTGTCGGTTATGAGGCGGCGCACCTCAAAGCTAAAAACACAATAGCCTCAACACTAATAAATCAATACCACAGAAATCATGCTTGTCCGCTTTTTTTTAAATTTGCCTAGTTTAGGGAAATTTAGCAACTTTTGAGACAAAAAATAGGTACTTAACATTCATTAATTATGTTTGCTAGTGATGATTTAAACTTTTGTATTTTAATTTGTGTCGTGATTGCCTAACCTAAATTACTCATTAATTGAAGTCTGACGGGGTATCATAACATATTGTATAGTAGTAAATGTGTTCGTTTGATAAAATTCTTTCTTTAGTTTAAAATTACGGTACATAAAATATCAACAGTTTATTTGAAACGAACCATTTTACTAAACTTTATGCTCAAATCTAGACACGCGGCAGCGGTCCACCAACGTTCAAGCCAAGACTGGCTGGCAAGCGCCACGTGTATATTTAACACCAACCATTTGGTGGCACTTTTTACCCCTCCATAACTCAAACCATTAAAACGTAAACACTTCAACTACGCGGTTTCATTATGTCCATTAACGGACACTAGAAGCCCAATCTTCAGAAGCTAGCTCAAACGGTTTATAACAGATATGAAGGTCTCAAGGTCGTAAAATTCCCACTGACTGACTGACTTATAGACCTAAACCTAACCTTAACTTCCAGATAACCTAGAAGTATGAAATTTTGGAACTACTTCGGGTAATTTGTGTGTAAGCGTAGGAAAAAATCTGAAAAATAGAAAAAAAGTTAAAAAATGCGGGGGGTCTCCCATACAACGTCACACTTTATTGTATGGGGACCCCCTAATTTTTAATATTTTTTAAATTTAATAGTGATTTCTTGTTTATAGCGTTGCAACGGAATACATCATTTGTGAAAATTTCAGCTTCCTACTATCCACGGTTTATGAGAATAGGCTTAGTAATACGGTCTCCCATTTACCCTTTGGGTACGAATCCCTAAAAAGAAAACAGCAGCGGACAACGCACGAAATTATCGATATGTATCATTATTGTGTTGAATGTTGACTTGAATAATTTACATGAAGTAGAGTAATTACACATAATAACGAACTGGCTTATGATACGAAGTTGGTGAAATTGATACAATCCCGGCAAAAATAAACTTATCCAAAAAGTGTTAAACACGAATTAATATTACAAAGTAGACGCATCGTTATCGTACTAATTATTTAATTATTAATTTAACAATTCGTTGGCACTGTTAAATTAATAATAATTTGACAGTCACACCTATGATACGAAATATTTTTGACTTCAATCGATATCGACAGCGACATTTATTTGAATAATATTTAAAGAGTTACGTCTCTAGTCAAAGGCACCGCCGGCTATTGTATTTTAAATTTATTTGGGTTCATGACCTTACGAAGGCATTACCCGGAAGACGATGACCCTTGAACCGTATTGCCATATGATTTTTGTAATTTAATGAATTATTTTTAAAGTTTTTTGAGGGGTAATTTTTGTTTACTAGTGTATGGACGAGGTAGTCATAAATGGAATCGTATCTGGGTCAGGAACAATACCTTCATGGGACAGACGGGGTTTTCTTTACATATTGTATAGCATAAAACAAAATACTGAAATAGGTTCTTGATTATTAATTCAGCCATTGAAACGTGTGAAAATCGAATCTATTCAAGTTTAGTTTTCGCAGTTCTAATTCTCAAGGGAACTGGCAGCGACGTATATTATACTTTGAAATCAATTTCTGTTCAACATATAACCTCAGGGTTGTTAACCCTTCATACGGAGAGGGTTGTTCGAAACTTGTGCAACCGCCCTAAGAGTACCTAATCAAAGAGATCAGAGTAAACACGAAGTTACTGTCATGCGGGTATGTATGTATTTCATTAATTACTATCGCTGAATACGACTCTTCTGAATTGTTCAGTACAAAGCTTTTGAATTTAGTGGACTAAATAAAATGAGATGGTAGTGTGACTGCATTTGTTAGCATTAAGGTTATTTTTTATTTTGTTGCATGTTCTTTGTAGATAAAGCGTTAGTCTGTTTTGTTTAATTCATCTGTGTGGTTTATACAAAGAGAAATTAATTAGTTCACTTTACATGTATCTTCGTGGTCTCTGTCGGATTTCAAGTTAATTTAATTATTAAATTACTGTAAAAACTGCTACTAAAATGATTCGGTATTTTATTGTATACTGTCTTCGTGGTTCAACTAAAACAATTTACCTCAAGGAAATCTAAGCTTAACCCGTAAAATCTCTGATACTCATTTATCTATGAGTCAAGATGCTGAAGCTCTGTTACAACGCCAATTTCTGTAGTCATTCGCTATGCAAGGCGATGTGCCTGTCGATGTACCGGAGACGCCTTCAATGGAAGTGTCAGGACTTGCGAATAGACATGCTTTGAATAATGTTTAGGTATTTGTATGTGGAAGCGATACTACAGGTTTCTGTCCTATATGGAATTTATGTTCATTTATTCATGCGTTTTGTTATTGAACGATTTTTTGGGCATATGGATCCATGTAAATGTACGTATGGACTGATCAAGCTGGAATACTTTTGAAAAAAAAACAGCTAATTAATAAATTTTATTCTAACTCTGTTCTTTTCTTTTGTTGTCTCGCACTTTCGAGTGCGAACACAGCATATATGCTGAGCGCTGACCCTTTCGCGCAAAAGTGACGCAATTTTATGTATAGTCTGTGTCACGTCCATGTTTGTATTATATGTGTATACCTATTTTATTTAATGATTTTTGTGCTATTGTTGTCCGTTCTGTGTGCGTCATTTTTGTCTGTGAATAAATGGTTTTTCTTTCTTTCTTTCTTTACCATATAAAATATACTTCTATGATAATTAAAAAGCACCAAGGAGAGAAAATTTCAAATACCATACAAAAATAAACCTAAAATCTATATAAATCTTGACTTAATACATAATTTATGTTTTTTGCTGTTGCAAGTTTTAAATGGCAGTTCCAGCATCCAGTATATCAATCGGTGTTCCCACAAGATCGGCTGATTTAATATGCATCCGAGGTGTCCAAGAGGTTCAACGTTTTAAATTGACTCACAGCTCTGAATACCAAACGATAGTTTAATTACATTGTCTTCTACGCTATACTGCTTGGAAATTAGTTAAGTGAATTTAAGAAATTAGTTACTTACCATCTTCCATGGCTAGACTTAATTGTCATTGTAACATTTTGTGAAATATAAAATACTTTTGTGCAGACCGTCAAATTGCCAGAAACTAAAAGGGCAAAAAAAAAAAATGAAAAAAAAAAGAATGTTTTCAGCTAAGATGCTAAGCTGAACTGGTACGCTCCTATAATTTTTGCACATCGACAACAAAGGCTTTATGGAATATTTAATCTTTCAAGAATAAAGACATTTAGCACCAATAAACACTTTATTGTGACAATTAGCGATACTCAATTCAGTAACAGCTACGAGCGTAGCAATAAATCTCTTTGCCACGTAGCCGCGTAGCTCGTAGCACTTCTACGTGTCTACGATGTCTCAAATACTTAGTTTTATTTTAACACTACCATGGCGGAATGGACCAAATAAAAGCCATTTTGTTGGAAACTTGACGGTCAAAATCTTTTATTTTCTTCACAATATTATAATGTTAAACAGGAAAACTTAAACGTAGAATATAACCTAATAATAATTTAACCTATCAAAACGATGCTCTGTACACATTTTGATAAAATAATAAAAGTTCATACAATCTGAAATAACTCAATAAAACGAGTCGTAGGCAACTAAACTATAAACGTAATTCTACTAAGATATTCCTTTTATACAGTTCGTAGGAATACGAACTATTTAAGTAATAATAAAAGTCTCTTTTGTCGTCGGTGCGCTGAGCAAAACAACTGGGAATACACGCTCGCAAATGCCTATCATCTACTTTATGTGTAACTAGTAAACTTTTGTGTCTCTGCTCGGAGGGTCTTTATATACTCAATGTTATGAGGCATAAGAATATCCCTGTATTCTAGTATTCCTTATAGAGTTCAAGACATTTATTTGTATAGTATAGATGCTTAATTTTAAATAAAGATAAGTAATATTCTGATAGCAATAAGTAAATTATAAACAAAAATAATTGAACACACCTGAAATAATCTGCTTCGTATAGTACCTATGTCACCAAAATGCAGTTGACCATAAGACCAGTTGCACACTACGTCACGGGAACAAAGAGTTCAATACAACACTAATTGACCGACAGACACGGGCGCTCGATGACACTATAGTCTTACTGGAGCCCGTACAATCAATAATTCAAACGTTCGGTGTGTACTCCGCTTTACCGTGGCGCGTCTAATCCGTATTTATTTCCCCAAAACAGCGGAACAGCTGGCTTCAGTTTGCGTCCCGGAATTTATGTTCGTGCTCCTTGCGTCCCTGGGAAACACGTACGGTGAGATGGCGATTCTTGTAGCGCGAGATATTTACCTTGAGAGATAAATTTGCGAGTGCTTTTGTGTTAGCGCTACAATTAAACTTTGGGCTTATTAAAATTATGAACCTAAAGTTAAATGAAAGTCTTAAGTCTAAAAGATGTATGTAGAAAGAACGACGTGGACAGGTACAGTTAATCAAGCATTAGGAGTGAATAAAACCTCCGATTATATTATTTAAACGATAAGATACGATACAGTTTCATTTACTGCTACAAAACTCAGTTTTTCTTTTACACCAATAAAATGAAAATTAACGAACAAAAAACTGTAATCATATTCCTTTACAAAGTCGAGTACCAACATAATAGACCCCACAAACCTACAAGTAGACAGTGAGTGCGGTTCTATGTTTTGCTTATATTGTAACTGTCGAGTCATCTGGCGTGACACGACTGAGCTGATAATGCGTAACCTACATGTCAGGATTACGCAACGCATAAACTTTTCAGTTAAGTACACTCCGCCAGTCTAGATACAGATTTGGGAGGTTATGAAAAAAATGGTTTCATACTGTCTACATTCGTGACGCGGCACAATTTTAAGTTCTTGTTTTGGTGTTTCTAGGTGTTGATAGGTGGATTCTAGGGCTGTATTTCAGCTACCTATGAAATTGACGAAAATAGTGATTAAAGCTTTTGTGTAAGAATATTCGGGTTCAATTCTTACACAAACCAATGTAACTTTTTAAGTATTCTTGGACACCGTGGACTGAGTAAAGTTGAAGAAAAACATCTAGAGGAAACCTGCACTGTAAAGTCTGAAATCGCTAATTTACCTTGGTCAAGTATGGTGATTAACCATACTTCTTCTTTGTATGAGATGGCTGATGATGAAATTAGAAGAGAAGGAGTTTAGGAAGCTACGGTAACTCAAAGTCTTATGCTGCTCTCTTGTAAATAATGTTAGTTGTGTTTTACGACGCACATGGGATGCAAGTAGTTATTCTGCTTGGTAACACACACAGTACAAGGTAATTAATCCACAAAAGGTCAGTAATTTAGTGCAAAAGAAATATGCTACAATATACATATTATATTTATCTATGAATTTTTGGATAATTGTGTGCAAATATTGTCATATCTTGTAAATTAGGACTGATTAACCGAAACAAGACTATGTCCATTTTATTTTCGCTAGAGTTATCGATTCAGCACAGTTCCCTGACAATATATAACTCAATGAATAGATCGGGGCGTTCATGGCTATCTGCGACAACATTCTAATTTAAATAGTTTGTGGGCACAGATAGGGAAGCTCCCGCTATAAATCACGGAAAGGACCGCGGTCGGGCATTTAAAAAGTTAAGCTGAGATGTTCTGCTCTCATTCCTTTTATTAACTCGATTTGGGGTGCTGGAGTTTTTTAACTTTGGATCTATAAAGTAATAGCTACAAACTTGGTTGTTTGTGTTCTATTAACGATTAAACTAAAGCGTAGCATATAATTAAATTATTTCAAAATTTTTCCAGTGAATACAGTCAACTTAAGTATTTATGATATCTAAAATGTATCATTATCTTTTTACCTTCAACTTTACTAAGATATTTAGAGTGTTACTACGGATTGAACAAACAACTCAGGAGATTATCGGATTATCTCCTTTGATATCGTAACATCAGACATTTTACAAGAATAACAATTCCACTAAAATATACAATATTGTGTAATAGCATTCTTGTTATTTAAACAAAACGTTTCAATTTAAAAAACATAAAAGACTCCTAGGATACTCGAAAAAACTTTAAAAGCGACTAGTTCGTGATTTATTATCAGAAGCAGGCGAAAGAGCAAATACACTTATCTAGAGACCCGAGCTTCTAAACTGCAAAGGTGGAGAAATGACAAACATTGTGAGAGAGAAAAAAACAAAGGAATAAATGAAAAATCCATTACGGGGATAAAGGGAAACACCTCAATAACACTCAATGTTCTCGATGCAGAGAATCGATTACTAACGGTTTTAACAACACAAGGCAATACTTGAAAGGTTCGAGTAAATGGAGAAACGTCTATAAGGAGACTCCCCTTAATTGCACGAGTGAAACTAATAATGTTAGAGGTATTATCGAAGTTTTAGTGCTGCTAAAGAAGTAAGTGAGAGTAGATATTTCTGTTGTGTTTGGTTTTGAGTGTGTGTGGGTTTATGTCTTATTGTGAGCTCATAAAAATATACTTAGACGTGTGAGTCGTGGAAGTATTATGATTAAAGCAATAGGTAATTCCATGTCTGCGTGAAGTTTATTTATGAACGTTTCTGGGTCTTCGATATTAGACTTTAGTATTTCTACTTTTGGGTTTAGTATAAGTAGACGGTTTATTTTGAGGTTCATTGTTATCAAAGACTTTGTGATTGAAATCCAATACAGTCAAAGACAACAAACTATTTTTGTATGGATCACTGACCTCATTGATTAACACTTAGATGTTATATAATACGATTAGCCAGATTCCTTTGTTACCTCGTAAAAGACAATCAAGTCGTTCAAACTCGTTGGGGCAATAAAAACTTTACGCGTAAAACAAAAAAAAAACTTTGGTGGTAACAGCAAAAAGTTAAACTGGTTCATTATAAATCTCGGAATTTGATTGCCCGTGTTATAGCTTGAAAGTTTAATTAATATCTTTATAATGTTCATTATCATAAATTATTCGCCATAAAAAGTGGCTCAATACCAACCATATTTATACATTTTAACTCCAACATAGTCGTCGTTGTCACAGCCGATAAACGTCCTCAGCTGGACAAAAAAAACGCAGGGTCGATTTGCCCATACTCACTCGGCATACATGTAGGTAAGCGCAGTGTGGGATATTTTTTAGTTTCGGAGGTGCTATTGTCCATCTCTGAGCAAGGCTTTAGTATGCCACTTGGTGTTATGTTCGTTATATAGCCAGCAGTTGGTCGCCAGAGCCTCGTCCGTTTTTCAGTAGGGTGCCACGAGACACGACTATGTTGGTTTCATTCACTCCTTATTAAAAATACATAAATCTCATTGATTGCTTCCATACAAAAAAAATCCTTGAGGAAAGGCTTATGCTCTATCCATGGCCAAGAAACATACCCTCAAAGTGACGTACGAAAAACGAGGAAACAACTAGCATTCAAATAAAAAAAATAAACAAAGTATTCCCCGCTTCCCAAAGCTCAACGCGATTAACCAGTAACCAAAACCATTACTGTAATCTACGGGTATAACACCCCGATAACCCACTTGTACGGTCAGTCCACATTATGAGAAAGCTATACATTACGTTTTAAGAACCTCTGTATAGAACCGTTGGGAGCGTTGCGCCTAATACATTACCCAACTTATGGTCCGCACTGTGGTCGTAAACCTCAGATCGTATGGAAACTATTGAGCTCAAAGGACCAGTGGGAATACAACGTTCGGTAGGAATGCATTTCGCCAAAAATCTTAATGTAATTAATAAAATGCTGAAGAAATTGCATCGATTTTTTTTGTACTAGCCAATACTTTTTCAATCAGATGTCAATTAAAATTGAGTATCTAAATGTGCGTAATAAAAGTAATAAAAATGTAATTTAATCGTGCAAATTGTACCCCAAACAGTAATGTGTAAATGACTTGAGAAGTGTCTGAAATCTCATAAACATTTTCTAAATTCACTACAAAATATGAAAACAGTAACCATTGTGTATAGCTCTTTACCCAAAACAATTTAAAACCAATAGCAAACTTTATTATCCTCCTATATAAATAAATCGAACAGATAACATTAACCAATCAAGAATTTGAAAGCTAAACTTCTTTAATTAATGTTAAATTATTCTAAAACAACATCGGAGCCTATTAACGGTTGGTATCAGAAATCTTGTAACTTTTCGCCTTTAAACTTGCGAAAGAAAAACGTTCACCGAAATTCAGTTGAAAATAAGCTCCCCGGTCTCGGAGCGATTACCATAAAACTTGTTTAAATGGTAATATTAGAAGACGTCACTTGCCGCAATCGTCTCCCTTAGGGATTTTAACCAAATCTATCTCAACAAAAATACATACACTGATAAAACACCCTACTTCAGTTTTGTACGACTGCAAATCTTCGTTTATTTTTGGATGAGACTATTTTAAGCTGTGGCGCAGTGAGATGACGATTTTTACGAATGAGGATTTTTCTATTTCAAGGTGGTCGGTTTCCTCATGTCAGTTTGACGAAGGACCGTTATCGATTTTTAAAGTAAGATCAAAGGTCGTATTGTATTTTGAGACCTCTTTTTGTATAGTTGCTGATATAATTTTTGATTACAATTAAATCCAATATTTGTAAGGAGTATTTAAAATATTACACATTACTGATTCTTTAATCCCATTCAAGAATCAATATTCCATTTAAGTATCTAGACGAGAACCCTCGTCACTGTAAAGAATTAGTCGTAGAATTTGAGGACTGAATGGGACATTATGGAAGTGGGTCAAAGGTGTACTTCGGTAAGAATAGCCATGACTTCAAAAGGTTTAAAATGTGAATTGTTGCAAATTCCTGCTGAATTTTTAGAAGTAACATCTTTCATTGTACACTTAATGGATATTCTAAAACGTTTGACTTTAGAAAATATACTTTCCTTTTACAAAATAAATATTAAGAAAAAAAATTATTTCTCAACATTTTGCAACTATTCTGCTTAGGATATTGTGTACATAAATGCCAGTGTGTAATAAGAAAATCCTTTGATTCCTTTGACTTATTAAATCGACAGTGATTCTCAAATATTTGCAAGAACCCAATCTGCAGCCAAAAAGTAAAACAAAAGCGCATCGTAGTCATGTCGTCGTAATTTGGTGAAGCGACATTTGGACATACCACGTCTGTCTACGTTACCTAATTCTTAATTTTTATCTGACGTATTTATGAAAAATGTCCGTATATAAATAGCAATTAACCGGCTTATATCCTGGGGGTGCAATGACTTATAAGCTAAAGTCGTGACTGGGGTTCACGAATCTTTAGTTGATAGGTAAGTACGTGACTGGCATTATCTTCATCATTGTGAAAAAAGAATTATTATGGATTAGAGTAAAAAATATATATATATATTTATATTATACTTACACTTTCTAAACAGTTGCTGAAATGCAATTGCATTTGCTTGTAATTAGTACCTAATTACCTTTTTGACATGGAAAGAATAGGATCCCTAGCCCAAAGGACTAGTGTCTAGACCGCAGTTAGGTAGATCCCTAGGGATACTAGGCGTCTAGACGTACACCGAATAACTCTCAATATTTCACATAATATGTTCATTGAAATGTGACCTAAGATTTTTCAAATTCACATAAATTTTATGTTCTAGGCTTAGAATATGTAGCGGAAAAAATATATTTGAGGTATTCAAAATTGAGTAAGTAATATAGCCATAATATGTATGTATAACCTTAACTATTTTACTAATTTGGTACTTAAAATCATGGTAGGTAATTGATGAATTAAATACAATGTTTTATAGCAATTATTCCTGTCTACTTCCCCTCAAGAAAAACAAGACTATCAAACTCGGCCACCCTTGGGAATACAAGCAAATAAGAAAAATAAAACAACCCCTTTGAACACTCCACCTTCAACTACCATCACTCGCTCTGAAGGAATAATGAAGCCGGGCATTCTGAATTATTTTGTAAACAAAACACCTATATCTAGCCAAGGACATCCCAACAAAAATGAGACCGCCTAGCAATCAAGCCCCCCTCTCAAAAACGTAGAAATAAGAAACAAAGGAAAAAATACAACACATCTTCCAACCCGGTTGGTCACCGTGGAAGAGTATGACCATTACCCTCCAAGGAATATACCTACGATTATCCAACAGAAGAATCATGACCTAAGAAATAAACTCTATGTAGCAACGTACAATGTCAGATCCTTATATTCGTATGAGCGACTAATCGAACTGCAGGAATCCTTAGTAGGGGTAAAATACGACATCATTGGCATATCAGAAGTCAGACGCCTTGGCTGCAAAATAGAAGAATACAAGGATTTTATTCTATGTTATAAAGGAGAGACTCCAGGAAAACATGGCGTTGGCTTTCTGATAAAAAAATCGTTAAAAGAAAACATAGAAAGTTTTACCGCAGTTACAGAAAGAGTGGCATCACTGAATCTCAACATACAAGGTTATTGTATAAGCATAATACAAGTATACGCACCTACTGAGTCGGCAGACGAGGAAGAGATCAATGAATTCTACTATTCAATAGACAAAGCCCTACATTTTGCCCATAAAAACCTGATTGTGATGGGAGATTTTAATGCAAAGATTGGTCAACCCCTAAAAGATGAATACTTAATAACAAAAAGATACGGATACGGACAAAGAAATGAAAGAGGTCAGAGATTGTTAAACTTTGCTTTTGAAAAGAAACTCGCTATTATCAACACGTACTTTCAGAAAAAACCAAATCGCAGATGGACATGGCGATCCCCAAACGGACAGTATAAAAATGAAATAGATTACATAACAACTAATCAACCAAAACTATTTCAAAATATAGAAACATTAAATTTAAATTTTTCATCAGACCACAGACTAGTCAGAAGTACAATTACTCTATCAAAGGCTCATAAAAGTAGAGTGGCATATACAAACAAGCAAAAAAGCAACCTAAAAAGCGACGAAGATATAATGGAATACAAAAATAGTCTTGAAAAATATCTATTAAACTGGAATAAAATAAATACTGTCCAATGTTGCTACGATTCACTGATAAATACTATCATGAAAAGCCTGGAAATTAAACATTCAAACAACCGATCCATTACAAAACATAAAGTTCTATCAGAAAAAACACTATCACTTATAATGAGAAGAAAACTATTACAGAAAACTAAAAATAAATCCCGTTCCCAAAGAAACGAACTCAGCGCTCTATACAAGCTAACGGGTAAATATATCAAACTAGACTACAAAACCCACAGAGCTGCTGCTATTGAAAAACATCTCGAGCAGGATGGGAGTCTAAAAAGAGCCTACAAGGAGCTTCAAACAAATAGAGCTTGGATCGAGGGCTTGAACCAGCTAGGGAGAATATCATACGATCGCAAAGACATCGTCAATATTGCAACAAAGTTCTACCGAGACTTGTACAGCGCCAAACCAGATGAACATCTTCTTAGCAGCGAGATTACACAGCACAATGAAAAAACGTTGCAAACGGCTACTGAAGAAAAAATTCAACCCATCGATGAATCAGAAATTCTTCAAGCGACAAAAAGATTAAAATCAGATAAAAGCCTAGGCCCTGATAAAGTCACAAACGAGGCTATTATGTACGGAGCGGCTCTACTAGCCACGCCACTGACGCATCTATTTAATCTCATCCTAGAGACGGCGACTATACCAACACAGTGGTCCGAATCAAACATAATCTTGCTCTATAAAAAGGGAGACCCCCATGACATTGGCAATTATAGACCTATTAGCCTATTACCGACTCTATATAAATTATTTTCTTCAATCATAAACAACAGAATAAGTGAAACGATAGACAAATGTCAACCTGTAGAACAAGCAGGATTTCGAAAAGGATTTTCCACAATAGATCATATCCACTCCTTAGAACTAATTATTGAAAAGTACAAGGAAAAACAGATACCACTCTACATCGTCTTTGTCGATTATAAAAAAGCATTTGATACAATTTCTCATACGAGTATCTGGGAAGCCTTAAAAACTCAAAAAGTAGAAAACAAATACATAGAAGTCATAAGAAACATTTACAGTAAAAGTACTAGTAAGGTAAAATTGGAAATAACTGGCCAGAGTTTTCCTATAAAGAGAGGAGTGAAACAGGGCGACCCGTTATCACCAAAACTTTTTATAGCAGTACTGGAAACTATCATGAGAAATCTGGAATGGAAAAAATATGGTCTAAATATTAATGGTAGACACTTGAGCCATCTAAGATTTGCAGATGATATAGTGTTATTGTCAGAAACAAGCTGCGGCCTGCAACACATGTTAGAGACTCTCCATGTAAACAGCAAACGAGTGGGACTTGAGATGAATTTGTCAAAGACAAAAGCCATGACAAACAGCATCAAGAAGTGCATCATGTTGGAAAATGAGCGGCTGGAGTACGTAGATCAGTACATCTACCTTGGAAAACAAGTAAGTTTCAAAAACAACAGCAACGAACTGGAGATAGAACGCAGAATCAAACATGCCTGGAACAAATATTGGAGCCTAAAGGAGGTATTTAAAAGCAACATGTCAATAAAGCTCAAAAAGAAAACCATGGATTCATGCATTTTGCCCTCTCTAACATATGCCTGTCAGACGTGGAAATTTACCAAGAAAATAAAAAACAAAATCAGCACGTGCCAGAAAGGAATGGAACGTAGCATGCTGAACATTAAAAAAATCCACAAAATACGACACACAAAAATAAGAAAAAACACCAAAGTGATAGATGCGCTGGCCTATGCCATAACACAAAAATTCAGATGGGCCGGTCATATAGCCCGATACCTGGACAACAGATGGACCATAAATGTTACCACATGGAGGGGCCCGCCAGGCAAACGCCGAGTAGGGAGACCCTACATGAGATGGGAGGATGATATAAGAAAAATTGCAGGAATAGACTGGTTACAGATAGCAAAAAATAGAGAAAAATGGAAATCCTTGGAGGAGGCCTTTACCTGAGAGGGGTCCATGCAATTTAGAATAAGTATAATAAATATTATTTTATGAAATTTTTCACAAGTAGTAGTAAGTAATAATTTGATTTTATTCTCGTATTATATGATTATATGATTTTATTCTGTTATAATAAATGAATGTTTATTAGCAATGCACGATTAAATTAAATAATAAATTATGAAAAATTNATTCTATGTTATAAAGGAGAGACTCCAGGAAAACATGGCGTTGGCTTTCTGATAAAAAAATCGTTAAAAGAAAACATAGAAAGTTTTACCGCAGTTACAGAAAGAGTGGCATCACTGAATCTCAACATACAAGGTTATTGTATAAGCATAATACAAGTATACGCACCTACTGAGTCGGCAGACGAGGAAGAGATCAATGAATTCTACTATTCAATAGACAAAGCCCTACATTTTGCCCATAAAAACCTGATTGTGATGGGAGATTTTAATGCAAAGATTGGTCAACCCCTAAAAGATGAATACTTAATAACAAAAAGATACGGATACGGACAAAGAAATGAAAGAGGTCAGAGATTGTTAAACTTTGCTTTTGAAAAGAAACTCGCTATTATCAACACGTACTTTCAGAAAAAACCAAATCGCAGATGGACATGGCGATCCCCAAACGGACAGTATAAAAATGAAATAGATTACATAACAACTAATCAACCAAAACTATTTCAAAATATAGAAACATTAAATTTAAATTTTTCATCAGACCACAGACTAGTCAGAAGTACAATTACTCTATCAAAGGCTCATAAAAGTAGAGTGGCATATACAAACAAGCAAAAAAGCAACCTAAAAAGCGACGAAGATATAATGGAATACAAAAATAGTCTTGAAAAATATCTATTAAACTGGAATAAAATAAATACTGTCCAATGTTGCTACGATTCACTGATAAATACTATCATGAAAAGCCTGGAAATTAAACATTCAAACAACCGATCCATTACAAAACATAAAGTTCTATCAGAAAAAACACTATCACTTATAATGAGAAGAAAACTATTACAGAAAACTAAAAATAAATCCCGTTCCCAAAGAAACGAACTCAGCGCTCTATACAAGCTAACGGGTAAATATATCAAACTAGACTACAAAACCCACAGAGCTGCTGCTATTGAAAAACATCTCGAGCAGGATGGGAGTCTAAAAAGAGCCTACAAGGAGCTTCAAACAAATAGAGCTTGGATCGAGGGCTTGAACCAGCTAGGGAGAATATCATACGATCGCAAAGACATCGTCAATATTGCAACAAAGTTCTACCGAGACTTGTACAGCGCCAAACCAGATGAACATCTTCTTAGCAGCGAGATTACACAGCACAATGAAAAAACGTTGCAAACGGCTACTGAAGAAAAAATTCAACCCATCGATGAATCAGAAATTCTTCAAGCGACAAAAAGATTAAAATCAGATAAAAGCCTAGGCCCTGATAAAGTCACAAACGAGGCTATTATGTACGGAGCGGCTCTACTAGCCACGCCACTGACGCATCTATTTAATCTCATCCTAGAGACGGCGACTATACCAACACAGTGGTCCGAATCAAACATAATCTTGCTCTATAAAAAGGGAGACCCCCATGACATTGGCAATTATAGACCTATTAGCCTATTACCGACTCTATATAAATTATTTTCTTCAATCATAAACAACAGAATAAGTGAAACGATAGACAAATGTCAACCTGTAGAACAAGCAGGATTTCGAAAAGGATTTTCCACAATAGATCATATCCACTCCTTAGAACTAATTATTGAAAAGTACAAGGAAAAACAGATACCACTCTACATCGTCTTTGTCGATTATAAAAAAGCATTTGATACAATTTCTCATACGAGTATCTGGGAAGCCTTAAAAACTCAAAAAGTAGAAAACAAATACATAGAAGTCATAAGAAACATTTACAGTAAAAGTACTAGTAAGGTAAAATTGGAAATAACTGGCCAGAGTTTTCCTATAAAGAGAGGAGTGAAACAGGGCGACCCGTTATCACCAAAACTTTTTATAGCAGTACTGGAAACTATCATGAGAAATCTGGAATGGAAAAAATATGGTCTAAATATTAATGGTAGACACTTGAGCCATCTAAGATTTGCAGATGATATAGTGTTATTGTCAGAAACAAGCTGCGGCCTGCAACACATGTTAGAGACTCTCCATGTAAACAGCAAACGAGTGGGACTTGAGATGAATTTGTCAAAGACAAAAGCCATGACAAACAGCATCAAGAAGTGCATCATGTTGGAAAATGAGCGGCTGGAGTACGTAGATCAGTACATCTACCTTGGAAAACAAGTAAGTTTCAAAAACAACAGCAACGAACTGGAGATAGAACGCAGAATCAAACATGCCTGGAACAAATATTGGAGCCTAAAGGAGGTATTTAAAAGCAACATGTCAATAAAGCTCAAAAAGAAAACCATGGATTCATGCATTTTGCCCTCTCTAACATATGCCTGTCAGACGTGGAAATTTACCAAGAAAATAAAAAACAAAATCAGCACGTGCCAGAAAGGAATGGAACGTAGCATGCTGAACATTAAAAAAATCCACAAAATACGACACACAAAAATAAGAAAAAACACCAAAGTGATAGATGCGCTGGCCTATGCCATAACACAAAAATTCAGATGGGCCGGTCATATAGCCCGATACCTGGACAACAGATGGACCATAAATGTTACCACATGGAGGGGCCCGCCAGGCAAACGCCGAGTAGGGAGACCCTACATGAGATGGGAGGATGATATAAGAAAAATTGCAGGAATAGACTGGTTACAGATAGCAAAAAATAGAGAAAAATGGAAATCCTTGGAGGAGGCCTTTACCTGAGAGGGGTCCATGCAATTTAGAATAAGTATAATAAATATTATTTTATGAAATTTTTCACAAGTAGTAGTAAGTAATAATTTGATTTTATTCTCGTATTATATGATTATATGATTTTATTCTGTTATAATAAATGAATGTTTATTAGCAATGCACGATTAAATTAAATAATAAATTATGAAAAATTATGTAGGTATATAAACAAATAATGAAAATGTATTTGAAATTTGAAATGGTACTACTGTGAATGAACTGTGCTGTAAAAATCTATTTCTAAAAAAATTTTGTTTGTAAATGCATGGAATAAAAGGCTTTTTATTTTATTATTTATTTATTATTCCTCTTTGAAACAATGTTAACATCACTCACTCAAATCGTAGCCATCAATCTTATTGCCAGCGAACAAGAGCATTATATTACTAGAAACACATTTAGCACGATCTCTTGAACAAACAAAGCAATTCGTTTGGCGAATTAACGACATCGCTGTGGGGCGCTTTCCGCATAGCAAGACGTAAAGAAATTTAATTAGCGTTCATTGAGATAATTCACTGCTTCCACAATAGGCCCGCGAAAAGACAACTTTCACTAAGTATTTTGACACACAGCTCCGTTGAATATGCAACAGTTTAAGAATTGAATATATGTAGGGTTACCTTTATTAAATTCAAATATTTATCGGAAATGCTGTTATTACACGGTGATGGAAAATATTCACTTTACTTTTTCCGAACCCTAACGTAGATAAGTGTGCAAAAGAAGTAATTATTAAATGTTTCACATGTAATAAAAACTAGTAACTTAAATACAAATAACCATATTGCCCATCCAAATAATTCCAAACTGATCACATTTTTTTTTGTGCATGCTCACTTAGCCCTACAACTTTTATTTCATCATCGGCAATAATAAGTACCGATAGAACAAAGCGTTTAGAAAGTATCAAGCTTGTCTATCTTATCAACAGTATACCACGTGTTTCTACACAACAGATCTTGATCCAATTATCTAACTCTTAGAACAGATAAGTAACAAAGCTGAGACGAAACACTCGGAACACCGGTTGCGTATTAATTATTCAATAGCGATTTATTGTTTCACTATACAAATATAATAAAGTGGGAAGTTTCGTTGTATTCGACAAGCGATTTAATTTGAGTAAATTTATTGGAATGGTTTACATTAGTAAAACTTAAATAAATATTGGTAACAGTAATGAAACTATTAATACCTTTACATACGTTAATTTTGCTCTATTACAAAATGCAAAAATTACCCACACTAATACCATTTAATGCGGTTCACAGAAAATCGTATAAAGACCACTAACGATACAGCCATATATCAAAAGCAAGTTGACTAGTACTTTGTAACTGTGCACTTTGTAACTCACAGGAGATTGTGTAGCACAGTTTTACGATGACATGTCACACCGTATAATGTTTTATAACCAATTCGAGCTATCCTTTTAGCGACCGTAATATATGCATAAACAAGCCCAGACGCCATAATATGAGTTACACCACAATGCACTCGAATATTACACATTCACGTGGATCTACGAAGTTTTGGATGTTCTCTTTCTAAGATTTTGTAGGTTGCTGGTAATACTAATCTTAACTATCGGGTCACGTCTATATGTATGCAAGCGTTTCTTGTATCTTTGAAATTAAAAACTACTTTTACGATTCTCATCAAATCCATGATTATTTTAGGTTTATTCAAGAATTTTGTTGTGTAACAAAGAAAATATTTATTATTTCCTGTTAGTGAAACTTTTGGTCCACCTGTCATACTTTGTCTAAATCCGTCGAGTAAAATATACCCACTACAAAATATCACCTCCATTCTTTTGTACTCAACAACAGAACCCTTTTAGTAGTTCCACGTGATTCCACCACAGGTCGAGTAACTTCGTGTTGGCGTAATGTAAAACGTCCTGCCCGCGTTATTATTATTTAACTTTGTCGCTTCGAACAAATGTTGTCCCCG
Source organism: Heliothis virescens (assembly GCA_002382865.2). Lineage (NCBI taxonomy): Eukaryota > Metazoa > Arthropoda > Insecta > Lepidoptera > Noctuidae > Heliothis > Heliothis virescens. Next base: position 7,750,807 of record NWSH02000006.1, on the reverse strand, counting down.
GTTGTAACCGACAACCGTCGGAATGGAGTTTCAAACTGCGAAATTACTTTTTTGTGCGTTGTTATGTCAAAAGAATATAACTTCGTGTGGATTTGGACCGTGGACCGTACTAAAAAAGGGTAAGTTTTCAAACCAACCTTTGAAATTGCTCAGTTTTTGGATAACATATGAATACTATTATTACGTGTGTTACTTTCGAAGCGTAAATTTTCAAATCACGTAAAATCACGGCTATATTTAATAACTATTTATTTATATGTTGATTACACTCTTTTCGCCCTATCTAGAGACATAGCTTTTATTCATATTGCTGTTAGATTCTCCTCATAACACTATTAGTTTATGGTCACATCTAAACAATATCTTTAGTAACTGTCTGGCACAGATGACTAATCACCAATAAAGGTCAAAACTTGGCAAATGCTTGACATTTAAAACCAGTCTTGTTTACAGTCTGCTTATTAGAGCAGCTACTGAAAATTAACGGCGCGAGACTGAACGTAATCAATAAGGCAAGGATCCTGAAGATGAAGTTAAAACAGAGTTCCCTTTACATTGGGGAAGGTCGAGTGCCCTACAGTGTGTAGATGGTCCTTACAGAGAGGGATAGCTCGATACACGATCACAGTAGACAGACTTTTGACGTGACACGGATTTTGGAAGGATAACTACCTGTAAAAAGAAATTCTCTGCTTTAACTGAAAACACACCGAGATAGTTAATGCTCCATCAATTCGATAGTAAATGGAACGAAGTACAGTTTTGAAGTACTTTAAGTTCTGCATAGTAAGAAGGTATATTGGTGAAATGTTAAGTCCATGTAACAAAATGAATAAGTCTAGCAACAAAGATAAAGTTAAATTAATGTGCAAAAATCTCAAAAAAATAGGCAGGGAGATACATAAAAAGTTTACGAACAGACTATGAATAAACACAAACACTTAAGTTTTGATCGATAGCTTGCTCATGAAAGTTATATCCAATATAATGTGGAGTAACAATAAGGAGCTTAAAGTGTACGTACATTCGGGCATGCTGACGAAGACTCTTGCCAAACTCGAGCCGAGTGGCGGATGTCTCGACTCTGTCAAACTCGAGAACAAAGACCTGATTATGAATACACTGATACATGCTTATGCCAACGTAAATTTTATCGTGTTAAAACAAGTACTTTTTAGTTAATTTTAATGAACTTTCATAAATTAATATTTTTTCATTACCTCTGTAATTATATTAGCTCGGTATTTGAATTACTGCAGTATCAAAACAATTTGCGTAATTAAATAAATACGTTCATAATTGCATTACTGGCAATTAATTTAATTAAATAAATTGTTTCTACCTTTGATTAACATTTATATTCACATAGCTTAAATTTATTTTCGTATGTTTTGTTAATTAACATTAATTTGCGCCACATTTTCACAGTCTAGCGCCGGTTATTACGAGCATTCGAGTAAAAATAATATGACCTTAAATAAGCATGAGATGGGATAGAAGGGATTCCATTGGAATTTTTATTCAAGATTAAATCAAGTGTGAATTTGATCTGGGTTCGACTTATCTCAACATGTCACGTGAAAGTCGAATGCATACGTTTTAGGAATCAAATAAAAGGATTTTGAAGTATGTATATTGTGAAAGAATACTTAGAAATATTTTGAGTTCCAATGTAGAATGTTGTTTTTTATATTCAAAGTTATGCCTTCAATATAAGGCACAAATACAAAGCTTAACCATAAATCCAAGTGTTATTTGACATTTTAATGATTTGAATTTAATTCAACTTGAAATCCAAAACTGAAATTTCAATTGTAACAGTCCAAATGCGGTCAAGTCAACGGAAATGAAACGGATGAGAATAGAGAGATTTAGCAAAATTTAGCCGACGGCGGGCGATTACCAACGATTGACGTACTGCTTTAGAGATTGTCAGTCAGAAAGTGCTGGCTTAAAAGTTCTTTGTATTCTGATTTGTTTTCCAATGAAATTCGTTTAGCGACTGTTTCAAGTTTTCTTTCTCATTGCTATTATTAATTACAATATTTTTATACATTTGAACTTGATAAAAAAACAAGTAAGATTTATTCATTTGGAAAGGTGAGTAGTGCGCAGGAAACAAATAAGCTTTACGTATCTATGATTTCAGCTATTCCATAAAACAAAAGAATAACAGTTTTAGGAGATTAAAAAAAAGTAATAGCCAAGAAATAAGCTATTAAGCGTCATTTTAATTACAATGAGTGCTTCATAATTTTAACTTTTTTATTTCACAGCGGCCTAACATTCTGCATAAACAGTTCTCCTCAAAAAGCTTTGGCAAAGCTTTTAGAGGAGATCGTAACTCCTTAAGTACTGTTTTAATGACGTCCCTTAGTGTTTTATAATTAGCGTGAATATACCTCCAATGTATTGTTATGAAAAGATTGTCATATTGCGGGTTGCTTTTGCATTGAATTATTCGACTTTTATCTTATTTAAAGATGGTGACAGTGGGTTTAAAGCAAATGGTTTGCGTATTGTAAAGTTATATCGGTATAAAGAATTATGTTAAATGATGATTCGGTTTTGATACCTAATACTTGTCGAATCACTTGTGGATATTTATTGACTCCGTATACAAAAGTCTACTTATATTGAAAGAGTTGGTTGTTTGTGGAAACTATAAAATAATTAGTTCCTACTACCGTACAACATTGTATCGATATCTCTAAAATAGAAAATATATTGCCTCCGTAAGCTTTACGTGTTAAAATTAGGAATGAATGACTTATTATGCGGCTCGAGAAGAAAATGTGAGATTAGCAATTTTAAAAGGGGTTACAATCAAACTTTTGTGACCTTAATTTGAAGCTCGGGTTTCATTTAATTTAAATGCGACTTAAAACAGCGTTGAAGTTATTAACATTTTGTAGGTATCAGCTGTAAGTTAAAATAATGTTTCTTGAATTGTAAACTCAGCACTTGAAATAATATTGAAGTTTGATTCAGTTAATTAAGTATTCTCCCCAAAGAGATACTAAAAACTATGATGGAGACCCAGACTTCAAAGCGAAAAAGTTTTCTAAGCATAATAAATAATTTATGATTTTAAAGTACATTTTCATATTACAATAATGAAATTCATTTTTATAGCTTTTAGTTGGTTTTATTTTACAAAGAATAAATGAGTTCATAACATTTATTATACGAGAAAGAGATTAAAAAAAAACTGAAACAAGTTTGATTCTCATGAAAAACAAATTATATTATTACTTTTTTATTGCATTTTATGTTCATATAAGATTCTTTCACATTTTAATCACGATTTTTGTATACTTAATTAATTCAAGTTTTTAAGCAAATAGCATTAAATAAATTAATCGAAAGTAGGCGATCTGATTTACTAATAATATACGAATTTATATCTAAAACTTTATTCAGCTATCTAAATCTATAACATGTCACACTCTAATCATGATTAATGTTTAGACTTTGACAGGGATCGCAAACTGATATTAATTTTAATTTGTGACAAAAACTAACTTACCACTCTGATAAATTAATCGGGATTGCTAAAATATTTTTGATCAGTACCTACGATAAATTGTTAAGTTAATTTTGATTTAATTAAAGTTTTTTTTTATTAGAATGTTGTAAATATAATAAAACAGTAAAAAAAATCGTGTCTGTACCTACATTAAAAATTGAAAAAGAGTGAGAATTCGACAAAAAAAAAATTGTCTCATTGTATGTTTGTACATTTGTATGTTTCAATGTTTGTCTGTTTGCACACGCTAATCTCAGGATCCACTGGACGGATTTTGATGAAACTTGGCAGCCATATAGCTTACATATCTTACGTATAATAATATATACCCTACTTTTTATCCGGGTAAGGGAAATAGTTCCCTCGGGAAGCGGGTGCAACCGCTGGCGGAAGTTAGTAGCAAATAAATGACGCGAATAAAATTCAAGCAAATTATTTATCAATACAATTTGATTATTAGTGCACCCCCCGCCCTGCACCCCGTTCCCTCTGCCGTTCTCTGACTGGTTTCTAAATAAATCTCAATTCTAAACATAATCATACCAGAGGCAACATTAGTTCAGACTACCCAAACTTGTGCTGCCTTTGCTGAATTTTTAATGCAATATCAACCTTAAGTACTTAAAATTAGAATACATTTTGTATCACCTACAAAAAATCTGGGCTTATTTCTTTTGTTTTTGTTTAAAATTTCGAATAGTTCTGTTTATCTCTTTCTTATTAATCTATCTATCTCTTTCATTTCGTGCATGACGTCATTGGCATGTCTTTTGTTTTGATTTAAAAATTGATAAAGTTCTATTCATCTCTTTCTTAATAATCTATGTGTCTCTTTCATTTCGTGCGTGACGTCATTGACATGTCTTTTGTTTTTATTTGAAAAATCGTTTTGTTTTTCTTTTAAATGTAATATAAACATACAATAAAACATTTAAAAAATCGTGTCTGTACATTAGGGTGTTTCATTTTGTAGGCGAAAAAAAATTTTTCATTTTTTTTCCAGACTTTGATCGCCCCCTGAATCTAAGTAAGCTAAAAGTCATAATTACCAAATTTCGTGACAATTGGATAATATTTAGAGGTTGCACACTTTGATCGTTTTCGAAAAAACTACGAATTTTCAAAGTTACTGATATATATTGGAAAAACTGACAAGCAAAACCTTAAAACAAATTTAATTAATAATAAAGTTAATTTAATATCTATTGCCTAAAAATAGCCAAAATCCAAAACATGGTATTATTAGAATTTGACATCAGATATTTCAGATCTTTGATTATGGCGACCGGTTGTCGCTGGCATAAGCGACATGATCCGCAAACGAAGTCGCTGGCATATATCACCATTCCCAAATATAAACACTAAAAGTACTTGCTGTTTTCAAGGAAGCCGAGCTCCTAAAAACTCATCACTGGGTAATTTCTCTAATAACCAAATACCTACCTTAGATCCCATTTTCAAACGAAATATTTAACTCGAATATGACGAACTGATGATTAACGCGCTTGCTAGTGAATGACACATATCACTTTGTTGGGGTCACCGATAAATAAAAAATAACGTTCTACATGCAATATAAAAATGTTAAATATTCAATGTTGAACCGATTTGTTAATTTTATTGTGTGGTCTATTTATTGTTTACTAGCTTCTGCCAGCGACTTCATTCGCGAATTATGTTGCTTATGAAAGCGACACTCGGTCGTCGTAATCAAAGATCTGAAACGTCTGATGTCAAATTCTAATAATACCATGTTTTGGATTTTGGCTATTTGTAAGTAATAGATGTGTT
>NWSH02000006.1:7696751-7728811 GCA_002382865.2 Heliothis virescens | reverse complement strand
ATAATCTACAAGAAATTATATATTTCACCTCGGGTATAAAAATGCTGTAAACTAGTGTTATGTATGAGTATTCCACGTGATTTCATTCACAGGTTTGTAATATAAATGTACAACATCAATTCACCAAAATGATTATTCTATAGTGACGAAAATATACACATGGTTAAATGTGTATCCTTTTCCGTTCTCAGTATCCTTTTGTATTCGAAGCTATGTAAAATATGATTCAGTTCTGCTGCTGTTGTAGGACTGAAAATATTCCATTGCAGTTAGTACCAAAACTTTAACAACCAAATCCTGCAATAACTTATTTAATAATAATGTTAAATATTTGCTAATAAATGAACTTATGAATCACAATTTAAATAAATACCAAATATTTGCAGAATAAGCCACAGCTTTGTTCATTCGCTGAGGGCTCGCTAATGTCACACGAAATAAGACTAAAACGTGGATATTAAGATGCTCTCATTTCATCCGCCTTTGAAGGATTGTGCTGCCAAAAAGAGTGGGTAGCTATATGGCTCTACGTCATGTCGAGAGCCTCCCATTGTCAGTGACGTCATTCAAAGACCGTGTTTGAAGCTGACAACATGCAAACAAGGGTTTGCGTTTTGGGTCTCATGTAGAAGATTGAGAATTTTAAGTCGCATATATGTTTTTGAATGGTACTCACTCTCGCTACGTTGCAAGTGATGACGTCATATTTTTATCCTCGTAGTCTGGCAATACCAAAAGGAAACGTATGATTTTAGTATATAAATGTTGAATTATGATGTGATTGGTAAGGATGTTAAGTTAAAAAATAATCCAGAACAAAGATAAATCTAAAAGATAATCAAGAAAAATTGCCCAAAAAAAAAAACTGTATAATTCACAACTAGCAATAGGTGGCAGCTTTTACTAAATGGAGTTGTCACTCTGTTTAGCGTTGATTCAGTTCAGCTCTCTGTATTTAAAACGAGTACACACACAAGGGTGAGTACATTTCTATGTTCTGTTCTCGAGCACAAACGAGCTACAAAATGGAATAGAACTTTTCTAAAACAACACCCGCAGCCCAGATTATATCGAAATAAAATCGATAAAAGCTTATACTGAAAACGGCACAAAAGAAAAAACTGTTGAATTTCCCAAACGGCAAGCGTTTCAACCGATCCGTCCATTGTTTCTTTAAACGGTTCCAATAAAAATGCAAATACACTGTCTATGCGTTGTGTGCGTTGTCCGCTATCGACTTTCAAACTAGTTTATTTAGTTTTAACTCAGTCGTTGGCTCTATTTACTTCCTATGTTTGTCGTGTGTCTAACCCAACAAATGTTCTCTTTTGTCTTAGTTTCGTTTTGCGAGTTTTTCGCGAATATTTTATAGCGAGAATGTTTTTGTAGCGTAGGTATTGTATCTAGCATGATAAATGAATAGAGATTTTACGTTAAAGATTTAAGAGTGTGCTAAAATAAATTGCGTTAAAATTTAAACAGGTTCTTTTCAATTAATTTTGGGCACCTTGTATAAAAAACTATGTTATTTTCCCATAGTTTTATGTAGGTTTTTATCGAGGTCGACTGAAAAAAATACAACACGCGAAATTCGGTGAAGTGACGATCATACAAATATTTTATATTCCATAATTTCCCTAGTGACGACTGGGACTCGGTGTTCGAAAGATACGTCTTTTTTGTCAGTCTCAAATATTGTTTTTCTGCATTTTGGTAATTTATATCTTCTAGCTGACAACTACTGAAATATTACTTAACTGGTATTGGGAACCAAATTATGTCTTTAAGGCCCTGATAGAGTAAATTATCTCGCCTGTGTTGAATTACTTATTTTGTTCAAATTTTAAAGTATGCTTAAGACTAGGTATATTATGAAAATGCTGCATAAACTTTTGAAACTGAATTTTAAAATCCATTTTAATGGTTATAAATAATTATGTTTGACTAAAAAGCCACTCACCTAGATCAGGTGTTCAATCTCATAATCATGAATTATTATTTCTTTAGTAATATAAAACATGGTAGATGAAAATACCGAAAGATAAACGATCATAACTCGACGTAAGTTTTTAAACTTGAGAAGAACTTTGTCTTAAGAAAGTATAAGATTGATTAACTTGTAAACTTCTCGTCCATAAGCGTATTTACCGAACTTACAGAAAATAGTTTTCTAGACGCAGTGGAAGCTGATTCAACATAAAACAGAAATCTTATTTAATACGGCTGTGCGATCTTAAAGGAGAAGTGCGGGACGTTGGAAGTATGAAAGAAAACTTCGCATTTATGAGTATTTATTTTAACGCTGCAGGCGTTGAACTGGATGCTAAAGATGGAATCGGTTGCAAAACTTAAATAAGATGCAAAGCTAGAAGTTGACTTTGAATCCTTAGATATTTCCTCATTTAAACCCGGTAGGTACTCGTACATCTCTAGTGAACGTCAATTTACAACTGTATTTCTATCAACATCGAGAATGCTCCAAAAAGTATCGTATCCTCAAAGCAAACAGACATCGGAAAATAATACCTGAAAAGAAAAGTAGTCTCTGCACAATTTTACGTTTAGTCAGAGCAGCAGGATTGAAAGGAGTTTATAAGAAGCGCTCATTGCATGTAGCGGTTTGAGAGGAGGATGAGACGGGGGTCGGATCAAATTAAATTGAAGACTAAGCGGAAAGCGCGCGGAAGTGACCGGACCACATTATAGCTGTATGTTACAGGTAAACTTGAAGTTTAGGGTCTAGAAGTTGAGTCTAATGTCTATTACAATAACATCTGGAACAAAGTATTTTTTTAATCTGGCTAAATAGATAAGTAAAATAGTAACAAGTCAGTGTTAGTGCAATACTAAAAAGAAATAATTTTGCAGATCTTTAGAACTTTTATTATTTCATGTTAATCTATTCCATCTGAGGAAATACAATTTAGCAATATTTTGATTTTTGTTTTATATGTATTAGATAGTAAGATTGTATTTGTAAATACGTACAGAAAAATGTATTTTAATTACTTGTCAATAAAATTCAAATTAGATAAAAATAAAGATAATTCATTTAGCAATATCAATTAAACTAAAAGAAAACCTCACCGAGTCAGTTTACAAAATGTCTGAATTGAAAATAGTGCCGGTGACATTTTTATTTTGTACTTTTTGCGATACTTTTTATAGCGGATTGGACGAATCTCCAGTGTTTGAAATATATCTGAAGGAGAATCTGCGGTGGCGAATGAAATTCGAATTTCTAGTGAAGTGCAGCGAATATTGAATGTAACGAGTAAAGCGTTGCAGGTTTATTCGTTGCTTTTTACACTTTTCGCACGAAGACTCCAAATGTTGAGTTTACTTTGAAAATCGCAAGTCAAGTTCTTCCTGTACTCATGACTTAGCAATAAAACTATTATGTTGATACAGCTTTTGAAACGCTCTAACATTTTACATATACTTACACTTTGTGTTAAAAAATTAGTAAACTCCAGGCTGCCTGTAAGACAACACTATTGTTTTGTAATGTATTAAGTTTAGACGTGTTATCCTATGCAAACTATATTCGACTTTATTCAATTACATTATTATCAGACTTGACTGTTTACGATGAAAGTAGTTTCGATAAAATTAAATAAACGTGAACAAGTTGAGGTTTTTAATGAATATTAATGGTTGAAACTCTTGGAATCAGGCTTGACATGGGCCCGCGAAACTCCACCGAGCCTAATATAAATCACGCTTAGTCCAACCTTTAAGTATCGTTCCACTTAGGGCTTTCTATTGTTGCCTTTTGAAGATAACGATGCTAAATCACTGGAGATGTTGAATTGAATGAAGACATGATTTTGTGGTTTGGATTTAGGATTTAAGGGAAGAGACTATTGCTGTTTGTTTTTTATTTTATGATTTCTTGTTACAAAACTATGTGGAATGGGAATAATTACATACGACTATTTTTTTCATTAAAACACTTAAGAAAAGTAAAAAGGAAGTAGTGAATAAAATTATCGTAAAAATACGAGTTTTTTTTGTATTATAAGAATTTAATACTGGTGCCTTCATAACATCCATTTTTAATAAGTTTGCAGTAGACGTAAGTGGAACATCACAGAGGTAACTTTGTGCATAGTAAAGATATAATTTTATATTCTCCAGTATAATGAAGACTAATCGATTATTATAACAAGTTTCCATTTTCATCACGCATTTTTCTTGTTCAGTGCTTTTAGAAAACCTAGCACGTCAAAGAAAATGTGCTCTATAAAACTTTTTGCTACTACATTAATATTACCTATAAAGATAAAATTGTGTAGTAAATTATGACGTTGGTTTTTAAAGTAAAAAGGTGATGTTCTTACAAGAAAAATGCATTAAAAATACTTTTAGCGATAACATATTTTTTCTACATTTATAATAAATTCATGTTTAACTTTGCTGTGGTCTTTATTCAATGTTATTTTTATTTATACATTCTTGCTTGTGTATGACACACGAGTTAACCACTTCAGACGCCACTCCCGGAGATTATCCTCAACGCGTGGCTCAAGTTAACGCAACGCCAGACGTTCTTATGTAGGTGAATTGAAGAAGATTGTGTAAGGAAATGAGTACCACTCGCCGAATTCAGCAATTCTTAATCCGACATTTTATATCAGTATGTTTACGGCCTATTTCCCGAATCAAGAATTTATTTCATTGGCTCTACATGGATATTGTACAGAATGTTTAAAATATTACTAGATGGAATTGGATAGCTACTGAAATTTAGATAAAGTCTACGGGCCACTGAAATAGTTTTTATTAAGGATGTTTTTTGAATGCTTTGTAGCAAGTATGAGACCTGTAAAGCAACTACCTCCTTGGAATATCATATTAAACCTTAGAGTATACATTAGTAACCTATAGCACAGTTTAAATATATGTAGAACAGTTGGGAAGCTACCTACTAACGTTCAAAATGTCACACTCACACAAGCATGCGCATTAACGAGCATTTATGTACCTTTACCAGTGCTGTCAGTACTGGCTGTCACGTCAAGAGCTACCGCGTCAACTATGATTTGAGCAAAATAGGAACAAAAGTTTGACAGACATTTAAGTTAAAACTACCAAGTGACAACCCTACGGCTTTGATCGTGCTTACGTCATCATTTTGACAACAAGGCTTAGCTTCATTACTGGTACATCTTTATTCTGTGCCTATAGAGTGATAATGTCATCTTAATTCCCTTGTGCCGAACGGGAGCAGGTGTGTTATCTGTGGTAAAACGCTTTGATAGTGATGTTCTTAAGATGCAGCAAGAATATCGATAGTTAGAATTATAACATTAACGTAACTTAATTATTGTTTTGGTTTAATAATAATTGTAAAATAAAGGTAATTAATCTTGATAGGACTTTTTACACAAATACCAGACAAATAACTACCTACATTAGTATTAGTACTGGCTGTAATGGAATTATTTTGTATTATTGTATTTAGGTACAGACGACAGCAGGTCAACCTACCCGAATCTGTCAAATTTTACCAATCGAACATTAACCTTCCACTTTTGTGGTAAGGTTGAAAATCTATTGATGAAATATGACAGATTGAGGTAGGTTGATGTGCTGGCGTCTGTACCTAAAACCTTCTCCTAAGTCTGAACATACTATGCTGAATACCATCAAATCAGCATCAAAATTGGTTCAGACAATCGTGAGGTAATCGCGTACATACATACAGTCAAACTCATGATGTAAGAACCGCCTTTTCTAAATTCGGTTGTCGATAAAAACATATCGTATCCAATAATCGACTTAGGTACAACGCTATGTTCCAATGAAATTTGAAATTNATGATGTAAGAACCGCCTTTTCTAAATTCGGTTGTCGATAAAAACATATCGTATCCAATAATCGACTTAGGTACAACGCCATGTTCCAATGAAATTTGAAATTAGAAAAATGGCCGTTGACAACGCGTGATGCTGACCCGCCCCGCGTCTCTCGCAACCCCCTTTCAGACCCTTATTTTTTTAGAGAATTAATCAATTACTAAATAAATACTACGTAATGACTGCTTGAAAAAAATATTAATCTTTTATTTTGCTTGCTGGAATATTTTTACAGCTTTGCGCAATATATTTCACCATTTTAACTTTAAAATAAAATAAAATATTGCTCTTTGACTTGATGTGACGGGTACTGTTTTGACACTGATTGAGGGTGACAAGGAGAATCGCGCATGTTCACACCAGTGTACCCGGAGTGTACCCTGTTAGGTGCACTCTATTATAGATGTATACTCTAAGTATTAAACTTTAGTTAACGACCTACGAGTGTCTTTTATAATAAATCTGTCAGTAAATATGTATTAAGACACAAATAGCAGGGCGTGTACTATATTCGCAATCTGTTCCTCCAACAACTCAAATTAATTAAGTAAAAATGCGTAGTTTTTTTATTAAACTGTAGAGAAATACGCAAGATTCATTAAGCTCAATTTAATTACAGTACACGGTACAGTAGTTAATTACATTCCGATGGTATTCAGAGTGAATTATGGAGGCAAAGTTTTCGTTTGCTCACAGGGAAACGGAAAACAACAACAGTAATTAAAACATGAAATTATTTAGTTCTTTGTGCTGTTTTATAGTGTAGCCAATAAAAGAACGTATTTAAGTAATTGCATACAAAATTCTGAAGATATTGTGACAGTTTTGTTTTGGTATGATAAAAGAATACGATTGATTGATTTATTACTAGAATTTTTCGTCTGATTTGCACAAATTTCGGCGAAAATCTGTGATTTCGGTGAATGATAATTATTATTACAATCACTATTTTTGTATTGAGGAGATGACTATGATTGAAGAACTAAGAATATTGTTTTACCCAACGACAAATAATTAATACTACTGAACTTTTTAAATGGAAACTAAAATTATTCTGAATTACTTATTAACTAATTATTTTACTTATAAGCATAAATTATATTCAAAGAAATTAACCGAGAGTCTTGAAAACCGATACAATAAAAGTTACAACCACAATCTCGTTCACGTCTTCATTACCGCTAAGAGTACTTATATCAGCTGCAAACGTTAATTATAACAGCCGATCCTCCAAGTACTTCGGCACGCCAAGTGGTTGATATATTTCGGTCATTAGTAGTTAATGAATTATTTAACTAACGAGTCAAGCCGGCAAGCACCCAGTTATTGGCTGAATTATTTCTACCTTTTCTGCTTTCGAATAGCATATTCCGTTAATTGCTGTCTGACTGGAGCTCACTAATTGCTTAAGTTCGGGATCTCATGGTTCTTCGGTTTAAATAGTCGACTACTATTAAAGTAAAAATTTCTTAAGACTGTTTTGAACTTCCCGTTCATATTTTTTTCAAAGCATGAGTTAGCAGACGTTGAAAAAACAAGGGCCAAGTGCGGTCAGCGAGGGAGATAAGTACTACGTCGAGGTTTTCTTAAAAGTTTATTTACATGATATCATGGGATTCCAGGTAGTTTTTAAGATACTTAGTATTTATTTTACATTATTTTATCATATGAAAGAGTTGAAATCATTTAGGCTACAATTACTGCCATTATTTGACTAAGATCTAGGTTTCATAATATTAAAAAAATATGACACACGTATTTCGGTCTACGCAACTAGAATGTACCGGTTCCTCTTGCCGTAAAATAAGCTAATAAGTAATTACCTTTACAAAGGTTGCATATCATCGCGTTTCCATTCATATTTTGCAGTAATAATTATGCAGTAATTGCAATACAGTAGTACGGAAGTGTTGATTTATCACTACCGCTGGCTGCAACTTTAGTGAATGCGGTAATTTCCGTATTGTGTTAACCGATAATAAGCTCTGCTTGTTAGTGTGTGTGTGTAAAAATTACTAGTTTAAAATTGGATTGTTCATGAACAAATATATATAACTATGAGTAAGTTTACGACTTCAACTAAAAGCTGAACATTATAAAGAGTAGAGGGGTCAAGCCCAAAAAACACCAACCTCTTTAAAAAAACATGGTACGAAAGTCAACGCAGGGAGGTCGCCGACGAAAATGTAAAAGATGAAAAAAAAAAAACGTCGCAAGGAGTACACGAATGAATAGGAGTTGTCCTAGAAGCGTGTCGGTCGTCCAGATGTTTAACATTTTATGCGGGAATTCACGTGCCTTTGCTACTGGCAGAAAATCTTGTGGCCTCGTGGGTTTCATCAGTATTTCATCTTGAAACTGAGTCTTTCACTCTTGTGGTTCGAGATACTAATCAGGAAAGGTTTTTGGTGAAATTCAAATATCAATCAGAAATGTTGCGTTTGGATGTATACTGAATAAATTCAGTTTAAATCACGGTATAAGTACTTCATAGAAATTATAATTGAACGAACTGAATGTACCTTTTAACTTTAATTATTATTGGAACACACACACATACACAATTGATTTAAAAATTACTCCAAATTATAATAAATAAAGTATTACTTTATTCATTTGAATTTCGGGCATTTTTTTACTGTGAAAAAATATATGCACTGCCGTAACTTTTTACGGCTTTTTTATGTGTAGATAGGTATATAACATAAAACCGGAGTTTGAGGATATGGGCGTGCCTCATTTAATTATTTATATCACCTGCAAACACGAATGAACTCTAAGCAACGCGGGAACATGGCAGCTGAACATTATGCATGATGAATAAAGAGAATACCTCACGTTAAACTGAGAAAATGTCTTCAAAGTTTGAAAACGTTACAGCTAGATAATTTATATGAAGAGTACTGGAATAATGTAACAACTCATCATATTTTCATTTCATTATATTCTGCTGCTATTTTTGTTGGAATAGCTACTATTATTTTAAGTATAACGTTTAGTGCAGCTGTATTTATTTTATTAACTTTCGTCTACCTCACCGCGTGTGCATCACTGCTTCAGAAAATAATAGTGAATGAATAAAGATACTACGACTAGAAAGGTCAAAACTTCATCGCAGTATTATTAAATTGAAACAGTGAAAGTCTTGTTCGAATGCCGTTATATAAGCTAGTTCGACTTGGTTTTCAAAACATATATCAATTGAGGAAATGTATCAGAATCAAACGAAAATTACTTGCCTCTTCAACCTCATCAAGTACCAAACTATTCAACTAGCAACTCCTATACATAGTAAGTCAAACTCATTCCGTACAAGCCGCCGGTAAGGACCTCAGACCGACCCGTAAAACGTTTTCATAAAAATGCAAATCGTCCGACAACGTATTGCCGACGACCAAGACGGGAACTTCACGGGAACTTCCTTCATCGAATTAAAATACTTTCTAAAGATAATATCATTTGCTGGCATCTTTTTTACGAGGCTTTGACTATGCAGTGACGCAGTTGATACAATGAAATAATGCGACAAAGGTCCTTTCAAGTCATGCTGGTTTAGAATTTTGAAAGAACGAGTGCCTTTTTGTGCTCATTACTAAATATTGTTGTGTGGAATATGAAAGAAGTGAAGTTTAGCGAGGGAAATTCGACGTTATTTGCATAGCATAAGAAATATTTTAAGTTTGATGCAATGCAACGCAGAATCTGAAAGCTAAAGCAGCCATAATGCTTTTTAATTAAATGTGATATAATATTCTACTATTGAAATTAAATAGTTATTAGGTATAATGATAAATAAACAAAAATGAAAAAGTAACTACTAACTTCCGTCTCTTTATCTATTCAAAACTAGCAAGCAAGAATTTTGGATTGAATTTTGGATACAACAAAATTGAAGCAAAAAGTCTTAATTTTATTTGTCACACATTTTTGCTTTGATCTTTTTCTTGTAGTTTAAATTGAAAATGCTTTCAGACATGCAATGAGCCTCGGGGCAAGGAAAGTAGACCGCATCATCCTTTTGGCTTTAGCTTGCTCCGCAAACGGCGTTACTTGGGCTAGCTTTGAAGAGCTCACTAACAAATAGCTACTTTGGCATGACCACTAGATCTGACGGTATTTCATGCATGTCCCATAGAAAGATATGTACCTACCTAGATCACGCAATAAAATGGAAGGTATTTTTAAAGAAACGAAAGTTTGCTTAACTTGCGCTCGTAATTTTTGGGTCTTAAGATTTGATTTGATTGGTAAAGTGACTCGAATGCCAACAATACGAAATTAAAATGCTCTTGTCAGATTCTGTACTAAAATAATATTAACTTTTGTCGAGATAACGCTAACATAATTACACTGTATTTTAATATCTCGAAGGAAATACGAGACAAGATGTCTTCCACATCTGTTGGCAAATGCTCAAGACTCTTTCGAGCCGGGGAATCGTTTAAATACTAATTGAAGAACGTATAGCCAAGTTTTCGTTTCTCAATCTCATCCTTATCAGACATTTTTAGGTTTGGGTTGCAATTTCCTCGACGTTTACCTAGAAAAGCGGTAAAAGTCATCAACTCTATATCACGCAAATAGTGAAGAAATGGGGAAGTGGGTACAAAAACAAAACAATCGTGACGTAATCGTTATATATTACCTTGAAGGTAAGATACCTTATTCTTTACCCGAATTGCACCAACTGTGGTCACGGTCAGTGCATCCTGCTGTAATACATTGCGTTTATAAAAAAGATAAAAAATTTACGCTTAGTGGTCTTGTTAACTATTCAGAAAATTCATTCATTATAAAAGTCATTAAAACTTTCTACCACTAATCCCCCACACCACTCAACCAAAAATAATATTTACATTACCTTTTATTAAAACGCAATAAAACTTTTATAACACAATCAGCGTTAGACAATCTTAGGAGCGACACACAAGGCATTTCATTTCGGGAGGTGTTACGTTTGCACTTAATTAAGTTTATGGCTTCGTATCCTCAAAGTGACGTCATAAAATCTAAGGAGTAGCGCGACAATACTTAGGTATCATTGCTACGTTACTGCCGTAATAAACGTCTTTATTATTAGTAGTAGGTAATTATACAGTCGGCACGCGTGGCGGTCCTTGGAGATGTGTTTATCTGGATAGCGGTTTGTGTGAAAATGTCGTGTTAAAACAGTTAGCAGAAATTTTAATTGAAAAGCTTATTTAGTGTTGTATATCAGTTAGGTACTTAATATAATTCGAAATAAAAACACCAATGTTTGGTCTTACATTAAATTACCACGTTTTAATGTTATTTTTTTAGTTACTAAATACAAATAATTTTACACATTGTAAACGCAAAACGGTAAGCTTTTGTAATTAACACAGACCGTAAAGTCGTGGAAGTTTAACAACTCAGTTTAATGTCAGAAATTAACGATTGGATCGTGAGGAAATAGTTTTCAGAATTGTAGGTAACTTTGGTTACAATTTAAGCTTTGTTTCATTATTTTGTAATAATAAGATGGTTGACGTTTATTTTACAGCGTAAACGAAGTTTAAAGTCCTCTTTCAAAAAAATTGGGGATTATTTCTTATGTGAATATTGTGTTGTTCATGAATCGCTTCTTAAAAATGTTACTAGTTTAGTTACGTACATAAAAAAAAGTTTAGGCGAAAAAGATATTGACCATTTACTGAAATAGCATAAAAATTATTCTTTCAGAAATCAAAGTTAAAATTTGATGAATGCTAAGCTGATATTTATCTAATTATAACTTTTCAGAGCTCTTTGTCTACTCAACTATTTATTCTGCGAGTAACAAAATCCCCACATACATAATATAATAAAATCAAACTACCGACAAACATGTTACGAGGGTATAATGAAGGCCAAATGCCTCGCGAGCCCTCTCTGTTTTCTTAGGGCAGGCCAAATTATAATAGAGCATCGTTGAAGCTCGCTTCAGTACAAAGTTTCATGAATTTTGCTTGATATTGGCCATTCTACACGATGACTTGTTGACTTGTATGCCTACTACTCAAGTGCCGTTGTGAGTGATTTGAATATAACAGCAATTGGCATTTTGATTAATAGACCTACGTGTGTTATGATGAAACTTGAAAAAGTAAGAATTCAAAAGTAGATTGCTAGGTAAGAGTAATAAAATTGAAGCTTGAAAAAATATGAAATGTGGAGATTGTCATAATCACTTAAAAACAAGCGAAATTTAGCGATACTTAGGGCCAATTTCACAGGTTCCAGATAAAGTTCTAAATAGCTATGTGACAGAAAGAGCCATAGAAACGTTTTTAATATTATATAAACTTTTCTAGGCATGATCTATCAGATAGCTATCTAGATCTCTATCTGTAGCCTGTGAAACTGGCTACTAATGTTATAAACATTCAATTTATTTGTAATGGAATGAAATAAAGACTTCAAACGGTTCGCGAAATCAAATCAAACTACAAGTAGGTACAAATCACAGTGCCAAAATAAAATCATGATTCCTTGCGATCCTCTGTTTTGATAGGACCGGCCCATTCAAATCGTAATTCTGAAGCTTTTTCTTTTAAATTTCCCATCGATTTTATACCGGCGAAGTGTGAGCGTTTTATAAATTAGTTTGGCTAGTAAGTTACTTGGTGGTTTCTAAAATAATGTAATAATTACATTATACTTTGTATTGTATGTACAAAAATCTATGGATTATGTCCCTCCTTTAAATGAATACTGAGACAAAAACCCTGTGGTATGATTCGTAATTTGATAATACATGTTATAATAGGGAGATGCATAAAGCTAGGAATAATGGGTTTCAAAGAATCTTGTCTTTACTTTCATTTTAATTTCAAAATTACTTGGTTTGGCTGCAAATATTAACCCATTTTTGTATAAAGATTGCTTTTGTTCTTTTTACCTATAAATTGAAAAAAAAAACAGTATTAACCAAAAAGAAACGAGTGACGTTAACCCCATTTCTGGCGAAAAAACGATTTACTACCCCTTTGGGGAACGAACGTAAACTATTGGGGACTATTTTAAAATTCATATGTGGGTATACGTGCGTCGCCGCAGACATTACTCTTGCGAGAAAAATAAATAAAATATAAATAAAAGGAGGACGGTTTGGACGGATTGTAGTTTGGCTTGTCAGAACATTTTGGACTTGAAATCTCGTTACTTATTTAACTAGTAATCAGAAAATTGAGAGTAAGGGCACTAAAACTCACATAAAAACTATACACAATTACAAGCGATCTCACAGGAAAACATCTAACATACAAAACTGTGAACGTTGGCAATTTTATATCCATATTTTTTATTTTCACGAATAAGAGAATCCGAGATAAAATACGACGCTACGTAGAGCCGAGGTGCGGGGACGTGCTGTTATACAAGACAGCCGCTTTATTTATGCCCTCAATATTTTACAAACCATAAAACTTCTTCGCCTTGAAAATAACGAATGTTTTATGTTAATAGGTTTTTCGGAATTCACACCGGGCTGAGTAAAATTTTAATTGATCCAACTTTCCTGGGTGCAATATGAAAAATTGCAAAAGAAAACCAATCGACCGTGTTTTATGGAAATCATAAAATCACGCTGATTTGATAGGTTCGAGGTTTTTACGATCTTAATATACCTATTGATTTTTTTATGTTCCACTTTATTTTGATTCCTTCATTTCTCAAAGTTTAAGGCGAGTGTTACAAATCAGAATATAATATCGACGTGCGCAAATGGCTGATCCATTTTATAAAAAAAATGTACCTAGATGGAATAAAAACGAGTATTTCATTCTATAAAGTGAGTGAAAAATAAACCTGTTGTGTATTAGTAGTTTATCATCCCATTCAGGTTGTACAATGGACTAAGTAAAGAATTGTAGTTCCTTTCATATTTCATTTTAAAATCATCTAGTAGCCACTGTATGTGACTTGAAGACTTAATCGTAAGAGGAAAGGGCTTAAATATAAGTATGTTTTACTGCTTCAGAAACTTTACAAAGATATCGTTTTTCAAAGACTCACAAGTTACAGTATTTCAGTCGGCGACACTTATTTATTGAAGTCTGTGACGTTTAACCTCTCCTTTCGTCGGATTATGTCTTCGTATAGTAAGATTAATAGCAAAGAGCTTCATCAATGTAGGAAAATGCAATTTTCCAGTGTGATTGAAAAATCGGTCCCTGTAACGCTAAGCTGAGATTATGTACAGAGTCCTTATATACATATTTTGCATTAGTTATATGCATAGTAACAGAGTAATTTGGTGTCGTATACTTCAAGTTGGTATCATTATTTTCTTTACAGTCTAAAATAACTATTGTTTACCTAAAGTCGTTATTTAAGTCGGTAAGTAACGAGGTATTAGCTTAGCAAAGTAAGTGGAACATCTAAGTAGAGCGAGAGTTTTGTTTGAAACCTAAAAATTTTGCTGCCGAGCTTTATTATAAAATATTCTAAATATAAATACGCTATTATTATTTTCATCAAAGGCTGGCATGAAAAGTGCTGTGTTCAAATTCAACAATGTTCAAAACACGACAGTACATTCTGAAAAAAAAAAATGTTTAACATCACGAAAATAAAACTCAATCCCATTATGTCTACGTTTATATTGTTGTCCGAATATAATGTGTGAATAATGTGGACCTTCCATTCAATAAGGGTAGCGCCTTTTTGTCGTGTACCCCTAAAAAGATATCTACCCTTTAGATGTATTAAATTATGGACTATATTTTCTGGCCTCACTTCCGTACGGCCTCTGCTCTTTTAGTTAAGTAATACGGTTTACCTGAGAGATTTGTAGGACCTTTTCGTCGTGAGGTGATTAAAGGAAAACCGTGTGAGGTACCGGAGTTGGTGCCGGAAAAAATATGATTTTGTACTTTGCCGAAAATAGTATTGCGCCTTTCATAAGGCTTCGGCTCAGGTTTTAGATTAGATTATCGTAATAACTTTATATTTCGTTTATGTATGGATTCTTTAGGCAGTTAATTTATCCGCATTGAATACCATTTTTAAAGTAATGATGTCCACAATTTTGTCATTCTTGTTTATACTAGATGTTTGAATAGTCCTAATAAAACTTATAGTCGGCCTAAAATCGCTGCCTAAATAAAAATGATACACTTTACTCTTTCAAGTTACAAAATAAAACAAATTGTGTATTCATAACATACAAACATTTTGTAAATTAATATGAGGTTAATAACGTCTTTACAAAACATCAAATTCTTTTGCATTTAAATGAACTTTTTAAAAAGTAATATATTTATTAATGTATTTCAGTTGATGTTGGCTTTGTTCTAAAGTTTTATTATGACCATTTTATACATCAAAAAAGATTTGTAAAATAAGGCCTAGAGCTTTATTTAAAACTTATTGCCTCAGGGTTCAATGTGAATAAGATACCTATACATTTTCTTTGTTAAATGAACTACTTATAATGCTAAATTGTTTATGAATTTTGATGATGTTGTAACGTAACTAAAAAACGAAGTACATACTGGTTTATGTTAAATGGAAAAGTTTAATGATAATTTTAGACAGTGGATGGAAGATGAACTATAACTTTGTATAATATAACTTTATACGTGGGTAACTACTGTGTGTCGTTTTCTTGGAAAAAATATAAATTGTAAAAGTCAAAGTAATTTTTGGTAAAACATAAAAAAAAAAAACTCAACTTAGACTTTTCAATTCCAAGAATGTGGTAACAGAAGTGCCATATAACTTCAAACTATATACAAGGGTAAAAGTAGGATGATAAAAACAATCATTTTTTTTATCAATATTTATAGTATAAGAAAGTCTCAAATTATCTGGTCATAAAGGAGCACACATAATAATTTCCCTCCTTAAAAATATCCCCCTGAATCAATTCCACTTAAGTACTCTAACTACCTATTTTAAAGCCCATGTTTTCCAATAGGACAACTTTAACTGCCGAACTATAAAGATAGGATATCGTTGGAAGTTTTTTCAATATTTTACAAAAGTTTTTAAGACTTGAGTGTCCGATACTGTACGGGTTGCAGTAAGAAAACTGGGCGATGCCGAAGAAACTTTTCGATTAGCCTTATGAAGATAAGGGGAGCAACCATTGTTTGGATACTTATGAGTTTGAGTGTTATTATGTGAGTAGTATAATTTTCGCGAACTTTTTTGGAAATATTTTTTTTGTAAAAATATTTACAAATAATGTTTTGGGTTTGTTATCTACTCTTAGGTGTTTTTAGGCAAATGGATATAATACGGTGGTTGAATAAGGTATAATAGTTTGTGATAATGCATTCATTTCGCCATTTACGAATTTTCATTCTTGGCGCTATATCGCTTCATACGTTTATCTCATTAAAACTTTCAATCAAGCAACTTTAATTACACGAATATCAAAATTAAGTGTATAGGGATCCAAATTATTATGTACTTCCTATTACAATTAAGAAGGCAGGTAGGGTAAATAAAAGCTATCAATTAAGAAATCGGGACAGATTTTGATATTTAACTTAAATAAAATATTGTAATTTTAACGCGAACATTATATCGCTCAGTAACATTTTAGCCACGTATTCTAAATATTTTGTATGCCATGTGGAATTTAATATATAATTTTGTCAGCAATGTTTGAGACAAAGTTTCATTTGAAACTTTATATGCAACGCTTGGCGCTGTTTAAACTTCGTTACTGAAATTTGTAAGCTTCTGTGATAACTACTTTTAACAAATAATTACACTAAAAGTTTTTGGAAAGTTACAAGAGTAACAATTGAATATTGATAAGTAACATACAAAATTGTCTCTCACACGATTATGACTAATGATACATGTAGTAACGGAACGTATAATAAACGAAATACGAATCGTAAAACTAAGATTGCAGATCGATTTGGTCTTTTGTAGAAATCATGCCCACTATTTAGAAGCAATATGTTTAGTTTTAGGACATCAGCAATTTCCTAATGAACATTTTATTATTTATTTTATTGGAAAACTATAAAATCTTGAGAGATCCAGCAATCAGGAATGTCGTCAATACGGCAAAACAAATTGGGTCGCGCAAGAATATCGGCCAAGCGATAGGTGCCGGACCCAAAATCATAAAACGATTTTCTATTTCGGAATCAATCCTTGTTTTTTCTGTGAATCCAATTTGTTGTGGACTTGAAAGGAACCTTTTTAATCAGGATTGCTTCGTTTGCTTAGCTTACATTAACTGTACTCTTCGGTAGCACTGCTTTAAAAACATTTTTTATGTATAAAATTCAGGATTCCGAGACACTGCAATGTAAAGTAATTTAGTTTAAAAATAGGGTAATGCAGTTTAAAAACAGGTAGGTATAAATATTTTTAGGAGCAATAAGGTCGAATTATTTAAAGTTGTACTAATTATTGATATTGTCCATTTAAAGCATATTAAAGGTCTCTTTTATTAGAGTCATGTATGTTTAATTCGCAATGTAGAATAGGCAAATAATATTTTTGTAGCACTGTAGTTTTGATACATACAGCTTTATCTACCCAGCAGTTCGGTGTTATTGAGCGTCGGCCGTAGTGTGCGTTAACTTGATTTCCCCGTTTTCCTTGTAGCAAAGCGTCGGAATTGAGTTTTTGGCGCCCATCCTCTTTTTGTTTAAAAGACCTTCATACCACGCCGTAATAAATATAGATACATTTGGGAGATGAGGGCTAGAATTCGAGCATGTACCAAACAAATTGCTGGGGATTTTACACGCACCATAAAGTTATTATCGCTCCGTACGATACAAGAAAATATTGTGATGAGATATTTTATATTTTTTCCCTGTATAAGAACAACAGGTTTTATATTTAGGTGTAGAACGTGTACCTGGTTATTATTTTACATCGCTTTACATATGCGCTACGTAAAACATAAGATATTTTGAATGAACTTTATACCAGAACCTGAAATAATATATTATGTATAAAGAGTAGGTAATAAAATGAAGTCGAGGACAACAATTATATGGGAAAGACTAATTTAAGCTAATTGCCGTCTGGATACTGGCCAGAAGTGCATTAAGGTGATTACGGCTACAGTCGGGTAAGTAGCACTCCAAAATTTATATTTTTACCTTATGTATTCTAATAAAAGATTTAAACTTTGAACATGATATCAAACTTAACTGTTGTTATAAGACATTTAACATCAACTATATTGTTCATTATACTAAAAATATTCCACACGGCACCTATCGATAATTTTTACAAAACCCATCCGATGACTTAATACGAAGCAACCAATGATCATATATTTCGTGCCGTCACAACATGTCGACACAAGTACGGAACAAAAAGTTTTCTGAACGAAACAGATATAGGAACATTCGTCGGAATTGCCAATACTGAAGCCAGAGCGAGTCCCGGATAGTTCTCAAAAAGGAATTCGCCCGGGAGAAAAATTAGATTTGCGAAACAGAAACGTGTCCGAACTGAGATGGAAGGTTAGTTAAGAATTATCTAGTGTTGACGGCAGAGGAAATGACGACGTAAAAGGTTTACGATTGATTAGAGGGTATTGGATTTTTGTTTGTTGCTTTTGCCTTAGTACTGTATACCTATAAGTATGAGCAATAAGTATACGTCGGGGTGGCTTGAGTTTGTGAAGTCTATACTTCAAGTAAGTAGATATGTGCGAGTTTGAAGGGTGGTTTTACTATGATGGGATGGGAAAACGGGACTTAGACTTATATACGAGATAGGTAGGTATTTAATGCGTAAATATAAACTTAATTCATGTTTTTTATTAAACTCCATTTTTAATCGAAGTATCACGAAATAAAGCCAGCAATTAATAAAGTTGTAACAACCAATTTTTATTTTTAATAAAAAAATAAAACTTATACTTCACGAGGTCGAAGTTTAAATCACAAATTATTCCTGAGGGCAATGTAAATTCACTTTTTGAAGTAGTATAATGGAAATTTCGAGCAACCACTTGGAAAGTCTTTTGATCTTGAGAATTTTACTGAAACATTTGGTGAAAGGCTAGAGCACCATAATAGCGAACTTTTGTAACTGTCGGTTTAAGTTTTAATACAGGTAGGGTTGAATGCCTGAAAGTGGATAATTTTCTATGCATTGGTATTGTGAAAGGATTGCTATGAAATTACTACCTAAGTACCTATTCTATAACGTCATTTTGATCACACTTTTATGAACATATTATGTCGGACTTCTTAAAAGTTGGCAATGACTATTGCAAAGGAACACAAAAATCACAATCAATTGATTTTCTTACCATTTATTAAAATATTTGACGATCTACTTACATATAATTACAGCCCTAGTAAAGACATTCTCCAGGATTTTCGGAGACATCTTTTTCAAAATGAATAACTTAAATCAACAACAGTGATTTCATTCAAAAAAGCCTTGTCCAACATTCTAAAGGGTCTGACTTACTAAAAAACTTTCTTCGAGTCTGATTGTCGAAAAAAAATACGGATTCCATCAAAAGGAGTTGCATTCGTAAAGTGCTGGGAATACGCGGTTGCAGTGGTTTGAATTTTCCCCAACTCTGAATGGGGTATTCACTAAATGCAAGCTCTTTCTTTACCTTTTATAACTTGGAAAGACGCGAAGCTCATTCCTTCTAAGATTCCCGCTTTTTTCTCATAATGCAATCATTAATATTTTTCGGTTCTGTTAATTTTTTAACGTAGTCTGTGCTGTTTTCGTGGAAGTTTTAAAAGGTTTTTTAGAAAAGTCAAACCTGAAAGCCTGCTTGGTTAAGTAGAATTGTAGATTAAAGCTTTGCAGGTTCCTGTTTTAGTACAACCATGACTGCTCATCTGATGTTAATGGATTATCTTGCTAAAAACTCGTGAAGTAAATACGACTATTTCAAAATTTATTCAAAGTCGCAACACCACTGGGGTTTCAGTAAAATGTTTATAATTATTTAAATGAGTATGAGTCATAAATGGCAAATCAGTGTACTTAAACATAAAATCTAAGCAGGTCCTTACTTTCAAACTACACAAAGCAAACGAAAACAGAACAACATACGTGCGCATAAAAATAAGATATCTCATTCCATACACAAATGCAATAAAGAGAAACAACTTTTTTCTTAACAATTGTAAGGAGGGAGAGACTGGAATATGTACTTATATTCCCCACCTCAATTCGTACAGTTTGAAACGGGGACCTGAGAAAAGCACAATAAAGTATTGATTGGTCCATTTACAGATCCTCTCTCTATTAAACTTTTACAATAAAAGAGGGAATGGTTTGTAAACTTGCTTTTATGGGGCTTTGAATGTACCTTCGCGACACTGGCGGTTGTAGTATAGCGATTTGCTATTAGAATTAGTTGGTTGAGTGGTAGCTACTAGAAATCGTAACTTCTAGTATGCATTTAATTGTTTAATTAAAGACTGCACTATTGTTTAAGTATAGTGCGCTACGGGACACAGGCATTTAAGTTTTAATGTTTTAAATGGTTAAATTGTGTGATTATCATTCTCCCCTTCTTGAAACAAAATGTCATCTATATCTTTAGTTTTTAATTAGAGTAAATACTATATCTCTCTTTTACTTGCTAGCAAAGTAACTTGTTGTAATGAAAATAATATACATTTAACAAATTGCAGTGGTACTGCAGAGTGGAATTGTCTTGCATCTTCTAGTACTTGCATTTAAATAATGAAGATTGTGCTTTATTATTAAGATTACTTCAGCTCTATTCTATGAAATACTAAATTATGTAAACTTACTCTATTTAGATATACATTCAGGTTCTGTATTATTTTTAATATTATTTGCGGGGGACTTCTCTGAAATGATACCTAATTAAATACTGCGTAAATAGCAAAGTTATTCTGCAAGTCATATTACTTAGTGCATAACTTATATTTTAGTGGTCAAAACAAAACACGAAGCTCTCAGAAAGTTCGAGAACAACACGCGTCGCCATAATAATTTATATCCCCCCCCTCCGCCTTTATGATGAGCACGACAAATGGAAAGCGAGCTGTGGGGCCGAGATAAAGAAATTATACCAAAGTGTACAGACGTGTTTTATTACCACTCCTTAGCTGTCGAGTATATAGGTATTAAGGCATTTGCAGGTAATGTCGCTAAGCTGGTCTAAGATAGACTAATTCGTACTTACTGATTTATTTTATTACAATACATTATATTCTTCAGATTAAAATAGACAAAATAAATACTGGTATTTGATTCTTACGCCTACTTTATAACACGATCATAAGCCAGGCGATCAGTACGCCAATTTCTTTTATCGTAGAACTTAAAAGACGCCTACAAAATTCTTGATTACGCAACAAAAGCCTGAAGTGAAAATACTTTTAGTACTCCGGCTAACTCCCATAAACTTCCCGAGACAATCAGCCTTAAAAAATCGCAAGTAATTAAACAAAAAAAGAGGCGAACGTAGGAACTAAATTAATTTGCATTGTATCGCATCCGAGACTTGGGCCAGTGTCGCTTAGTTAACTTCATTATAGTTTCCACTCGCAGTTGGGGGTACGAGAATGTTCTTAACTAAACTATTACGGCCATTGCCTGAGCGCATCCGGAATGCTTGCCAGCTAGAAGAAGTTTTTTTTTTACTATTTAAAGTAACTTACGAGTAAATTGGTCTCATTAAGTCATTATATATTGTGTACGACTAATTTTGTATGTGTATGTTACTGGCGTTATATTAATGGATATAACGCCAGTAACAAGAACTGGATTTTATTTGGACGGCCAAAAAATGGTTTTTTGTATAATAAAATGGCGGAAAGTAGAAGAATATTTAAGAGAAAATTGAAGTGGTGTCAAAAAAATAAGGAGCAAATAAAGATGAATATAATTGCGAGTCATCATGGTGCAAAAAACTTTAGTAGCTTCTGGAAATCAACAAACAGCTTGAATCACAGGTCAAGTCTGCCCGCGAGCGTTGAGGGAGTTAGTGACCCCAGTGAAATCGCCAACCTTTTTAGTAAGGCGTTTAAGGTTGAGTCACCCCTAGGTCCGTCGTCCGGTGGGTCGGAGGTGTTGGGGGGGGCCGGGGACATGCCTATTAGGTTTACGGGTGTGGAAGTTGCTACTGTTATAAAGAGTTTAAAGCGAGGTAAGTCACCTGGTCATGACGGCCTGAGTGTGGAGCACCTTCGACATGCAGGTAAGCACTTGCCGCGGGTGTTGGCAATGCTGTTTAGTCTTTGCGTGAGTCACTCGTATCTTCCAGCCGACTTGCTCAAAACTATTGTTCTGCCTACAGTCAAGAACAAAACTGGAGATTTGAGTGACAAGGGCAACTACCGACCTATTTCTTTGGCAACTGTTATTGCGAAAGTGTTGGACGGTTTGTTTGATCGGCAGTTGGATAAGCACCTCACACTTCACGACGCCCAATTTGGGTTTAAGCCTCATTTATCCACTGAAACAGCTATCCTCTGTCTCAAGCAGACCGTTCGATACTATACAAGTAGGCGAACACCCGTGTATGCTTGTTTTCTGGACCTCTCCAAGGCCTTCGACCTAGTGTCATATGACTGCCTATGGGGGAAACTGTCGCAGGTCACCAACCTTCCAGGTGATGTTGTAAATATGCTGAAGTATTGGTATAACAACCAATACAATTATGTTAAGTGGGCGGGTGTCCTGTCGGATGCATACAGGTTGGATTGCGGGGTAAGGCAGGGGGGACTCAGCTCACCTAAGCTTTTCAACCTGTATGTAAACCAGCTGATTTGTGAGCTCAGCAATACTAATATCGGGTGCTCCATTATTTTTATTTTTTATTTATTTATTTTATTTATTATTATTACTATTACAAACAATCTATTTTAAATCTATGCCCCACAAAACCGTTTACACGGTTTGTCTGCAGGATCGGTACATATTTTTTTCTTATATTTAGTAGAGCAGACGGACACTTATATAATACATGTATATAATATTACTGAAATTTTGCAAGTTTACAGCGTGCTAAGTAGGAACTGCTTTAGTAATTTGGCAAATTTCCTTTTTGTTTTCTGGCTTCTTACATCGGCAGGTAATTGATTGAGAAGATATGGTATTCTTTTATCCAGAGTACGGTCACCAAAATAATTACTAACTCTAGGAACGTCAAATTTACCTGCCGATGTTGACCTAGTTGAGTGGTTGTGAGTTACCAACGAGTGACGCTCCCAACTGCCATGACTGTTGACCAGGATTAGGTACTTATGTTTTAAGCTAATTGGAAGGATTTTACATATTTTAAATAACTTACTATAATTATCTTTGCATTTACTTTTCGTTTTGTTATTAACTAATAGTTTTAGGAATCTAATTTGCTGTGCTTCTATTTTATCTAAATTAGTTTTGAATGTAAGTCCATAACATTCGAGAGCGTAACTAAGTATTGGTTCCACTAATTGTAAATAAAGGCACTTTAGTGTATTCTTTGGTACTTTAAAGCTAAGATGATAAAACTTACCGAGTAATGTTCTAAGTTTATTGCACAAATACTCTATGTGATTGGTCCATGAAAAGTTCTCGTCAACTTTCACGCCGAGGTATGTTACACATTCATCACGAGCAATTGGTTTACAATCGCAATTTACGTAATTATTGTGTATGCAAGCATAATCGTGTGTATACATTGTAGGAGGGTCGCCATTTAGCGGCAAGTAAGGTGAGCGAATTATGACAAGCTTGGTTTTCTCGCCGTTTAGGACTATTCCATTATCATGCGACCATTTAACAACTCGATCTACGTCCAGCTGAACGAGTCGACAAGTTTCAGCGAAGTCGGTGCCGGCACGTAACGCACACAGGTCATCCGCGAACATGTACGCCGAGCAATTGCGTAAAACGCCGCACAAGCTGTTGACGTGCATGAGGTAGCATACAGGCCCGCATCCCGAGCCCTGCGGCACCCCGCACCTCACCTCCCTCGCATCACTGTACGACTCGTCCACCTTCACGCGGTATTTTCTGTTCGTGAGATAGTCACTAAACCATTTATTGAGTGGTTCCCCTACCCCACACTCCTCCATGGCGTTTAATAAAGTTGTTGTTTCCAAAGTATCAAATGCCCTTTTATAATCGAAAAAAACTGCTACTACAAAATGCTTTTTATCTAAATAATTATTAATTTCGTCACAAAATTTAGATAACAACGTGGTCGTACTTTTGCTTTTTTGAAATCCATGTTGACATTCACAAATAATGCAATTTTTTTGGAGATAATTTCTTATTTGATTAACAATACATTTTTCCATAATTTTGTCTACACTTGATAATATTGCGATGGGTCTGTAATTTGACGGATTTTTACGATCACCTTTTTTATAAATAGGACGCACTATGGCCTCCTTTAATTTACTCGGGCATGTATAAGATTTAACACATAGGTTTATTAAGTGTGCGAGCACAGGACTTACTACATTGACCAAATATTTAAGGTCAGACATGCGTATGAGATCGCTTCCGGGTGATTTGTTTATATTCATGCCTGCGATAACTTTCTTAACATCATTACTGTTCACCGGTTTCCATCGCATACTCACGTTCCGCTCCTTGACATATGTGCTTCTATCCAACCACTTCACATCACAATCGTGTTTTATATTATCGATTTCGTTCGTGAATGTTGTCGAGAACTTATCACAAATGTCTTTAATACTGCCTTGCACCTTAATGTTATTTAATATTGCACTATCCAATGATTGTTTATTTTTCCCCATCATAACATTTATTCTATCCCACAACATTTTTATGTTATTTTTACAATCTATTATACTTTGTCTATCATACTCGTTTTTACATTTTAATATTATTTTATGACATTTATTTCTATATCTAGTATATTCTAACCGCTTAACCATATTCTTTGGATCGTTACTCCATATTGTAAAAAGCCTATCCCTTTCTAATAACAATTTCTTATGATTATTCGTTATCCATGTTTTCTTATTACGGACACTATTATTAATGACTTTATTTCTAGAGCATGATTCATAAACATCAGAAACTATTTTTCTTAAGGATTCATAGAGTTTCACAGGACATTCTATAAGCAAAAGTTCGTTAAAATCAATTGATAATAGTTTCTCCCGCACCGCGCGGTTATCAATTACACGTCGCCGCGTAAGCTCAGTGTGTGCGCGCGGATTAGTCGCTTGCACAGTCGGACTCTCATGAAATAATTCGCGATTCCATTGTACTGCTATGGATACTGGGTAATGATCGGATATTTTGGTTCGGATTATAGCTGATTGGAAATGCGCAAGGGGTTTGACGGGCACTGTGTCAATAATATAAGTTATGCTGATGATATGGTGTTGCTGAGCCCATCAATCAGTGCACTGAGGAGGCTTCTCCGCGTCTGCGAGGACTATGCGGTGACTCACGGCCTTAGGTACAATGCTGTCAAAAGCGAACTGATGGTTTTTAAGGCGGGCAACAAATGTTACGACATAGTGCCACCGGTCACCCTGGCGGGCACTCCGCTTACCAGAGTGACTCAGTTCAAGTACCTGGGGCATTGGGTCACCGATAGCCTTTCGGACGATATGGATTTGGAGAGGGAACGCAGAGCATTAGCGGTCCGCTGTAATATGCTGGCTCGTAGGTTCGCACGCTGTACAAAAGAAGTAAAAATCACACTTTTTAGGGCATATTGCCAATCTCTGTACACGTGCGCACTATGGGTCGGCTATACAAAAAGCTCGTATAATGCTCTGCGAGTCCAATATAATAATGCCTTCAGGGTGATGTTGGGGTTACCGCGCTTTTGCAGTGCGTCGGGCATGTTCGCAGAGGCAGGCGTGCCTGATTTCCACGCCATAATGAGGACACGCATAGCATCCCTGATGCGGCGAGTGCGCGATAGCTCCAACAGCCTGGTGGCAATTGTGGCCAACAGACTGGACAGCCCGATGATGTGGCACTGGATGACGACACACCGTGCGTCATTCACTTATCTTAAGTAAATGTTATTTATTGTATTTGTTCTGTTTTTGTAATTTTATGTATGTCTTATTGTTTTTGTATTTGTGATTGTATGTATGTGTTTTTTGTATTGTGTCTATCTAATTGTAATTGTGTGTTTTTATGGACCCTGGTCTGCAATAAAGTTATTATTATATTATTATTATTAATGTTCATCATTGTAACATTACTGAGGTATAACGACAGCGTCTAAGCATTAAGTACCTAATCATAATGCAATAAAACCTAATGAATTCTTAGTACTTTTGTTATACTTTTGAACATTAAAAATAAGGCATACTAAAATATTTTTAACATTAATTAAATAAGATTTACGGTAAGTAACCAATTGTAATGTTAATAGGAATCCGCTTCAAGGAAATTACATTATCATCTACTGGCCACCGACCAACGGATTCGAATAGGTACCTACGTAGTAAACGTTCCTGCATACGTTTTCACAAGATCGGCAGTAGTTTCTACTAAATACTAAATATTGGGCTTGAATTAGAATATATTTTATTTAAAAGTTTTACTACATGTTAAAGTAAACTATTAAAGTCGCAGGTTCGTATAATATGATACCTAAGAAAAAGATTACGAAATATTTGCCGCAGTATCCATAACAGCATTCACGAGGTAATATGAGAAAGAGACGTTTAGTGGAAAACTTCTTAGATTAAAAATTCCATGCTGGCAGTTATACCACTAACGCATAGAGAATGTATAATGTACAAGATATGAACATGAAACTTTCTGGAATTAAGATGGAAGTTAGGTAGCGGAGCAGAAAAACTTAATGTAGGGAATATTGTAAAGAAATATGTATCTTGAATAAAATTATCCTAAATTGTGTATTGAAATACTGTCAATAGAACGAGCAATGGCTTTCATTTTCATTCTCATTTTGAACATTTTCATTTCAAGCCTAAGAAATCGAATTTACATCATATGAAATCAGAACATACTGATTAAACTAGAACTCAAAATATGCAACTATAACCTTAAAAAATTCGTGCGTTACATTCCTAGACTACATTTTTAGTAGTTCTTCGGAATACCTACGTTTATATTGTGCCCAATTCAACCTGTTAAATGCGACCGGATATTTGCGAATGACCATTCAACATACATATCAATGCGATCACTCACATTATTATTTCGTCGCCCATTGGCGTGTTTCCGGGGCTGTCTCACTAACTTTTTCACCCGTCATTTCGGACCCTCCTCAATCCACGGTGCCAAATTGAATGTGATCCCTAACAGGTTCACTCGATCGTTTGTCTCTGCATTGACGGGTTGTTTTATGTTTTTTTTTTCTTTCTTTTTTATTCATGTGGCTGTCAGTAGTTACATGAAGTATTTATAGCCTGTTAGTAAATTGAACGGTGGTGGGTTACTCGCAATATGGGAGTTATAGATTGAAAGACAATACCACGATAAAATTCATGCTGAAATATTCGCCATATTAAGGCCCGTTTACACATTGCGATTTCATTGCCCGTTGCTTGCCATTTCATTGTAGCAAGATGCTACTTGCACTGTGTAAACGTAATCCTGCAATAGGTAAATGGTCGCCTGTCAAATATTCCTGCAATCAAATGGCAAGAAACTGGCAATGAAATCGCAATGTGTAAACGGGCCTTCAAACATGCAAAGATACATACTTAATAAGTTATTATGAGTATATAAAAGACTAAAAGCGTTAAGATAGCATTTCAAAGTGCATCCCATACCAGACTGCAATGTTCCACGCGCAATATACTCTGAAGAGGTTTCTTTTCACCGCAGACTTTGATTTTGTATTTTTTTTTCCAGGTTCTTCAACACTTAAAGGGCCTTTACCCCGCCATAGATTCAATGGTTCCATCAGATAGGATCTAAATTACTATGGCTATGTACATTTGAGATTAAAGGGGTGTCTGGAGCCGGAAGCAATTCATGGGAACGGTGATAGATGGGTAGTTAGGCAGGTATATCTACGGTGTTAGCGTTTGAAAGTCACTCACGCTTTTTTCGAACACTGTGCAGAGAAAAATCAATGCAACTGTCCTTTATTCGTGTATGAACTGTAATAATTGACTGAAGCGTTCAATTGAATGAATTGCTCAATGGTCAAAAATTAGAGGAGCTCAGTTAATTAGCAACAGGTTCTAACTGCGGCAACAGGTCTCTAATAGAGACGATTTTGTCCGCTATCAATTGGATATCCAACATAGGTATCAGTTACAAAATACCAGACATCTTACATAGTCACAACTACGTATAAAAGTTTAATATTATATTTTTGTATGATTTTATTTTAATGAACTTCAGACGATGCATTAAAATATTTTCTTGAAACTTATTAAATGCGTCTTTCGGTGCATAAATTAATAAAGTTTAAAAGAAACTTAGTGGACTGTGTGTTGTTTGGTGTAATTGCTTCGAGTAGTCGCAGTTACCAGTTCAAGGAGGCATGAGAAGTTGCAGGCGAACAACTTGGAGGACCGCCGGGAAGCAGACTTATTACTGTCAAACGTGCGAGACGAGGCTCCAGTGAGTGCGGGGAAGAAATTATAACTTATGATAAAAAAACTTTTTAAAATTATAAGCTTTATATTTGTTTTATTTTAGCTTTTAGAGTAACTTAAATTGAAAATTTATTAAGTAACTTGCAGAACAAACAAAAATAGTTATTAAATACAAACTGAGTGTTTACTTAATTAAACAAAATAGTTATTATTAATATAAAAAGAAGTATATAAAATATCGATTAATTATTAAACACGAAAAACGATAGCTATGGATTATCATAAAATGTTTTTCTTTGGTTCAAGATTTCGAAAAACCATTCACGCTATCAACCTTTGATTAAATCTCAGAGAATCAAAAACCGCTAGCAGTGTGGACACACCTCTATTACTGTCAAACATACAAGTTCGCGTTGAGACGTAGCTCGCTCACTGACGCTGCTGAATTTAGATAGCATTATCGTCTGCCCGCATTTCAGTTATGGCTTTATGCATGTAAACTATCTAAGAAACTTCTCTTAGTCATATTTGAATGCATTTTGTGTTATGTTTCCTAGTGCCTGTCAATGGTGAACAATTTATAACTATAACAAACTATAATCGATATAAAATGAAAATTAAATGTGTGTCAGTAATTTTGGTGACCCATTATTCATATATAGTTATTGTGAATTGAACTTTACCTGCATGACAAACGTTTTCACCAAAATAATGCATTCGAACAATTTTAGTGCATTATCATCGACGGATAATCAGACAAATTAACATAGCATCAAAGCCAATATTATGTTCCATTTTCACCCAAAACTCCAGTCGTTATTGGCATTCAAAATTTAAGTTATTTATGACGTTATCAAACACAATACAGGTAGGTACTTATTTGAAAAGCGTAATAATTTCTTTATCATAGATTTTTCCATTCAATTTAAGTGCCTTTGAAGTATCTTTACATTGCAATATAAACATGAAAGCAAAATAGACACAATCTTGAAATAAATTGATACGAAAGTCACTGATCTTCTCGTAATTGTATTTTCTTTTTCGATTCCAGAAAAATGCCATTTATAAAACGTTATCACGCTCCTTTGTAGCGTCGAAAAGTTTAATTCCAAATTGTTAATGTTCATTGAACAAAATAAATTGGGCAAAGTTTCAGCTAGAAGATAAAAGAGGTTCACTTGCGAAGTTACATCAAATACACACGACTGTGTCTCTGTTCACTTGTGTCATTGTTGTGCTTTAAGCTTTGAATATAATTATTAATTATTTTATTCTAAAAACAATATGCTGTTTACCGTAATGATATTTTTTACACAAAGCTCTTTGTAATTAAATACTTGCGATTATTTATTATAATACTTTAGTCTCGTTTTAGTGCGAGCTACTTTTACAATTAAATATCATAAAACAAGATTTTGCCATACACAATGAGTAGACAAATGTACATCGTTTATAAAGGTTTATAATCACAGGAATGCAATTTATTAAAAAAAAACAGACGATATGTCAGAAACATTTGTTTTCTCAAATCAAATTATAATAAGAAGGAGTTTCCAACTAAAGAACGTAACTCGATGCCTCAGGCAAATGAGCTCTGTAGACATTCGCCTAACAGACAGTCAATTAATGTGGACTTTACCTATGTTTCGTTTTAGTTTTCCTTGAAATAGGGAAGTAACTGAAAATATGCTAGGAAAGAAAATTAAAGCAACTCAAAAACAATAGGTTATTTAGGTATATCAGTTTCGTTTGTTAAAGTTTTTTTGGATTATTTGAGCACATTCGGAAATTTATAATTTTGATAAATATTATTTCAAGTATTATCATTACTTTAAATTAGAATTAAGACAACCTCCCTATAAAGTCGTATCGATGGTTATCATCTCGCAGTACCTATATTTTTAAAGATATTGGTTTAATGCTTGATTAGTAAAAATTGCTATTGGCTTTATCTGTGTCGTTCCTAAAAGACACTTCACAGGTTGCTTAAACCAAAATGCACAAACCACCTTAAGGTTTCGCGTAACAACAATGAGAAAATGTTTCAAATATTCACACATTTCCAGCTTATATAACGCAGTCAGTACGTCTCGGATATATCTCTGTGTCACTGAAAAATTCTTTGCGTTTACGTTTTTAAAACTGGCGTTTATCCGCGAAGCGCCTCCCACGGGGCAGTTCATACAATATTCATACACTCCTATATAAGGCTGATTGCAGACTTTAAACGATGCTACGGTTCGTATCAAAATGAGGCAAACGGTGTTCTGGGACTATATGCAGGTAAATGACGAGTAGTGATACGGATTTAATGATGTATTTTTATAGTGGAAAAGTAGTTGTAATTGGATAAATTAATCGTAGATAACTGTGAGTTGTGGTGTAGATTTTTTTAATAAATATGTGTTTCTCTAAAATAAAGCAAAACTACATTATCACTACAGCAATAAAGTTCCGACTTTTTCTTCCTGAACAGATAATTTTAAGTGCTCTGTTCTTTTCAATAGTCCATATACCGACCGGTGCTAGTTTCAAAATGGTCCTAGTTTGCGACATACACCTCTGTTATGTTTCCTTTTGCATGTCAAACAGCACTCGCAACTCATATGGATCGATTCTGTCAAACGAAAACTAATACAATATGGGAAACAGCCGTTTTCAATCAGCGATTGTTGCTAGCCGTTATAAAAATAGTTTGTAAAAAGTTTGGATATATTGGGATATGTTACATTTTAAAAGGATTTATTTTCAATTTTTTATTTACTACGTAAAAGCTGAAAGTTTGCGCTTTTTCCTGTTATATTTAATTTAACTCACTTCCACTATTTCCCAGGCCTCTGGCTTACGTAACTTACTCCATTAAGCTTTCACTATTCCTGAAATGATTTAAGAATGATAATTCAACAATTTATTATTCATCGCCACTGACAAATTTTCTAATCAAACAAATTATAAACTGAGATTGCCCCTTTAACACACGTAATTAAGAGCTAATAACGAGTCACTCGACAAAACAATTTAAGCTTTTTAACCATCGTGGAACATCATCAATCATCTAGGGAACACCTTTGAAAAACATGAGTCAAACGATTCATCACGGGTGGTAATTATCCTAACTCGTGTTTTCAGTATTTGGGGGCACGGCAGTGCCCCCGCCAAGTCGAGCGCAAAGCAAACACTGCCGTACCATCCTTTACTGGAACCATTTCGACGCATTTTCAGGCCTCTGTTTGAAAACCTCTGGATAATACCAGAACGCCGAAATTTTCATCATCCAGAAAGCTATAATCACATACGTAAAACCCAGAATTTCAAGTCTGTAGGTCATTTCATTTCGAAGTTAAGCGAAAGGAAAGTTTCGTGTTTTCGACACTCACTCACTCATGATCATCAAAATAGAACTAGTACTTCCAATAAAGTCAGAGAGCTGAAATTTGGAACAGAGTTAGGATTTAATGACCACATATAAGGAAAACTATAAAAACTAGGATAATCGAAGATCTGGAGTACCTGGTGACCCTGAGTAGAAAACACAAAAGCCCAACCAAACTATTAGAGGAATCAACATAACGCCTTAGGTAGATATCAATATACATGTTACAAAGCTCAATATGTTTTAACACCCTCTCTTAACAAAATATTCCAACATTAACTATAACATAAAATGTTTCTCACCTTGCAACACAAATTATTAACTTACTTAACACTACCTATCCCCATTAACTCAGTAAAATTATAA
>NWSH02000006.1:7660817-7674301 GCA_002382865.2 Heliothis virescens | reverse complement strand
CTTATTGCTACAATCCTTTCAGCAAATCTAAATATAGTCCGACGATTTCCCGCAAACAGTTCAACCACCGTGCATTAACGGCTTACTGCATGTTCTTCGCAAACAGATGCTTCATGGAGGTCAAGAGAGTACTGTGAAAGAAGCGCTACGTTTTAATAGAAGGACAAGGTTAAATAGACACTTCATCTGACAACTGCAGCTGAATTCATTTTTCCCCTTACGTTATAGCCACGGAACGATAGTGCAGTTTGCTGACGCACAAATTCAACAAAAAAGACGTATGAACCGCTTTGCGTCAGGGCCACGCTTTTAGCCAAAGAATATTCATTCGAATTTCCGAATTGTCATTCAGAATTACCGCCCCCATAATAATAATTGGTCTGCAACGCTTACTCAAAATCCATCGTTATAGTTAGTCATACAAAAATATCTGCTACGCCTAAAATAAAAAAACTTTTACAAAAACAAAACCGACTTCACAAAAATACACTGAAAGGATAAATAAAACTTTTCACATGGCTCTAGAAGTCGTGTCCTGCAGGTTCGTTGACTGTGTTTATTTTGCCACCGACTTCTAGAGCCATGATTGAAAAGTTTTATTTTACCCTTTCAGTGTATTTTTGTGAAGTCGGTTTTTGTTTTTTTGTAAAAAGTTTTTTATTTTATGCTTTTCAGTTTTCGGGCTAAAACTATAATATTCTTTAATACCATACCCACCACAGTGACAATCGGTCCGTAATAGTATCATCGACATAAAAAGCGTATTGAGATTTGAAGAGTTCTCTCGATTTCTCCAGGATCCCATCATCTAGATCCTGACCTGGTGACAATGGACCCAACTGCGAGTATACTCTTTCATATAAAGAAAGAATTTTCCAAATCGGTCCAGGCGTCTCGAGAAATCGAGTAACAAAGACAAAAAGAACATAAAAAAAATAAAAATAAAAAAAAAAACTGGGCGAACTTGAGAACCTCCTCCTTTTTTTGAAGTCGGTTGAAAATAAGAAAGACTAGCCAAATTATGCAGTGTCACCAAGCTTCAAGAAAAATGCAAACGAAAATGATATCAACTACTAAGGTTGCGGTAAAGCGAAGTAAAATAAAAAATAAACACACTACATTCAATACAAAAATCTGTCTGAGGCGTCGTACTTCAAGTTCTAGTCTCACGAAAGCTTTTTCCACCTATACTCTGTACAAACAAGACGCCCACAAAAAACGTTTCTATGCAAATAGGGGCAAATAAACCGTGTGTGAGTCACTGCGGAGGATTAGGGCAGTAGATGTGCTTGCGCGTTGGATTTTACTGCTATGAAGTATGCGACGAACTGCGAGGACAGAGTACGGCCTAAAATTAAAAGCAAGATAGGGCCTCATAAGTTGCCCACGTATACGATAGTATGCATATGCCAAAGAATTTAAGATAAATTAAATTGGAAATTGTAGTTAATTCACTTGTTTCTTATCTTTTTTATTAAAGTTCCTTTTTAATTAGTAGATATTTGTTTTCAACATCATTATCACCTAGCGAAATAGTAAGCACTGTAAGTAAGTTCGTTTACGGAAAATACAAAAATCATTGAATAATGGCATAATGCTACTAAGCAAGAATAACGCGTGTTAACCAACTCTGTGTACCGCGACGTAAACATATGGCAGTGTTAGCGTGAAGGTGCTACAACTTCCAGCATCACCTAAGTCCCTGCTAAAGCACCTTCTCTCCCGCAAGATCGCATTTCGGTGGCGTTTTATACGCGACGCATGCTGATTCCCACAATACATATTTATGATGTCGCTGGTTTCCTAGCGGGAAAAGAAAGAATTTTATGGTCTCTTACGGAGGTGACCGTGCAACAATTACGAGGGTTCTTTATAGGGCTTCGTGTGATGTTTTTATTGAGTAAAATTTCGAATGAGGACTTCTTTTCAGGCTGATGTTGTTCAGTCGCCAAGATTCTGAATAAAACATGGCTATATACTACGTACGTAAAATTTAATATTTTATTTACGTTTTTAAATATTTTTGCTTAAGGAAAACTTCATATTATTCTTCCTTTTCGAATCTTTATTCAAGTAAAATTAATGAAATCAGTTAAACATTGAAGTAAAACTGAAATTGAAGAGATGATACGACGTAGAAATTGAATAATCGGTGAGCGAGCAGAATTGATCGTAGTCGCAGTTGATCCGAACGGATATTCGGATAAGTAGAGCAAACACTTCCCCGGGTTAGAACGTCTTAAGACGAAACAGTTTACAGTAGGAGTCAGTAGTTTGTTCAATCAATCGCAACTGTACGATGGATTGTGTACTCGATAGACCGTTTCGCGGGCTTCGGCATCGAACTACTAATATTGGAATTGTTTTGTTCGAAATATTGCTTTTGGTCTGCAGGGTGCAAGTATAGATCGTTTCATCGAAGTTCGTCATTTGTAGAATTCGATCTTGTGTTATCTAGTACAATTGCTGGTTCTAAAAGGTCGTAATGAGAGTCATATATCTATGCTAATCCATAAAATATAAACCTTCATATTTGTACTCATAAATCTGCCTTCACATTATTTTACAAGCCCTCCGCCTATAGCTTTCAAACACATTACAAGCTTTTTTTTTCGCCGGTACAATTTCAGTAACAAAGCGTGCAGACGTTCCCAAATGCAGCAGTCGCCGGAACGTAAACATGTTCACATCGCTAATTACCACTCTAAAAGGAAAAACACGTGGAATAATACAGGTATTCCGGACATTCGCCTGCTAACGTGCATTCCACGAATTCGCCCCAGTAAACTCATGGACACAGGAACATCGAGGAACTTTGAATACGCGAATTAAATAGCATAGCAGTGAAGTTTATTTTTGCTCAACTTGCAAACAAATGGCGTGATTACTATTTTTAATTAATGTGACTAAATTTTCGTTCTTATAAACAACGTTTAACTTGGGACGCGGTCCCAGTTTTTTAAATAAAATAATAATAATTATTATCTCATATTATCATTTTCAAAACCCTTTCACATCCTTTGTCAAAATTATTGACCTCTTGACCACTAGCTATAAGTAAGTGCCCATGATACTCATACCTACTGTAAAAATCAAATCAATCAATATTTGGGGCACGGCAGTGCCCCGCCAAGTCGAGCGCAAAGCAAACACTGCGTACCATCCTTTACTGCGAACCATTTCGACGCATTTTCAGGCCTCTGTTTGAGAACCTCTGGATAATAACCAGAACGCCGAAATTTCATCATCAGAAAGCTATAATCACATACGTAAAAAGCAGAATTTCAAGTCTTAGGTCATTTAATTCCGCAAGTTAAGCAAAAGCAAAGTTTCGTATTTACGACACTCACTCACTCATGATCATCAAAATAAGAACTAAGTACTTCCTATAAAGTCAGAGAGCTGAAATTTGGAACAGAGTTAGGATAAATGACCACATATAGGGAAACTACAAAAACTAGGATAATCGAAGATCTGAAGTACTGGTGACTCTGATTAAGAAACCTCTCTAGTTCTTTATGCTGTGCCCTACCGCGCGTACTACCGGGTCCATATTGTTTCTAATATATTGTTTTAACTCTATAAGATACCACCTGTATAACATATGGAATGCAAATAAAGAATTGAGTATTGAGTATAGAAAACCTAAGAGCCCAACCAAACTATCAGAGGAATCAACATAACGCCTCAGGTAGATATGAATAAGCTCACGTTTATACAAAAAGAAGTGAAATCCCACCAAAAACATACTGTAAAAAACTAGCCAATTCTCGCTGAAGCTGCTTGTTTATCTCTAAAAAGTAATGAAATCTAGACAAAGTCGTGCTGAGTCTAAGGATTCTTACTGCGATTTCTTTACTATTAGAGTAAATGCTATATGACTGGCCATTGAACATTCTTTAAACGTTAATGAGTACAAGTCAACGGCCAGTCATATAGCATTAACTATAAAAGTAAACAAATCGCAGTAAGAATCCTTAGACTCAGCACGACTTTGTCTAGATTTCATTACTTTTTAGAGATAAACAAGCAGCTTCAGCGAGAATTGGCTAGTTTTTTACAGTATGTTTTTGGTGGGATCTAATATTCTTGCAATTACCTATGTTTTTCTAATTTTCCACTAAAGGCCTTCAAGCAGAAAGTAGAAGTAAACAAGTGTACGCATTTTTAACCGCGTTTAGGCAGCCAACTGAATTTATGTCGCCGTAACGAACAGCGCTAATAGAATGTGCAGAGATTCATGGTGTGTTTGTCGCAGATTTCCAAAAATGCAAAGCATGGTTTTAATCTTTGCAAATATTTACATTTTAGTGGATTGCAGAGATTTTTGAGGGTTATAAATCGCAGCTTAGGTATTAAAGAACTGGTTGGTACTGTCAATTCGTTTTGTCATATTATGTTTTGTAATTAAACATTAACAAGTAAAACACTTCAACTAAGGTCAAGCCACTTTTAAAATACCAATGAAGTTCGTAACTCGATATTGATCTCTCAAAAGATTTAAAGTATTTCCCCAAGATACAAAATTCTTAGAACAAATAATTGAGATTTCTGCAAAATCTCGATTAATTAAAATAGCTTTCTGTCTTCGGAGATTTACGCTTCGAAGTATTCAATATTATTTATTATTTTACTTAAAACGATTTCGTTATTATCTTGTTGTTGTGAAAATTAATTTACAAGTAGCTTAGAGGTCAAACTGTTTGTTAAGAATACTTTACTTTAGAAAGTATCAGCTTTATTGCTAATTTTTGATTCATGAAAAAATGTCCAGGTACCCATCTTTATGACATGATCATCCAGATTAGTGTCAGAAGGTGCGTTACAGGTGGTCCTTAAACAAGTCATACCACCTATATGTGAAAAGATATACCACAAAGTAGGCAAAGGACAGAATTACACAAAATCGTTCACAATGAAACAATGAACAAGCCGAAGGAAATTAAGTTTCCAACGGTAGATGTGAAAGACAGAAAACGTTCAGTATAATTGCCGTGCGGTTAACTGAGGCCGTCCGGTATTACACGAACAATGAGAGCTGTGACTCGAGTGACAATTTTATTGCTCGTCCAAGTACCAAAATATTAACAGATTTTTTTATACTGAACTAACATGTAGGAAAAAGCTAGGCAAAGATTTCAGGAAGTTTGTTGTGTAGTAGATACTAATTATTTTATCGATTTATCGACATGAACTTACAAATTTTTACTCTCGCTCCATTGTTTGGATATTGGCCTCCACTTAGGTACAAGGTTTTTTGCCGATTTTATTGGATAGCGGAGCTGTATCTCGGTTTTCGGCGTAACCGCTTTTTACCGCCAACGTAAAACCAAACAATGCTCTTTTACCT
Organism: Heliothis virescens; assembly: GCA_002382865.2. Classification (NCBI taxonomy): domain Eukaryota; kingdom Metazoa; phylum Arthropoda; class Insecta; order Lepidoptera; family Noctuidae; genus Heliothis; species Heliothis virescens. Next base: position 7,668,951 of record NWSH02000006.1, on the reverse strand, counting down.
TTTACACGGCATATCCCTTTAACCGCTATTACAAAGCGCGGACATCGGAAGCCAGGTTGCCAGGCTCACCGCATTTCAGCTGCTAAATGGCAAGCGGTAGATATCGGGGTAAAACGCGATTATACTCTTTACTGTGCCCATGGGAATAAGTACATACCTAGTACTTTTTATTTTAGAAAAAAAAATCTGTTCTTTGTTTTATCAACGTTACATTCAAAAAAGATACCACACATATTTACATACATACATTACTAGAAGTTAAATAAAAGCTTTTAAAATAGTTTGATTTAAAATTTGGTAAATATCACATTGTTTTGAATGATTATTTCCAAATGATGGTAACCCTAACGTTGACGTTTATTTGCGGAATATAGAGAAGGAGACGAGATAAAAATGTTTTCAGAATACAAAGGTAATAATAGACATCGTTTTAAACTGTTACTGTTTTTATAGAGCGGCATGAAGGCACTTTCTTAATTTGTAAGAGTGATTTGTTTACAGTATTTTAAGGAAGGATAATTAAAAAAAAAAAACACCGGGTTGCACTCCGGGAGTGCTGGCAGAAGTGAAAACATGAATATTAACTTTATGCGTTTTTAATATTTTTTTGAGATTATGGAATGAAGAAAGAGCACAACTACTTTTTACTGTCATCACTTGCCCTCGATATTGAGAGTTTCTCAAAAAAATCTTTTGTCCCTATGACTGTACTGGAAGGTAAACTAAAGATACCCCAACACGATTAAATATAATCAAAATTTAAGCACGACTCCATCTATGATTTTGAAGAATAAAAACTATACTCGTACTTTCATACTTGACTAACTACTTGACTTTGAAAAATTATAGATGGCGCAACACATTTTTTCTCACATGTCTTTCCTCGATTTTGAGGGTTCTGGTTGAGCTAAAATTATTCAAATACATATTTTGATTTTATTTTTATTGCTGTGGCCTGGATGCTAACCTAAAGATACTCCGGCACCATTTCATTTTATAAAAATAAAAACACAAACTCCATCTATGATTTTAAATGATAATTACTAAGCCTGACACTATTGTCAAATTTCACATGTTTGAAACGTCATAAAATATCTTACCGACCTGTACTTACGGAATTTCTGTGGAATTTCGGGTTTCACGATTTCGGGTTTCACATTTAAGTCACGTGATACCTGTCGCGAGTTTATATATTTTTCCCCATACAAAAAGTGCTCAACGCCGCTAAAGAAGTTTTCACTTCAAAAATTACACTTGTAGAATATTGTAACACGGGGAGATTACTGGACACTATCCATAATTTGACTGGCATGCTATAAGTATAAATTTTTATCAAGACCGTGTATTTATAGATTTTTTTAAAATCAAAGCTTTGATTTTTTTGGTGTCATTTTTTACTAAGTCTATAAGGATATAATATTTTATGATAAACCACTAGGAATTGAGACAGTGCCACTTAGAAATATATAAACACTAGCTTTTGCCCGCGACTTCGTTCGCGTGGAATAGTGACTTGGAACAGCTCGACATTTATTGTACGGAATTGAACAATAGATGGCGCTGTATGTCTGGAATAAATTTATTTTTTATTTTTATTTTTTGAAACAAAAACTATCCTATATCCTTTTTCATGTTCCAAACTATGTCTGTACCAAATTTCACACAAATCGGTTCAGTAGTTTAGGCGTGAAGAAAAGACAGACAGACAGACAGATTGGATTAGTAGCAACCCTTGAGTATTTTTCTGAAAATATTTTCCCAAAGCTGCTGGCGTTTTAAAGTCTACAGATCACAAAAAATAACAAAGAATAATGGGGTGGCCGCAGACATGCCATAAATATGTTGGTATAACGTTGTGAATAATTTAACCGGGGTTGGGCCTAAGTAAATATTGTTACTGTATGGAGATTTTGTCACAACCTGTAAGTTATCGCACGGACGCGTATTTGAGTTCCTGAATACATGTACCTGGGTTATTGACTTTGATTTGGTGTGACGTTAATTTCGTTACAATGTACCGTTTGTATTGGTTGTCTGTTCGTACGAACACTATTTGGCAAGTTTAACTAGGCAAAGTTTGAGGTGCTAGTTTTGTAATTTGAAGGACCTTTGTAAATGTCACTTGGTTAAGTTTGCTCGCTTTACTTTCGAACTGTGTTGCGTTGCTGAAATTGGAAGTTGCAAAGTTGCTATAGACATACGGTCGTAACATTTACTTTAAGAGTAGGTAACCAGCTAGACATATACAAAAATAATGTATTAACAAGCTATATTTTGAATTTTATTCTTCTTTGTGGTATTAGTTACTTGAATTATGACATTATTTTTTTATTTCCCATCTTAGTTAACAGTGTTAAAAATTCAAGAGCATATAGGACTGTTGAATCATGTAGTGCCTGTTATTGAGCGTGAATCAAATGAAACTAGCTATTCATAAAACGGAATGTTCATTAACAATGCGTATACATTCAATAATTCACACCTAAAACCAAATTTATTGTCATCGCGGTACACTAACCATATTTTCTATTATTCAAATGCAGGAAACGGATATGATACAGTTTATAAATTACAGAGCAACATAACATCCCGCAGCCACAATGTCTGATTCATGGTAGGAATTTATTTTACGCATAATTAATTGTGTGGCAATGTACATATTCAAATAATTATAATATGTCACTAATAGTCTGATGCTATTGCGCTTTATTCGCTATAATCACAGAAGCAAGATGCCTAAGCTTATGAAACTTTTAAGGTAAATAGGTACGCTGATTCTTTGTTAATATATCTAAATAGGTATAAATTTAAGTATCTGGAATACGTTGCTGTTTTATTGCGATAAAAGATAACGTGAAATAAGTCCGGCAGGAAAATCAATGTTATACCTACCGCTCTAAAATGGGATGGATATACTTTCAGAACTATTTAAATATTCTTAACTAAGTACTTTCACATGATAGAACTTAGAATAAAGGTCTAGAAATAGCTCGACTAAAACAATATTTAGACATTAGTTTTGAAATCACCTCGTTTTAGCAGTAAGAACTGGCTTCAGAGCCTCGATTTTGGTTCAAAAACAATAACATTTGCATTCTTATAAAGGGCTCACATCCAATAACAGTTTCCTGGAATGGTTGGCGTTTTTGGGGTACCGTACGTCTTCGACCCACAAAACTTAGACATAGTTTTCTTTGACAGAACAAACTGGAAGCTTACATAAATTGCAAAAAAATCCGTACATACATTTTTCATGATGACCGAGTATATGGTTATGTCTTGGAGTTAATTTATGCAAAAATTTCTAGTTTTAAATATTCCAAAAAATAAAACAATATTTAATAGTATTTCAATACAATTTCTATGGAATAGGGGTGGTTTACCTAATACTTAACAAAGTAACAATTGTACAATATATTTTAGTTTTACAGAACCCATAATAATGTGACATACTATACACAGGATACAACATTTTACGTTCAGGTTTGGGGAAATGAATTTTTAATCTTTCATTATAAGGCCGCGCAAACGTCGGCGATAAATGTTTACTAAGTTGCAAGCGAGTAGCAAATCGATGTTCCTCTTTTAAAAGTCAATACTTTTGCAACGATATCACATAAAGCTCGAGGCACAGTGACGAGGCGTCGGAGCGAGGCGGTTTTACTTTCAAATGATACAAAGCAGACAATGTATTGACCTTTAGATCAGCGACAGCTTGCTGCGTATTTAAACTAAACTATTTTCAATAAACACGCTATTATTAAAATATATTTTGAACTATTCACTATCGGCGTAATATTTTCTTTATCTATTGAAAATGGAGTCCACTTTAGCCAGATGTTCTGAGCACAAGTGCTTTAAATAAAATAGATCAAACTTATTACAGTCTACAGCTAAGAATAAAATAAAACTTTCTGCCTTTGAAATGTCATACAATATTTTCGGTTCTTTTAAATTGATAGGTAAGTTTACCAACCTGAAATCAAAATCAACACAAAGTATTAAAGTAATGAAAAGTTATCATAAAAAGACTACGAAAACAAACAACAGTAAAGTTATGAAATAACATAACAAAAAAACGAGCCCAAAAAGTGATAACAGGAGACTTCAAGCAATTAAAGCCGTACAGCCGTATATTAAAAAACGGAAAAGCGTAAAACAAACGGTAGAAAAGGCAACGGAATTTGTACAATAAAAACAAACTGGCCTGTGAAAATAGGATTCTGGGGCGATCCCGTAATACAGTTTGCTTTAGACTCGCTGTTGATTTCGGATTTTACATTATCTACCTTCTGTGATGAGGGGAAGTGCTGTTACAAAAGCTTGCATCAGAACAATAGCCTACTTGTTGAGTTGACGTATCATTTTTATTTACTGAACGTTCCGTTTTTCTGCTTCATTCATCAATGAAACGTTATCGTCTTACCATTATTGCACGGCTCATTTTTTTTTTGCAATAACACTGAAAAAAATATAATGTTTTTATTGGATTGTCTTATATTGTGACTCCAGTTTCTTTTTAGAAAAATGAATTCTAAAGAGCTGAAACGATGACTATACAACAAAATTGTGTAATTGATGGAAATTATAAAGCAAATACCGAAGCATTTATACAAATGTATGAAAATACTGGTATCTTGTTTCCTGAACGTTTACAATAACCATAAAATTACGAATAAAATGGTCTAAATAAGTTTCGAATTATTATCCGGGATAACCACACGAGCGAAATAGCCAACAGCCTGGAACCTTTACTTGAATCATTTTCCTAGTAATTTCTTTTTAGATCCTTTTTTATCTTTTCGAGCGCGAATTTAATTGCCGTCACTACTTCTTCAGAAAGCGGTTATGGTCCATTTAGTTAAATCGTAAATGCTTTATTCGTTGCTCTCGAGTTTTGTAACAACAAAGGGTTCTTGAGATAAGACAAATAAATTGTTACCCGGGGGCTAACTCGCGGAACGAGTGTTTTTACAGATGATTTTAAGATTTTCGTAAATTGTTTACAAAAGAATGATTTTCCTTTGCCTATTTTATTTTGTAATCGTCTGTGTATTGCTTTTATTCCAATAAGTCGAAACACAGGTCATCAAATTATCCCTAAAGGAAAAGATAACTAAATTTCAAAATTTTCTTTATTTTCTAGAACACACTTTAAGTAAATATAACAAAGAAATCTTTCTTAAATAAAATATAAGAAAACGAAAACTTCTATCAGGATACTATATCCATAGTTTATTCTTCTTTTATTTTATAATCCAATTTCGCTCATCTCACAGTATAATGCAATCCTGAAGTCATAAAGTTTGATTTAAACTCTGCTTATGCAAAGTTGGGGTTTGAAACGATAAACGACAAGTTTCTTGCCAGCAAGTTTTAAGTTTTGTATAATCGCTTAACATGTTTTTAAGTAAGTATACATTTTTAAGGCAGAAACGCTATCAATATCTAGTTTAGTCTATAAATAACTAGACCATTTATGATAGGACATTAAAACGCATAAATAATATAAAACTGAAAGTTGGTCAACCGAGCAACTGGTACTGGCAGGAAATCATAACACTTGAACACCTACACCTTGTTTTGAAATAATCTCCGACTATTACAGATTTGCTCATTAAAAGGTAGCACCACTAACTGATTGAATCTAGACTGTTCTGCGTTTTCACTAAAATATCTTCAAAGCGCATAAACAACAAACAAACAGCAAGACAGACAGTGTCACTTTTGAATTTATAATGAAAAGTTAGTTAAGAAAAATATTTTTCAAACTACGCGGCAATTTTTAAGTTTCTGGTATAAATAAAATAAAAATCAAAGAATTTCGAGACTATTTTTTTTTTCAAACATACTCATTTAAAAGTTCTCCCAAAATACTCGCATGAATTCAAACTTACTACATGAGTGCACTTACCTTTGACCAGCTGAATCTAATAAATAATATACGAGTTTAAAAAATGAACGGAGGAGAGAATCTCGTGCCGCATAAATATTGTATGAAGTGTTCCGTGGACAACTATTGGACAGTAAACGCTGTTTTATGGGATAACATTTATTGTTTTACCGAGCTAAGCCAAGATGGTTCTTTATTCCCAACCTATTGTTTATTGAGCTTGGAGAATGGATTTATTTTTGCCTTCGCAATGTTTTTAAGTGATAAATTATTTATGGCAACGTTTGTTTTGTGGTTTTGATGAAAAATGGGTGCAGTGGATGAGTTTATTGTTTTATTATAGAATTTAATGGAACAGTTAATTTAATATTGAATTGTTTTCAGTTTACCTGTATGAAACGTTATACATATTTCGTTACAATTTTATTTAGAAAAAAGTGTTGTTCCATTTAAAACAAACGCTGTAGTGTTTTTATAGATAGCGTTTTTTATCGGATGTGGTGCACTTGTTTAGCTTTGTGACGAGGCTAAAAGGTAGATTCACATGTGAAAAAATACATACCTATACTAGATTGGACCAATTTTAAACAGTGAATAGAAACAAATAGTTTCAAGTGCTTATCTCGCAAAAAACAAAAAATAAAATTAATGGTAGATATTGAAATAAAAAAAAAACATTTATTTAATATTAAATTTTGTAATAAACCCTTGAGATTATCCACGCCTACATTTGGAACTTCCTCCTGGAAGAGAATATAATACTGGTAAATGATTTTACAGCCAGCCTTAAGACGTAGGTCGTAGGACCTTCAAAAGCTGGGTTAATGCTTATTTACGATCCTGTTAAGGAGTATTCCATTGTAAATTCTAAACATCACAGAACTTGTCAAGATTATTCATTGAAACGTATTTGGTATACATTTCAATTATGAAGATTCATGATAATATATTTGAACATGTTATTATGTAATGAGCACAGCTGTATTGTCAAAAATGATAATGTATGATATGCTGTCTAGCTCCACAATAACTCAAAAACTAAAAACTGCATATAATTTTACCATAAATTATATTGATCTTGCACTGACAGTCAATTATTAAAATACTGTCTGAATACCTCAAAATAGGAGTTGATGACGAAGCAGTATACCAAGCAATGCACACGACTTATACTTGTTCAAATTGTACTTCTACGGTAGAATTTCTAAAACGTCTGATATACTGTTTCGCTGTGGGTCCCAATTTGTGTCTCGTTGTCAAGTAGGACATAAAACACTGGCCGTGTGTACAATGTGCTTTGTTCTGTTTGTGCTCGAGTTTCTAAGGATTTGCAGCTATTTCAAGGAATAAAATGCTTTTGAATAAAAGAAACGGAATGCATGAAATGCTTACCTAGCAGGATTGAAGAAAATTTAATGTAGCTTTTGCACATGTTTTGCATGTACGACCTTTATTAGATGTTTAATAATATGGGATTATAGGTACAGTTACTTTTATTAAATTGGGCAGTGTACCGTTCTTATTTGGTGTCATAATTTTATACGAGATTCAACTCTGCTATAAAAGTTGATGTCTAGCCCGTTCATTAATTCACTGAAATAAACATGGAAATGATGGGTTAAAATTTACCATTACTTCAAACCGCATATAATTCCCAAAAGTCAGCGCGTGCAACTGACGTGATGCTCAGTGTACATAACCATTATTTTTTCACAGCCCATCACTGACAGAGCAAAATAAAATTAAACCTTTATTTAAAATTTCAACCCTATATCCATTATCCTAAGACTCAAATTATGCAAATACCATGACTGTTATTAATATTGTGCGGTACCTAATGGATCGCACACTTTTTATGCTTGAATATTCTATTACGCATTTCCGAATAATTAGAAAAACATTTTTAGTGATGAATAATGAATTATTATTGCGACGGTATAATGAAATCTATACTAATATTATAAAGCTGAAGAGTTTGTTTGTTTGTTTGTTTGTTTGTTTGTTTGTTTGTTTGTTTGTTTGAACGCGCTAATCTCAGGAACTACTGGTCCGATTTGAAAAATTCTTTCAGTGTTGGATAGCTCATTTATCGAGGAAGGCTATAGGTTTCTTTTTATCCGAGTGCGTCGAGTAGTCTTCTATCTTCTTCGTCTTCTTCTATCTTCTTCTATGTTCTTCTTCTTCTATATAAATAAAACTCAAAGTCCTGACTGATTCACTGACTCAACATCGCAGGACCCA
>NWSH02000006.1:7639496-7657296 GCA_002382865.2 Heliothis virescens | reverse complement strand
AACAGACGAGCTAAACTATAAGAGATAGAAGAATGTTGCCATTGTAAAAATTTATCCACGTGATGAAATTTTTCTGCTGAGATATTTAATTTGAAGATCTAGAACACCTTATGTGGAACTTCAAGAGCCCAGCTATACTATAACACGTGTAGGAATGATGTCTTAGCAAAAGTTGTTTAAACTGGTGGGTTGACTTACAAAAACAAGTCGCTACCGGGCTCTTAGAATACGACATCAGATGATTCAGATCTTTGATTTTGACGACCCCGTTATCGCTGGCATAAGCGACATGATCCGCGTACGAAGTCGCGGGCAGAAGCTAGTAATTCATAAAATTGAATGAAATGAAACTTTCCACTTTATTATTTGGCTAAACGGATTCCTGGAACGTATTTTTTGGATAGATTTTATTTAATTTGTTGATTGTTTGGTGTTTCGTTTTTCTAGATATTGTATTAGGTAATTGAAATCAATGGAATTTTTCTCAAGCTCTCTTACTAAGAACTCTGACTAACAAATGATGAAAAAATAGTAGAGAAAAAAGTTAGTGATGTTTTTAATTTTTGACAAAGATAATTATTTTATTTGTTTTATGTTGTACATTATTTAAATGACAATCTTCTTTGTAACAATGCAGAATGCAATAGTCTCATTATAGTAGTAGAAAAATATGCATCCCTAAAAATTCAATAAATAGTATAATGCACAGATACAAAAAAGGGCCTATAAACGCCAACGCATTATGTTCAGCTGCGCAATAGGGGGAAAGAGGTGTAAGACTGAATCTCCTAGCAAAACTAGCCCCCGGGGGCATTGGATTGATGACCCCGATGCTCCAGGTGATCCACGGATAAATTGCCATAGTGCCCAGCCAACGGTTTTTGCTTTATGACTTGCTGTTTTGGGAAATATTATAGCGGCTCTGCGCTCGCACTAAAATGTCAGGTCAGTAAGGAACTATGAAAATATAATTGGGGTTATTCTGATTGGTGACTGACCGCAAAGCCTTCGCCTTTGAGTAATGAAACTGGCGTTAAAGATGATGATTTTTGAATGGTATTTTGACTGTCTTGTGAGGGGTGAATTAAGTCAGAAATTTGCCGTGACCTGTTTTAAAACTGATGGTATCATTATTATATTTTTTTAAATCTTGAGAATTATTACTGAATCTAAACGTCGAAGATAAAATGATAGATGCTCTAACTTGAGTTAATTTCTGAATTTGTGAAATAAAAGACTGTTTGAAGCATAAAATAAATTGTTGGTGCACCTACAACAATTTCTAATTGAACCATGTAAGTAAAAGATATCTCATGTATTACGTTTTTCATACACATTATATAAGAGAATTTCAATAAGTTCACAATCACAATGCCTATAAAAATAAGAATATCTGTCTATCTAGGTTTAATATTAAAAATTCGTACACGTTATTTACACCAAAGGTAAAATTAAATGCATTTTATCAGAAGTTTGAAATTAATTTTGCTGCAAAAGCAAAGTTTAAAGTTCAACGCAAAGGTTCACTGTCTGGTATTCGCTGGTATTTCACACATAGCTACCTACGATAATAAAGGTATATTGGATGAACTTTTCACTACAAAACAAACAACATGTAGTTGGTTTAGTATTTAACGTGTATGTGAATGTTTTTTTATTTTTTATTAGCCAAAACTTCGTATTTTCTCGTGTCGCTTAAATTAAACCTTCCCTGGACCACTGCGAACAGTTTGAAACAAAAATAAATAAAACCACCACGTTCTTACGTTTTAGTGAAAATAACGAACAGAAATTTATTTTAATCATAAGAAGAAAGAAAAAAAAATAGGCTCTAATTGCATTTGTAAACTTGAGAATACAAATTAAAAGCACAAAATGTTATTTTGGTTTAATGTTTCTTTACATTTTGTGATACTAAAATGTATCCAAGTTTCTTACTACATATTTCAATATTTGAGTACATGCCTACGTAACCACTAGACCTCCGAGAGATGTAACACATCATCTTTTACAAATAATATTATTTTCTCCTTTCAAACCAGTTTTCCTTGACCTAAACAAACATTTTCCTAGAAGGATTTCCTCTGTTTTTCGTACAGATTTCACTATTGTGCCGTTGAGGTTCAGAACAATAAAAGTTTTTGCTTCTATAGAAAACTGGTGTGTTGAACTATCCAACACCACCCTTAATGACTGACGGCGCTTGCAATTTGTGTGTGAAAACAGCCAGGTGATACCACCATGCTTTATTTTATATTTACTGGAATAGGGGAAATCAATCACCGCCTGAAAAATGTATGGATCTAAGCGGGTGGGTGGGTACCTTAGTAATACCATTATTTCACATAATCTTCATATTTTTAGGTTTATCCAGGGTTAACGATTTCCCAACAAAAACTACATCGTTTTATAGGAATAACTGTGACTTTTATTTGTGTAAGTTCTGATAAAGTATCGAGTAAGTAAATGTAACAGTGTTCTTACTTTTATTAATTACTAGCTTCTGCCAGTGGCTTCGCCCGCTTTCCGAGGGAACTATTTCCTGTACCCGGATAAAAAGTAGCCTATGTTGTTCCTCATGGTCTATTCTATTTCTGTACCAAATTCCATCAAAATCGGCTCACTGGTTTAGGTGTGAATCTAAACCAGTGAGCCGATTTTGACGAAATTCTGTTACGCTTGTGAAAGCGACAGACAGAAAGAGTTACTTTCGCATTTATAATATTAGTAGGATTTTTTTTCCAACTGAAACTATTAGTACTAAAAATAAATTCTCATTGTATCCCTGTGGCTCACTCAAAGTCAGCGCATCACGATAAAGAATAATAAGGGTTATGAATAAACGCAATGTATCCTAAAGGACGTTCCTTGAAGTAAATATGGAAGCTCGTTAAATTTGTTAAAATACCGTGAAATATCGCGCAACGTCGGACACTCCAGGGACTCAACGCGAGATTTATCAGTCTCTTTATATTTTTCTAATACCTTCCTAAGGGGATTTGCATCTTGAATGTACCATGGTTGAGCGGGTTTCGTTATAAAATGTAATATTAAAATATGCCTGTAAGGCCCTTTGGATGTGATGGAATTTGATAGAGGTTCTGAGGAGGTCATGTTATGGTATTTTTGTTGTGTCCAGATAACCCAGTTATGATGAGAAAGGTCATCATTGTTTATTATAATGGATGTTCCGATTATTTTAAGTATAAATATTAAATAACACTTGGATCCATATCTAAGTAAGAAATAATAAGGTAAACAAAGGATTAGGTATACGAGATAAAACTTTATTTTACCTGCTATCGCAATTCAGTTAAGGAATTCCCTTATAAGATTTTAACGAATTGCTAGCACACATACATACATAACAACTTCATTTAGATAGTCCAACTTTGAGGGCAACATGTCAGAAAAGTACTTTCAAAAGGATGAAAGAAGGTACCAAACAAAGTACGGACGTGAACAGAATTCGCGTTAGCACGTTTTACAATTTGTTACATCGCTTAAATTGTAATAAAGCTTCAGAGTAACACATACGCCTGATAAAAAATTGTATCTAACTGTATCAAGCCGTATAAAGTAAATGCGACCTAATAACTTAGATTATAAGGTCCAGAATTGTTTATGCAAATAGACTGATTTAAGACACTATTTTATTCACAATTGTGCCGTGTGAGGTTTATAGAAAGAGGTGTACTGTGAATCCCGGATGGATACAGTTCGTATTCTATTTACCTTAACAGATGCCATCATTATTCCTTAAGCATTCCTTACGACTGAGCGCCATGCAGAATGAAATTGACAAATTCAGAGGGAACTCGAATGCCTCGTTACTTTTCATGCGTACCTTTGATAATATTTTATGAATAGTGTTTGTTTTTCAATTTGTTGGGTCGAACAAACGTACTTTCAAGTATTTTTTGCTCCTTTTTACTGTAAATGTTCCCTGAATTCTAAATGCTGTCAACAAGTGCGTTGGAAACATTAATATTTAGGATATCGACAGATATATGGGTTATTTATAATGATTTTGAACAGATTTTAAAATCGTTGATATGTAGAAACAATAACGTAGAGTTGACTTAAGGTTTTTCGGTTCGTTGGCATTCATCATTCTGTACACCACTTTCATTGTCTTTTCTTATTTTCATTGTCTCGTACGATAAACTGATATCTTACGTCAAAAAGTTTTCTTCTTGTTGAACTTGATTGCGATCTTAAAGGTATCTAAATATAAAAAATCGTCCTCTTTATTACTAACTATTAGTATCTAAATTGTTCGTTTATTAAAAGTATCTTTTTTATGAGACTAGGCTACTGAGAAGATCGTTTTTCTCTCTACATCAATAATTTAATATAATGTCTGACATTTTCCGACAGAATATAACTACGCAATATTTTGTTCTCGACTATGTCACGTTTGGACGATCAAAAATTCCAATTTCATAAAGTCATATTAATGGTTATTGGGTCCTTTTGTTACTTTCCGTTTAATCAATGTTTCAGTTTATTACTTTTCAATATAATATAGAGGTGTCAACGTACAAAAAGTAACTTGTTCGTGTACTGATGAAACATAATCGGACTATGCGTAAGGTTTTCGATTGTTATATTGTATACAACAAAGTTGTACAGTTGGACGCTTGGATATTAAAGCTTTGTAAAATTGATAGTCAATTTACTTCACAGTTGATAAAAAAGAACACACACAGAACACTCAGATTCTGTATATTTTTTTTGCATTCGATAAAATATCGTAACTCACAATTAAAAAGTTATGATGCCGGAAACTTTCTTTATTACGATTATTTCAATTTTATGGCTGGAAAAAATAACTTAAAACGCGTTTAGTATTCGGACCCTCTGCTTGTAAAAATGCCATTAGTCCTCACTGTAATTGCATTTACAATTAAATATATAATAAATGAGCCACTCTGAACAATTAATTAGAGTTCTCTATGGCATTGGAGGAATAAACGCCCAACGAAACGACGCTCGCCTGCTTTTAATAGTCCCAGTCTTCGGCTGTATTTAATTACTTATGTACTGTCTATATAAATATGTAACTGTACGCCTGAATAATTTATCTGTATGTAGCAATTAAGTATTAAAGGAGTAATGGAGAGGCATGAAACGAGATGTTTCCTCGTTATTAACGTGTACCTAATTGATGTGTTTCTGTATGTTTATTAGTAATTATTACAATTATTGTAGCTGGCCTTGAGTATTAATTATGTTCGTATATAGCAACATTAATTTGAATACATTCTGCACAATATTGCCACTTGTATTTTCGCTGACATGAGAAAATATAGGAACTATTTTGAGTGTATTGATTAAGGTTAATTTGTAGTCAATAAATAAGTGAACGTTGATTGACTGCATTTTTGCTTTCTTCCTTTATTTGTTTATTTTCCATTATATTTCATGTCTATCAATATTGTTCAAAGTGCTTCTTCACTCGAACAATATAATCAAACTTGTACAGACATTACAAATTCAATAGTTGTAGTAAATTAATTTCAAAATACACTTAATGTTCCGTTCGTGAATATCTACAATACAATGTTGATTCTCGTCTACTTTATGAACTAATATAGTAGCAGTTTACACAATATGTACATACATATGTAAAGCTGTATAATATTATTTACGAAACCACATCAATAGCTTAAATTATTATTATCCTCTATCTAAATGGTTCGGTTATTGTGTGTTCACAAAATATCGCCTCTAGTTTTGGTTGCAAGAACTTCTCTGTAACTCCGATTTAGATACTGGGTTTAAAATCTTAGCTACTGATTTTATCTTTTTAACTTTCTTAGTAAAAAAGGGTCTCAAGTAACTTACCATAATTATAATAAAGTATTTGAATATGCAAATTATGCTTAAGTCGATTGAAAGCATAATCTGCTAACCCATTAAATAAAGCCAAAATACTGGTTGCAAATATAGAAAAAAGGTATTTGCGACCTAATTCAATATTAAAATATTATCTGAGAGACCCACTATGCCGACTATACATTCTCAACGCGATCCTAAGAATATTGAGTTAGAGTTAGGGTAGGTTCCAGATTTTTGTATTCAGTTCAGACAGACCTTGTTTGATAACTCACACGGTGAAGGATTCGTAAAAGGAATATAATCAGAAGATTTTCGTCAAAGAGTATGTTCTGGATTTGAATAACATTATTATTCGTTGTAGAAACGTATGAAAGTATTATTTTCACACATGTAGATATATGTATAGGTGTATGAAAAAAACAAGGAAAACTTTGCTTAATCAAAAAAAAATATCATAAGAAAATACTTTAGTTTGATTTTTTTAAGTATTTGAGACCGTGCAGTTATGTTATATGCAAGAAATAAATTCATGACGCCATCACGCCACACTGACATAAACCAAGTCATGCAGCAGAGTCAACAAATCATAATAATTTTCTCCAACAAACTTATTTTGATATATCGTTTTTATGATTTCATTACTTGCTTCAAATAACTTGTCCGTCAAAAGCGACAAATCTGTCCCAAGCATCCAGCTCCGGATACATCAATTTGTCACAAAATGAAAGAAGAACGCGAAGCAAACTTAGGGACGCAGTTTATCAGGGTAACGACCTTTTTCGAATCTCTTTTAGGTGACGCTCGGTTCATTTATTATTTTTTTCTCCTTATCCGTTTCAACTCGATCACATGTTAGGTATAACTCAGCGTCGCTTTAAAACGTTATCGTTCTGTCTCGTGTGAAAAACGAGTATTTGTCAATTTCGAAGTTCGACGGAATTCTTAAAGAGTTAATGGAAAATACTTTGGAAAACAAATGTAGAAAGTAAAGGGAAAGTTCTGTGATTTTTATACTGATAACTATGTATTTGTATTGTGTTTATGTGTTGTTTTTTATTTCTATGAAAATATCAGATTTATTAACATCAGAAAACTTTGGGTAGGTTTTTCATTAAAATATTTCTATGAAAACATCAGATTTATTAACATAAAAAACTCCTCTGGATATGTTTTTCTTTAAAGCTATGATTAATTTAAAAAGTTTACATTCATCCCATATTAAATAACAGCAATATTTTGATACAGGTGAGCATTACATGATCAACATTGTAACAACTATCTTCAGCGTTTCGTAAAAATACCTATTTTACCCTGGTATATTCAGTAATATAATTTATACATTGCAACGCTGTCGTAGTACATAATATATATCAGTATTAGAAATACTCGCTGCACTCAGTAAAAAATGGTCCCAGGACAAAACAAAGAATACCAACTGCACTCCTTTAGTAAAAGCGAGCAAATTCTACAAGAAATGGAAATAATTCCAGCCGCGGCAACTAAAGATAGAAAATAATAAGCTATAACAAATATGAAACGTCCGGGAACCGTGCAATATGGTACACTAGAGACCGGCGTACAGTAAGGTATGAATTCTAGATACCTACATAATACCTTTATCTTTTCTTTAAACTGTACAGTGTGCTTTGGTTCGATTTAAAAGCTTAGGAAGAATGGATTCTGCACAAAAATGATTTTATAGGATTTACAGAGAATAAAGTTCTGTGTGGACTTTATTCTGATCTATTTCAGTAGATATTGTTAATACAAGGGGATATAGGGAGGAATACTTTAATTAAATCGAGGTTGTTAGCGGTTGTAGAACGGCGCGAGCTACGGCGTAGCACGAGTGTGAACTACGGTGTAGCGCAGCTTGTAGCGTTATGAAGGGGTTCATTTAGTATTGTTGATAATAGATTTACATTATTGTTATAGTAAATTACAGATTAATATAATTATTATATCTGTACCATAAAGATATAAGTACCTATCAGTTAGTGTTTCCTCCCGTGTAGTGGATGTGCTCACAAATATATCTACAACGACACATTCAGACTACAACTAGAGTCCGTGCAGGAATCGAACCACTGACATGCAATGCAACAGCGCTATGTCATACGTACCGACAAATCAGACGTCCTTATGTATTTAAATATTTTTAATTATAAAACAAGAAAAATAATTTGATGCAAATTGTATTCGAATCTCGAAATATGGGCCCACTCAATAGATTCAATTACAATTATATTAAAACATTTTTACATGAAAACTATGAAGCCGAGCTTAACTCAAAGGGTTCTGACGAAATTATAATAATCTCTCGAAAGAAGAGTCGAGATTGAAAGTATGGATCAGACGGCATTAGCATTTATATTCAGATTCGAGGTAAAAGTTACTCATCATTGCTTAGTATTCTCTTTTGAATACACGGCGAGTTACTCCGAAGGAATTCCGTATTTAAATCGTGGTATACATTTATGAATTATTTTCTACTTCGCGGCGTAAGAAGATTAAAGATATCAATGTTTAAACAAGCTCTCTGGTTCGTCACTTATTTTGTTTGTTATTCTCGATATTTCAAATTAATAAGTTGCTTTTGCTGTAATTGAAATAAATCGACAATGGTATATTTTTGTTGTGATTTAGTGACTTAATAAGTGCCTATTTTTACGAGTTTGTATTACATACAAGAATAAAATATTTCACGAATATAAATACTTAAACTTACTAAAAAAAACCACACATAAAAAAAAGCCTTTGAACACATATGACATTTAAGATTCCATTCAAATGTGAGCTTTACTTAAAAATATTCCGAAAAAGTGAACGCCCATGCAACCTTTTACGTAAATAAAAAACATGCGTCATAGACAAGTTCTTTGAAGTTTACAAAGTATTATTACAAAAATAACCGTAGATTGAAAAATTTGCCGCCCACAGCAGTATAATATCATCCACTTTATTTTTCATTGCGACTCGTCTTTGGAAGGGTCCGTCTCTTCCAATTTAGGCTACAATTAAACGTAAGCATTAATTACATTGGCCCCTACCCCCACCGTTTCTGCCTTATTTCCCTTTTGCTTATTCAGCGGGAGCTATCACGTTCTTATAATGATTACTAGAAGTGGTATCTGTTTGAGAGATAGGAGTCATACGACCGCAATTTTGGTTAAAAGAACGTACGAACTTATTTAACAGTAAATAGACATAGAAAAAGGAATAATGTTGCTACTGACAATGCTCTTAATTTGTCATAAACAATTCAGTTTAAATAGTGTTACTTTTAACAGAAAAGAAGCGTACTTGATGTCTTGCAGCAGTAATCAGATACAGCGGTGGTCACATCCAGTCAAAGACTATCAAAGACAATGTTACGATTTTATTGTAGGCAATTTACGGTGCGATATACGCGTCCCTTTAACGCCTACCCTCGTATAATTTGGATTGTGGGACTAATAAGAAAGAAACAATGCTAATGAAATAATACCTATTAATGAAGTGTCTACGTATTATTTTAATTAAAATTTCAATGTATTGCGGTCAGGCAAGTTATTGTAATGAAGGTAAATGTTATGTAAGGTTTTGTTCGTACCCTATTATACAAATGAAGTGGTTTAAAAGCATTGTTCTGGCTTAAAAAAGCGTACAAACTAAGCTTTAAATATTTTAATAAAATCTCGAATTTTGTTCCACAAATACGCTGAAAGTATTTTTTTAACCAAAAGCACGAGTGGCGTTTGAAGCTAAAATAAACAATTAAAAAAGCTGGACGTACTTTATGGTACACTGGAGACCAAATAATTAGCAAAAACTCTAAGTAGTGCCTAAATAACTAATCCGAAATTTTCCTAATTAAATTCGCGTGAAAATTAATTAACCGAAATTATTTTTTGTAACGTCGCAAATAAAACACTGGGACTATCAAGACGACAATAATTCACATTTGTATTATTCTTGTAAATAATCAAGTGACCTTTGGGTAGTCACAAATTATGCGCAGTTGGTAATAAATCAAGTCCCACGGGTGCTAGTAGCTCAGCCTAATTGTATTATTATTTATGGGCCTTATAGCAATACTGTCGTGTTTGCACAGTTTTGTGCAAACACTGCTGGACGCTTGTTTATTAGATGGGCGCTGGATTGAAATTAAATGGGGATGAACAATTCTTGCTTATTTCTAGAAAGAAACGTGTTTTAACCATCAAGGTTAAATAAGAAAATTGTAATTAATATGGAAAAGTAGTCGAGCACCATTTAAATTGAATTTTGACAAAATATTGAATCGGATTGGACACAATATACTATGCATTCACAATCAAAGAAAATACCTGAAAGGGAATCGTAACAGAAATAATTTAAATCACCATTTTGGCTTTCACAGAGCAACATCAATGATTTTCGTTAGCTAACAATAGACTCAAAATTCACGTGAAAATCGTATTCGCGTGTTACTAGCAAGTGCCCAAAACAACTTGATTGAAATTGAGTTGAAATGTTACAAAGCAGCAGTGTACATGCTTAACCTAGTTCCCTGCAAACATCACGCAGCACAATTCTATTTTATAACGTTCATTCGTAGAATTGTAGCCGATACAAGCATATTTCGAATAAAGATTTTGCTGAAATCAAGCATTTCGAAATATTATTGTGGCGATTACGCACTAACTTGAAAGGAATGATGGATAAATTGTACCTTTTGATAGACATCGATATTTTATTTCTGATAGATAGACTGGCACCGACTGGTTGCCTTATAGCATGCAAGAGACCAAATTAGATAGACATCTCCAAAGCTCTCCAAAGTTATTTTAAATCATTTTATCCAAATCTAAGCGATGTAGCTAAACTAACTGAACTAGCTTGATTAAAAACTAGGTAAGTACTAAAATTGCTGTTAGCATTGCTAACATGCAATTTAATAGTCAAATGAAGTATTTAAACGTTACGTTAATTAGTTACACGAGGGACGCGCAGGGTTTCACCAACCATGATATTGATATTTAATTTAATAACTGATACTTGGGGATACACTCAAGGTGGTAGGGAAAGTGCTGGTTAGTTTTAACTACGATCAATTATGACGGTATAATTTGTCCTGTATTTATGTACATTCAAAATGAACATGTTTCTGAAGTATTCAAATCTATACCTATTTAACCAGCACGAATATAATAACAGATGCATTTTTGCATATTAGCATCTGTATTAATTTAAAAATTACCCCCTTTTGAAATAATAACAAAACAGCCTTTCAAAAATGAGATTCAGTTTACGGAAGAAATTCGTCTTGTTCCCTTTGAGCTGTCGTGGTTTGGGATCATGATCAAATTTCCAATTAGGTTAGACTTTGGTTTGCTTTGTCTTCGTGTCATCTAAAGAGAAAACTGCTATCTCAATTTAATTATGATAAAAACTATGAAAAATATTTTAAAATTATTTTATTCCAGCTTCACATTTTTTGCACAAAATTCTATAAATAAAGACGTTAAGAAACTGCGGTACCCGTACACGGAAATGCATAAACGAGCAAAATAAGCGCAGAGCTTAGTATGCACACAGTTATGCTCAGTTGCCCGTATTCGCCTGCGGTTAAGATAAGGGGAGGTTGCGATGCCCGTTTCCTCTTCAGAACGTGTCTTTGCACTATCTGGAAATTTTGAAGTTGCAACTGCACGAAGCGAATAATAATCCAGCCAACATCATTATTTTGTCGTTTATTTTTTTTTCCATTTGGTAGAATGTTTTTGAGTACCTACTCATCTGAATTATACGATTACATAAGCAGCCTTAAAGTTAAAGAAAATTACGACAAGAACAAAAGACCACGTTAATCAATGTAACTTTCAGACAATTAATTTTAAACTTAAATAAATTAGACAAGTTGGACTTAAAACGGGTCTAAAGAATACACAGGCAACAGAATCCTGGCACGTCCAACTTAGTTTCAAAAAACCGATATCTAACTCAGGCTCTATTCTGCCCGCACCCACGGCATTCAACCACAAACTTTATAAAACCTTTTAGTTAAAGTTTCACGAAATTTCCTCTTCAGGCGTTACCCGATACACGTTAGCTTATCTATTATAATATAAAATAGAAATTATACGAAACTAGTTCTCCTGCAAGCCAGGGTACGTCAGATAAGCCCAGTACAGTATAAGTTTGAAGTCTTACTAACATTATATGGCAATTGGGAACAAAATTTACGAAGAAAATCAAATACTCGGGATTGTAAAGGTAGGTTGGTAAAGTAAGCAAAGGTTTTGGAGTGACTCTCAAGATACACAAAGTCTGGGATTTTCTTTCATCGATTACAAATTGATTCTGATCTTGAGTAGACGTTGTTGAACTTTCAATAAATCTTTTGTTTCATTGATTATTTTAGAATTTTAGGAGGAAGCTGCACTTAGCGTTACATTAAAGTTTTATTTTTAATATTTTTCACGATGTAATTTAATGTCCCAGCTCTAACCCTAGGGTTTAAATAAATAAAAAAGTTGTTGAAAATCAAACTTAAGTAGTTTGATTTTCAACAACTATACAGAATCCATTACATATTTGCGGCTTATGTAAATAGGGTCAAATAATGTACTTCAAAAACCAAACCTTATCTATTAAGCAAATAAATTCTGAAATTCAAATAACCTCCCAAAGAAAACAGGCAGAGAAGTTTTTCAAATAAGATACCCAATTTAGAGGGGTCTTCACTTAAAACTGGGTAAGTCTCGATAAAAAGGTCTGATTTTATTTAAAAACAATTTATTTTTATTAAAAGTCGATACTAGGATACAACCTACTCCTGCTGTCCGTAGAAAGGCACTTGGAACGTAATCTTGTGGATTGGTAAAATTCAATTTACCCGTTGCACTAGCAAAACAATAAGCCATACACCAAGTTTCGATACGAACGCTCGTATCGATATTCGATAAAAAAGTTGTATCATTTGTGCTGGGCTGTTGATTGAAAAAGTTTCTTTAAATGTGGAATGGTCTGTGTTATTTTGAGATTAATTATGAAGTTTGAATGTATACCTACTAATATTCATAAACGGCATGTTTGCTGGATGGACCTACAATATTTTAATTGGTATATAAAGCCTCTTATCTCTTATCCTCAAAACTAAAATCTTAACTGTTGTATCCATCTCGAACTTGACACCTCAGGCAGGCAATTTTATTTTTTATTGTAACTACAAAATATTATTACATAACAAATTATTGCAATAAAAAAATCACGCAACCATGCATCTTGGTGACTAATAACACAAAATCTAGATCTAAACACGTCTACAGAACTCGCCAACATATCACTCAATCACAACCATATAATCGAGGCAAGTAAGTCCGTTGGTTATCCGTATCCGCATTATCCGGACTGGCGGGAATAGTGCGGATATTGCCCCTCAAATTATCCGTTGACCGCTTGTAATCCGTTCGACGCCACACGCCACGCACCAATGATTATTGGGAACGATGAGCTATTATTACTAATATAGTAGAAATGCGTTAGCATTGTGTCCAGTTTAATTGAGTTGGTAATTGAGTTCACTATAACTTAACAGTGGAGAAGAGCCTGCGTCCACTGCAGTCAGTTAAATTAGCTATAAAGTTCTATTTGGTAAATTTCCCGTTGGTTGTACTTTGACTATGCAGTATAAGCGAGTATTTTTTGGGTTTTCAGACCTCTTAAGCAAAAATTGTTCTTTATAGGATTACTGTGTTTTCCATCTCTCTATTTGTCAAGACGTTGAAAGTAGAAAAACCTTATTATATTTTTAAACTGCATTATGATACGATGTCATTAATTCACAAATTTTAATTAACACTAAAGCTGATTAATTTAATTACAATTAATGTCTAATAAATGCTTTAAGCATTTTCCAGAATAAAAGGCATCATTTACTTGCTGGATTTATTTACCGCCAAACCAACTGACGAAGTGACTTTTATTAATTTTTGGGTATACATTATAAAAATTTACGTATGTATATGACAATTACATAATCAAATAATAATATAAACTGCTCAACGTAATATCCCTCGCGTCGTATCATTAGGCATCATCTAATCACTGCCTCATGGCGCGTGACTTCGGCTGATAAATGGATTATGTTACATCAACGCGCTTACCTTTGTCATTACGTTGCTGGCTTCTCAGCCTTATCTGGGATATGGCTTGGCTATTTCATGTTGTAGGTTAAAATAATAAAATACTAAAATTTATTTTTATAAGGTAGTAGTAATGCCTAAGTACGTAATTGACTTTATCGGGTGATATTTTGATTTAAAGGGGTAAAAAAATTAATCAGGACAACGAATTGCTTCCTGAAAATATTGAATGCTTCATCTTTTATACGTGAAACATGCCTATTCATATAAATATTAAGCTTTGAGAAATTATTTTCAGACGATGTGTCTGTCATACATTATTTTTAGACCAGTTCCATACATAAAGTGTACATAGGTATCTATTATGTGATACAGTTAAGATAACATACTATCAGTTAAAGTTTATGGATGCATAAAATGGGGGTGCCATGCTTATTTTGCTCTTTGTCGCAGTAAAATCTTGTTGGATTAAAATTATGCGAGTTTTACGAGTTACTCATTTCACCTTTGCAGATGATGCTGTGAAAATTTTATTTTTGCTTATATTACTATCATTAAAAGTTCATGATAAGAGTATACCTATTTCATAAAACATTTTAGTAAGAATTTTCATGTATTAAACATCAATAACGTTGACTAGTATAATTGCAGGTCTTTAAAATCAACTTTCTAAATATCGTGTTTCATATTGAAAATTTCTAATCAAAAGTATAACTTAGACATGACTACTAATACATAGCCTACCAAAGTTACCGTCGCATAACAGATACAAATTGCTTAGAGCATCAAGTGAGATCAGCAGGTACAAACTTAGATGGTTCTAGAAGTTACTCTGTGCAGTAATACGAGTCTGACGTCAGGTTTCCAACACATGACCTACATTGGCCGAATCTCAATACCGTCACATGAATATTGTTGCTCAAGAGGTACTTCTTCAACGGGATAGATGCGGCAATTTGCATGTTATATAAAAGATTTATTTTTGATCTCAATATTTTTTGATAGAAAATTAAATAGGTAAAATACGCTGAATTGGTTTTTACAACAGGAGTATAGTTTGTTATTGGCCAACTTTGACAGAGTATTACCGTCATGAAAATTAAATTATCGTTTAAACAATTTGTTAGTAAAGTGTATAAAATAACAAGAGCCGTGAAGAGACGACGTGGTTTAGTCCTGCTTACTTGTAAAGTTTATAGTAAAACATTCCTTGCAAAAACTCAAGGCTCTTAAGTTACATAGTAAACCTGCAGTTAAAGAGCACTGTTTCTTTAAAGCTTCACATTATTCAGTGGGCTTATTTGCCACACGTCCTCACCTACCGGCTAATTGCCAGGGCACGTTAACCGGATTTAAGTTACAATCTGGTTACCTAACGTTTAACGAATTCAGACTGAGTTAGTTAGTCTCGTACGTGAACAAGAGCTTTGCGAAATCCATTGTTGCGAATTAAATGAACAGTTTTATGTATCCTTAGTGAAGGTTTGGAAGTGGCTCTCTCAATTTCAACTTTTGAAGATGAAGTTAGTCTGTTCTAGTGCGGCGTACTTGTAGTTTCTAAGCATATTAAAGACGAGATGGATTGTTGACTTGATATGGTAAGGGAGGGATTGGGTGTGATTTAAGATGATTTCGCAAAATAATTGATCTTTTAGACCAGTTTACTTGACCAAGTTAAGAAAACTAAATAATATTTTTGAGTTACAAAAATTGGGCTCTTGATTACTCGTATTTTTAGCAATTCAACATGCGTTTGCCAAAAATCTACGAACGTCCGATCTCGACAAATCCTTTTCACCAAGACAAATATAGGAAAAATCCAAAAAAGCATTTAGCTCGAACGTAAACTGACGGTCGGCTGGACCTGTGCCAAGTAGCAGTTTGTGTTCGATTCTTGACTCTCGACGTTCATAAAACGTCGAACGAATGCACCATCGAACTCTCCACGTCGGTGCGAATAAAAACACCCACTAAACTGCCATAAAGACAATCTTTGTCAGAAACAAAGTGGTGATATTCTTTTTGAACGACGTGATCGGCAATGTCATGGAAGTTTTCATAAAAATGCAAATTCTACCGCAACGTATTGCCGCCAGTCTGCGTCTGCACTCAGTACTCCTTCATTAAATGTAAATTCTTTATCACGCTCTTTTGACTCGTTCACTGTTAGTTATTAAGGCATACAACAGTGCCATCAAGCCGACATCCGACATGGTCTTTCACTAGAATTTGGACTTTATTTTCTTTTCACTAGATTTCAATTTGTCTTGGTAGCTCGTCGGATTATTACGCACGCAAAAATGTACTTACTATTCATTTTATTTGTCACATCCGCAGCATTTTAATTATTACAATACTTATGTTGTACCTTCATTTCAAAGTTTTTAATAAAAATATTGCGCTGAGTTTATGTAGCTTTAAAATTTGATGTGTTATTGTTCGTTTGTGTAATCTTCTGTATATATTGACTAGTCAAACAAACTTTTATTATGAAGACTTTTGCGTCTCATTTGCTAACTTATAAGACACTAGGCGGTAATAATAAATAACTCTTAACTGTGAGAATAGGAAGAAAATCGTAATAAATCGATCAGTTTCGCGTATCAATAAATCAAAGTACTACAAAACCCCCATCGGACGTAATAAAACTTCACATTTCAAGCGCATCTGCATCAAAATTCCATTCGGCACTCACTGTCATATTTTATCCCTTTTTATCACAACCGCTTGCATAAGTACGACTAGTATTCTTTTTCAATGACAAAGATTCGCTTTCTGAATAGCAAAAGCGGTGAATCTCACTTTTTCAAGAGGCAAGGGTCGTTTCGTTTATCGATCTCGTATCGCGAACGCGGTAGGAATCCCAATCGAGTTTTCGATGAAATTTCTGAGACGAAGATCTTTTTCCTTATGTATATGTTTTCGTTGCAGCACTTAGAACGTAAACGTTTTGATCAGACAAGTTTATCGGTTGTTTTACTATTTATAGAAGGGTTTATTGTTTTGGTTGTGAATAGTGATGTAACATGTGGATAATGTTCTCCCGTACATAAGTGATACTTGCAGATCAATGATGCGCGAAATAGCTTCACGAGAGCTTTTTTGATGTGTTATTTATCCTCATTTTTATCGAATGTAGACAGTACTTGATTTTTGACTCTTGAATTTATCCATGGGGTGCTGAATACGATGACAATTTTATTTAATAGACTTAATTACTATTTTATAATTTAAATATTTTAAAGCGGAATCTAACTGAATTATTCATAAACTCAACTATTATAGCAACACCATTCAATTGACAAAAATATAAATTATTACTGTATTTTTCTTTCTTTCTCTTTCCAACTCATATATTAATTAGATGATGACATAATTATGTAAAATAAAATAGATTGATGCTGTACCGTGTAATCCATTACCAAGTAATTGTTGTTGCTAGGTGTACAATAATAGTAAACACTGATCAAGAAAAACACTGGGTAATGTTATTCAAGGTGTCTCAGACAATGCTAAATGGCTTCAAGCCTCTAACGAACTTATTCAAAGGAAAAAAGAAAACAGCAAACCCAAGGAAGGGAGACGCGGGGAAAGCAATTGTTCTATGAACAAAAAATCAACGTTGTCTTGCTAACAATGTTGTTATAAGAGATTGTTAGATGTGTATCTGCGTGAAATTATTGGCAGTGAATAATTACGAAAATTATGTTATGGTTTATTTCAGTTTTGTTCAACATATCTATGGTTTCATATACGTATGGATTGATAGAATCCATTCCTTATGCAAAATGCACTTAGCAAGTAAAAATTTGTTTAAATCCATTAATACATATGCGATCCCTATACTT
>NWSH02000006.1:7591693-7608795 GCA_002382865.2 Heliothis virescens | reverse complement strand
CGGTGGTGAGCGTTAGACCTATCTGCGACGATAAACTCGCGTGGGACCGCCGGAGCCCCGCAGCGCCGGAGCCGTGACAGAAAACATCCTGCTGCAAAAAATTACAAGTTCAGAATCAACTTAAATTTAGGACTTTTATTGAAAACGGTTTTATGTCTTACGTCTATTATTGAATGTTATATTTATGACAAACGGATTTAGGACATATTGGGTCTTACTATAAAAACCACCTAGATTTCAATCCTTAACGAGAGTATTCTCTCAACATTTACCACGGTCGTGCGGGAGTTTTATATAATTACCGGTAATTGTGAATAATTAACTACATTTACCGTGTGCGTTGGTAATTGTCTATAATTTCCGGTAATTATAGATAATTTCCGATTACTTATATTTACCGTAACATATATATTACATTCAATTATGAAGATAAAATACAAGTCACTATATCAACTTTGATTTCAATAGACAGAACTAACGATGCAGTCACAATCTATATCATGTTGTCATCATATTACCATACAAAAACCTAGAATAGATTTACCGGTACCTACAGCCTAACGTTTTAAGTACAAACGAGCTTCTTGTTACTGGCTGGTTAGTTGAATGCCTTGAGGTAGTACTTACATGTAACCAGATAACGTGGTGTAAGGTACGGTAGCCAATCAGATACGCCAGGGCAACGTCCTACTGCTGATGGATGGCATCGCAGTCTGCCTGAATAATGTGCTATCAAACCGTTACACACTCGTGGTTCAGTTAGGTCTGCTAGACTTAGGTAACTCTCAGGCACCTGAGTCGGTGACTATACTTGCTGGTTCTTTTCTGTATATTTGACCTACAAGATAATAAAAGCCTGCTTTTACGCATTTAATGCGCTTTCAAATTGATTCATTTGGTGATCATGGTGATTATAATTTGTAATCTCTAGAACTCAACGCATAGAACATGCGTTGAGTATCTATCTAATATAAAATACTAGCTTCCACTAGAGGTTTTATTTGCATCCCATGGAAACTACTCCTCACACCCGGATGAAAAGTGATCTATAGCCTTCTTCTGTAAAACGGGCGATTTAACAAACCATTCTTCAAATCCGTCCTCAGATTATAAAAGTTAATACGTAATGAAGTAATACTATTTTTGAGGCATAAGATATTTTAGACATAACTTATTCGTTATTATCTGTATTAAAACTCATTGTTTTCAAGATGACGCCTCCTTTACAGAGGCAGATTAGATACTCGTAAATTCTAACGTGATCAGTACGTTCAATGTGCTCCATCAAACTCATACTAATCATTCACACTTGTCACAGAATAAATTGGTCTTAACCAAGGCACTTGATTAGTATCATTCATCCACAGCTAAATGTGGCCTAAAATAGACTTGGACTATAAACCAGAGAATAGAGAATTATATTGCGACAATCGAGACTGATTAGCGCATGCAAATGATCGATTCATTTTATTCTCGACTAGAAAATTAGTTTACAAGAAATTGCCAAATAGATTATGTTTCAATAGCCATTATTTTTGTAGCGTTGGTATTATAGCTTTTTATGAATCTCCGGAGAAGTATATGACCAGTACCATTACGCACCTATTCTTGCTGTCAAGCGTCTCTAAAATTGCAATGAATATTCCCTCTAGTATAGTAGTGATCAGTACCAGATAAATACGGCTATAGGACTTAATTCCCACTATTTAATCAAAATGGTGTTACAAACGCTTAACCTCATTGAATCTTTACCTCATTCAAACAATTCCCAAAGTTATTGCACCACAGTAAATAAACAGTTGTAAACAGAAACGTTAACCTTAATTCAGAGCTAATGACTGGTTCATTAAACGTTAGCCATATAT
Source organism: Heliothis virescens (assembly GCA_002382865.2). Lineage (NCBI taxonomy): Eukaryota > Metazoa > Arthropoda > Insecta > Lepidoptera > Noctuidae > Heliothis > Heliothis virescens. The sequence goes on along the minus strand of NWSH02000006.1, from coordinate 7,606,930 downwards.
ACAGTTTAGTCACCTACTGGACACCGACGTGGGAAAGTAAATAGTCAGCTGTGACGTCATGCTATTATATTGAGGTGTGTTTTGTAATCTAACAACTTGAGCGACGATTGTTTTTGACACTGAATTTGTAACAATCGATAGATACCTGATAGCTTTGATAGAAACGCCTTCCAATAGCTATACTTCGTCAAAAAATCATCAATTAATGTGATCATATCACGAGTGAATCTTGTTTTCAGTCTGTGAACTTTCCTTAAAAATAAAAATTCTTGTTATCTCTATCAAATGCCGTTCACATTGATAAGTAACAATATGCCAATTTTTTTAAGCAGATCAATCGTAGTTCATGCCGCAAGCAAATTGATTTGAAATCTATCTGCCATTCCTAAACCGCCGAAGAGTCGATATTGAATTAACCCGAAACGCTGTATTAATAGCCGACAAACGATCGAAAACTGATCACGTTGTCGGGTAAACAACACTCCATTATTAGACTCACTTCGCTAAGCAAGTTTAACTTGTTCTATTTCCGATAAGTTCTCTACATTGTTATGATTTAAGTGCCTTTATAACAATATCATCAGCTTTTTTTATAGTCCCACTGCTGGGCACAGGCCTCTTCTCACACAGAGAAGAATGTAAGTGTAAAACTTCATCAAAATGTATTTATATTTCACGACGATGACACTTGCTGATAACAAGATTCCATGATGTTGATAAGCGATCCATCTTCACGGTTGAAATTTCATCAAAATTATTGCAAAATAATTAAATCTCTCAGTCAACAAGGGTCTCACATAAATTGTATTTTCAGAAGTGATTGTGTTCGTCCATAGTTCAAAGGTACAATGACAGTTTTAATATGCCAGTAACAAAAAAATAAGATGACAGACAACCCAATACGCAAACTGGGAAAAGAACATTTTCCATGAATCGTTTTACCAATTCCGGCACGAGCTACTAAAAAAAAACGGACGAAAATATTCAGAACGTTAAATGAAAATGTGTAGCAGTAAATTTGTCGTCATTTAAACAGATTAAAAGAAAATGTAGCGTGATATTGAATGGCAAATTCAGTTGAACCTTCCCGGCTTCGTTTTATTTATAGCGACTTTGACGATCTGACTTACTAAGGAGTTTTCAGGAGTGTTTTGTGCGTTTACACAGTGGGTGTTGTTGGTAAAAAATAAACTTTCTATCATATAAAAAACGTTGTAGAGTAACTTTCAACGCTAATTAGGTAGCCAAAATCATAAATAGAGTAACGGATTTTTTATCAAGTTATCAAAAAGTCACGAGTTATTTTTTTATTATTATTTCAATCACACTTTTATAAATAAATTGTTATTAGTGGTTGTATAATAGTTATATTTTACTCATGCGACATTAGGAGCTAAAAGTAAAACTATTTAAGTACTACATACTATAGCCTATCCCATAAACATGAAGAGTTTGCATAAACTCAACATTTTCTACTTCATATTGAACGGGAATACTATCTCACTTAATACTTTACAGTACTTGTCATAACCAACTTCTCTCTCTCGTAAACATTTCAGTTGTTGACTTTTTGCGTTCTCCGAAATAACGATTATTAGTCTCATAAGTCAGAGTTGTATGAAATTAATTATTATTTAGTAGGAAATTGTTTAATTATACAAATCATTTTATGCATGTGTCACTGTAATATTCCACATTAAAAGTTAAATGTCAGAGCAAGAAAGCACTCGACGAGATATTTAATTTGAAGAGTTATTTAAACAAAAAATTATACTCAGCACATTTAGTGCACAAATACAATATTTAGTGTTGAATTGTTTTGCAATTCTATTTCTATTTTGACTCTCCATCTACTTACCCATTTTATTTTCAGCGAAAGCTGACAATTTGACACTTTAACGCACAATGAGGTATAAAGCTTTGCAAGCAAATAAATCGACACTGAACCATAAAACCGATTCAATAATTGCATAATACCGTGCAGAATCCATTATAGTGGGCAGATGCGTCTCACCGTAACACTATTAGCACGATCGCAGTCAAAATGACGTATAGGGAACGTGATGTCAACAATAGGAACAGGCGAACAAGAAACTATTGTTGGGTATATGATTGGTAATAAGTATTAGAACATAATGCTTTACAGTACAAGTGAATCACGTTCCGCATATAATAATGGAATCAAAATATTACATTGCCCCGTTTTAGACGAGTTAGCAAATGTTTAGATTTTTTTTTTGTCAAATGTACAGACGACAGCACATCAAGTTACCACAATCTGTCAAATTTCTGCAATAGATTTTTACCTTATCACAATAGCGGAAAGTTAATATTCAATTGGTAAAATTTTACAGATTCGTATACGTCGACCTGCTGTCGTCTGTACCAGGGTTGGAATAAGATGCGGTAAGTTTATTGTATAAGCTAATAATGTCACGGTTTGAAGGTTTTACGCAAATATTTAAATTAATAACTACAACAAAGAATATGAAATGTATAATTTATGCATTCCTTTACTCATCTAGGTTTCAACTCAGACTTTTCATAATTAAGAAGCACGTTTGCTTTGACTAATTAAAATGGATGCAAAATAAAAAGTCGAGTAAAACATTTAAATCTAGTAATAAATAAAATACCTACCTATATTTAGTCAAAATAATATGTTTGGTTTAACTTATAACTAGTTATTTTAAAACTATGCACCCTCAACACAATGTCGATTTATGATTTTCGGTTGCTCAGATACGTAGTGTTTATAATTTTATATTAGGATTATGCTTTGAGATCGTAAAAACATTTTACGATTCTATAAATGTATTCAAGTATCGAGTCTTTTTTCGGATATCTTTTTGACGGAATAACAAGGTAGAATATAGGCTGAATGTAGAGCAGGCATGGTACAGACGACAGCACATCAAGTTACCACAATCTGCCAAATTTCTGCAATAGATTTTCAACCTTATCACAATAGTGGAAGGTTAATGTTCAATTGGTAAAATTTGACACATTCGTTTACGTTGACCTGCTGTCATCAGTACATAACAATCGATTTATAAATAAATACGTACCCTGCTTCAAATCTATTCAAAGACTACACGAGTCCTATTCAAATGTTTTTATCATCAAAATCGCTTCGTTAACAATACAAACATTTACGTTTCTTTCCAATATATTTTAATAGCCCAATACGAAAACTCAGCTATTGATAACTACACCATCAACAGGATCAATTTTACCTAAAATGGCTATATTGTGATCATAAATATTTATACATCGATAAGATTATACAAAGCATCGTAGTACACAATCTCAAATCTTGTTTCCTTAAGCTGATGGAATTCCAATCACAGTCCTAGATACTAGAGCAAGATTTAAACTTATCATTTCCCTTTAAATAATGGGTCAATTATCGCTTGCAAGTTATCAGGCTGCACTTATCAAATACTTAAAGTTGTAGGGTAAATTATTCCAGTAACTGATTTTCGACCTTATCTTAATAACATTCGAGTATAATTTCACTTGTGCAGCTTATAACAAGGTAAAGAATGGCCTGACCAGAGTACATTATCTACTTAGTTTAGTTTCGATCGACACAAAACTTTATAACTCGGGCCATGAGATTTATTGTAATGAAATCGTAAGGATAGCATTTTCCTGTTCGTGAGTTATAGACTGCTGTGCGAATCGTAAATAGTACGGTTTGGTTTAATAAATTCTTTGGGTCCCTTGATCGTAAAGCGAACCTGATTTTGCGGAGGTTTAATATGTTTCCAAACTTGTGTTTAATGATAATTTCGAAGTTTTAAGTACGGCAGTAAAATGATGTGCCGACATTGAAGGATTGTTCGTAATTACAATTCAGCAATTTGACCTGCCTTGCCCGTGTTATGACATGGCTAATCGTTAAATCTTATTATTAAGGTCTGGTGACTTCGTTGTAATTGATAATAGTAAACTTTAAATTACATTACATCTAACGAGCGAGATGTCTGGAAACTTGTAAATTCACTGAGTTATATTTTAATTAATTAACGTTTAAATAATGGACGACATGAATGAAACAGAAAATATAAGATCTGTTTGTCAGCCGTCAAGCTAGTGCTTACACAAAATGTATTCATCTTATTCACACTAGATGTAAGCATCATTGCAAAATAATAGAGCATATACATTCCAAATTTAAACAATCGAAAGGAATTATACAGTTAGTCGGAACTCTGAACACAAACATAATTAAGTTATCAACAATATTGCAACGATAAATTCAGTAGAAGCTACTTTACGAACATCTAATTCATGTGTAACTTTATTCAAACTGTCAGATTGAATTCGAAACTACAGTGCACAAATCACTGCTATATTAGATTCCACGAAATTTATCGCCTCGACGACTGCTATAGGAGACGAATCGTGTTTCTCAGATCTCACTGAAACGCTGTATCGTTTACTTTCCAATCTCGCTACCAAACTTCAAATGTTGCTATTTCTGTCGATTTAAATTTGAATCCAGACCTGACAATGCAATTTAAACTATTAGAGAGCTCCAAGTTGATGGTTTGATGCAGTTAAAGGACGCTACAATTACACGATCTGGTAGACTGCTTTAAAGAATTGAAATAAATCTCGGGGTTAAGACTGAATATACAGTAATTGGAGAGTTTGATGGCCTATTTATAATTTAAGAAGGACTGTATTGAAATTTGAAATTATAGGTAAGTAGGTACCTAATTCATTATTATTAACAAATAAGTTATTTGTGAAAAAATCACTTTCAAGTAATTAATTATTGGGTACTCAAAAAAAAAATCTAAGAGACATTACAAGCTTAAATTAATTATTTTTTAAGTATAAAAAAATGCCCAAACTATACCCAAACAGACAGAATTTTGTGCAGTTTCACAGCCTTAATTTTGGCAAAAAAGTCAGCATTAATTTAAACTGACAAAGATTTACGGCATAAAAACAAGTTTTCAGAAACCTAATTAATCACGAACATAAAAATTAAGTGTCATTCGATATTCAGATTTGGGGCAGCAAATTATGTTCCCACACAAATTGGTTATGATACTCTTAATTAACACCTCGATAATTACTCCAATGAGTGTAGTCATATCTAATTACCCACCGCTTCACAGAAAGTCATCAAGCAAGTATCTTGAAGCGTCTTCAAATTGTTCCAAGACATTCGATACTAAAACCAAGTTCCCTCAAATCAAAGTATAAAACGACCTGTCATATTTTCTAAAGACACACGATATATTACTGGAACACCCGCCTTTTCGTCACGTTCCACGCTCATTCTTCACGCCTGGTGACATTTGGAACGTCTCACAAAAACAAAAGCGTCACTTCGGTGGCGCTATGCACCAAAAAGTCGGGTATGCTCGGCCACAGTCTCGAAATATTTCTCTAGCTAACTGTCGGTTTGTACTTTACACTGATGAAAATTTTGTAGACTGTGGTTCAACTCTCTGTGTGTAACATTATCTCAAAATTATTCATGTCAGTGGGTAATCTTCAAGTCTGTTGACAAATTACGTTTAGGAGTTTGTCTAGAGTTGGTGAGAGTATGCATTGTATTCGAACCGAATGCTTTAAACTGGAAGTCACAATATTTATATTTTGAAGATAACCTTACGCTTATTTTTGAAAGAACCTTAGGTATAAAATAATTGCTTTTTATCATTTGGCAAAGTCTAGCGGAGAAAAACATAAAAACAAGAACGAGGTAAATACATATTTAATAAGGCTGTCCATATTTTAGCGTGTGTGTATTACAAAGGTTTCCGAGAAATAATTTCAGAGGGCAAGTTTATTTCTAAAATAAAGATATATTGCGTTAAAAAATAGAAATGGTAGCCTAACGGTAATATTCATGTATTAATAACAATGGTCGCAATGAAAGTATTTAGATAAAGTTTTAAGTTATTTATTTATAATTTTGAGTTATATAATTAGTTCTCAATACTAATAGTAAAAGGCTAAACAGTTTGTTTAATTTTTTGTCGTGAAAAATGCGAATTCTTTTATTTCAAAATAGTTTTCGACATTTGACTTTGAAAGTGTTCCCAAATCAGTGCGTTCTTGTTAAGGAAAGGTAGTCATAAAGATTTTACGCCTGCCAGTGTCTGAGTGAGACACAGAACATTAAAAAACATATTTTTTTTCGCTTATTGTGCTAATATATAGACACTATTAAAGTTCTATCTATCCAAGATTTAACTGGTATTTAACTATAATTATGCTTTAATATTCCATATTGACACATTTCTGTATTGTTCCGAACAAGCGGCTATAAAAACTCTTTTACGACGTCACGCTATAGACCTTGGCAGGATTTATGCTTTGAAAATTTATTGACGGCCCAATTGAATTTATTGTCAAAACTAAAAGTTTTATTGCAAAAATTTACATGCATGTATTTGCGAGACGAGAGTTTTTAACGAGCTCTTTTTATTTATTACTAGGTTAAATTTGGAGCTTTATCCGGTTGTTGGCGAAATTGTGTCTTTTATTAAGTCATTTTTGTTTCCAAGAACTCAGACATCATCCCGTCGCATATTTTATACTACTTTGAACTGAATTACTGAGTAATTACAAGATCAGATAAAAATGATGTTTTGATGATTGTTAATCTATTTTCCAATATGAAACTGTAATTGAAAGCTTTTAGTGTACAGACGACTGCGCATCAAGTTAGGTACCACAATCTGTCAAATTTCTGCAATAGATTTTCAACCTTATCGCAATAGAGGTAGGTTAATGTTCGATTGGTAAAATTTGACAGATTCGTATACGTTGACCTGCTGCCGTCTGTACGTACATGAATCTGGGTCTTTAGTAACGTTGCTGGATGTGACATTTTCATAGACATTCGGATTTACGATTTATGAAATTAAATAAAAATTAAATTATAGGACATTTTGTCACCGAAATATAGTTGGATTGAAAGTTATAAGCAATCCGTCATTTTAGAGCTATATCGACAAGAAGGCTTGACAACTTTTTTAAGTGTCCACAAAGTTCAAAATAAGTAACACCAAAATTATTTTTTACTCATTTGTGACTTCAAGATAGTTTTAAGAAGAAATTGAATAAATTAATAAAACTCTCAAATTTGTTTTAAATTATTTTTTACACCCGAGATTTGATTTAAATGGTTTTAGTCAACCAAAATCTTCTATGATGTCGTAAAATTTATGTGCGTAACATAAAATTAAATTTATAGAAGAACTGATTCATGTTCAATTTTGAAAGTTAAAAGTTAAGTGATTATCTCATGTTTTGGACAATGTCACTTTAATGTCTTAATCAAATTTAACGACTGGATTTTAAATTGATTCCGCTATAAAACTTTTTGATTTCTTTCAAATTGACTAATTAAATGGATTTGATGTAAAAAATTGCTTCTTAGAAAATATTAAGGCATCAAGGAAATGATCACAATAAGGTAGTGAATTTATTTTATACCTTACAACATTATTTCTGAATGGAGACGGAAATGAAGAAACTGATTCTTTGTCGTGGAAAATTAATTACGTCACATTGTTTAAACAACGTAGATTAAATATAGAAGTAAATCTTCAAATAGTAATATTTTCTTCTAAATCTGGAACCACAGCTACATTTATTATGCAACGCGCTCACGTTCACACAAAACATTTAAGTACCCAAAAACCAAATGATTCCTTGTTACGTGATTCCAAAAGCAAAGGCCTGTTACAAACGATGCATGAATTAGCCTACTGAATTCCAACAAAAGAACGTATTAACACGGCCAGTAACAAAGCGTACGAGTTTAGCCGTGTTTGTAAACCCGACGCTGGGCTGCTGAATCTAGCCTCATCGAATTAAGTGGTCAAAGTGGGGCCGCGGACGCCGCGGTCGCACGTGTGTCGAATGCCTTATAACTAGAGTTACCGAATTCAGCAATGAGGTAGAATGTTTCAGTTCGACGAATTTTAAAGTTAAAAGGTTGAAAGTATTTTGAAATTGGTATTTCAAACCGTTATGTAGTTTATTTTAATTTTCTGTATTTATTTAGTAACTTAATTGTTTATATAGAATAATCATCGCTATCGGATACCTAAATGAGAAATCAAAAACTTTCCATTCTATGAAATATCTGATCTGCGATGTTTTATTTACCAAACTACGCTTATTGTTTATACCTGAATGATCTTAATTTAACGAGTATCACTATTATTAAAAAAAAACACCAGGTTGCACTCCGGGAGTGCAGGCAGAAGTGAAAACATGAATATTAACTTTATGCGTTTTTAATATTTTTTTGAGATTATGGAATGAAGAAAGAGCACAACTACTTTTTACTGTCATCACTTGCTCTCGATATTGAAAGTTTCTCAAAAAAAACTTTTGTCCCTATGACTGTACTGGAAGGTATACCCCAACACGATTAAATATAATCAAAATTTAAGCACGACTCCATCTATGATTTTGAAGAATAAAAACTATACTCGTACTTTCATACTTGACTAACTACTTGACTTTGAAAAATTATAGATGGCGCAACACATTTTTTCTCACATGTCTTTCCTCGATTTTGAGGGTTCTGGTTGAGCTAAAATTATTCAAATATATATTTTGAGTTTATTGCTGTGGCCTGGATGCTAACCTAAAGATACTCCGGCACCATTTCATTTTATAAAAATAAAAACCCAAACTCCATCTATGATTTTAAATGATAATTACTAAGCCTGACACTATTGTCAAATTTCACATGTTTGAAACGTCATAAAATATCTTACCGACCTGTACTTACGGAATTTCTATAGAATTTCGGGTTTCACGATTTCGGGTATCACGATTTTGGGTTTCACGATTTCGGGTTTCACATTACGGTCACGTGATACCTGTCGCGAGTTTATATATTTTTCCCCATACAAAAAGTGCTCAACGCCGCTAAAGAAGTTTTCACTTCAAAAAAGTGCCTACATACTGTAGCGGTGTAGATAGTGGTACCGCTACAATACATTATTTTACGATTTGCTCCTTCAGCATATTTTTATTACACCTACTAGAGAACCAAGAAGGTAAATACCATTATAATAACCATTACTTCTTGTCATAAGCGGACCCTATTTTCACGGAGTCCTTTAGAGCTAATAAATGTGGCTATGAATAAAAACGGCATATTAGAGAAATTTTAATAGTGATGGTCACCCTAGTTAGGTGTAACGTGAAGCAATAAAAAAGTTGTTTGGACAGTGGAGTCGTGTGTCGTTGATCTAAGAATCTGCAATCAGCAGTGTACTTTTAGGATTTGTTAGCTGGTTAATAAGTGTTTAAAATATGTTTAAAATTGTTAACTTTAAAAGGCCTATACTCAGGTATAAATATGATTTAAAACAAAATGGAAAAGAAGAAGGAGCTCTTGTAATTACTTATTATGATTCAACAATAGCATTAATCGCGATACATGCTTTGAAAATATTGCATGCAGTTATCTAAAACAATAAACAACATCCCAAAATAGCAACACGTTACACAACAGAAGTATTTTAATCTAGCCTGAACAGTTCTCAACAAGTACACAATTACTCAACGAAAAGCTGCTTAACGTTTTACAAACAGAGCGACAGTTCGCTAGATAGTTCATTTATTCTAGTGGGTATCATCTGTTGAATGAAGCATTATTAAAACGTGTTCGCAGTGAGAACGCAAACAATCCCAGTATTAGTTGTTTTGAAAGGTACTATTTGTTCGCGTTTGCACATTTTCTGAATATATTTAAAGTGCATTGTATTCAAGCGTCTGATATAGCTAAGCATTTTACTTTTATTGCTATCTATTATCCAAGTTTTTTTTCTCTAATTCTCATTTTGTCAGACTTATTTACTGAAAAGTGTTTTACCAGAAATATTAAATTTTGAACAACCAAATACCTAAGATGATGGGAGATAGATAGTTTTAATTCAGTAGAGAACTTGTCCACTACTGAATTATTTAAGCAACTATCTCCTCAGCTGCAAGTTGCCGGAGACCTCTAAAGTGCAAGTTCGTGACACAATCAATACTTACTCGAAGTTTATACATGGCAATTATTGCTACCCAGTAACAATACCTGTTATGTACAAGACGAGAACGCATAGTACCCATGGAATTTCTAGAATAGTTTGAAAACCGTACAATGAGAAAGCGTTGAAACATACAATCCCACCTTCTACACGTTAGCTTAAAAGATAATGAGATTATATTACTTAATAGTAGAAACATTTAATTTAGTTACTTATTCTTTGTGTTGTTGTAAAATCCCACGTGGGTTTACTATGAACTACCTACGTTCTGTTTTTATCTCTAAATCCTTTGATGAATATTATGAATTTAATTTACGTTGCTTCTGTCTTCAACATTTTAGTTTCTCCTCGACATTTAATTGTTGCAAAGGTGGATTAGTACGCCCAACTATTTGCTAATTATAGACTAAGGTTCCCTAATAATAGTCTGACATTAACGTTAATTATTGAGAAGTGGGTGTTTCGCTTAAAATGAATAACGTCATAGCCGTAATATTATTAACGTCTATTTGCACGATGATTGGTTGAAAAGATCATGCGATATAGTCAATTATAGTGTAAGCACGACGCCACTTCATCATCTGCCTGGGCTTTTCTAAGGTTTGTTGAGTGCAGCCTCCAGTTCTGGGTGTTGCTACAAAAAAGATAAACACACGTTCAACACGTGTTTTAGAAAATTCTCCATACAATTTTTTTTTAAACAAATGATCGAACTACTGTTGAACTGAAGCTATATGAAGTTTTGAATTGGGCTAAGGCATTTTCTTTATATATTAAATGACAAGGGTAACTATCCTGGTAATTAACTACACTGTTTTTTGATTGATTTTAATTGACTTTAGTTACAATTAGACCCTACATTACCCTTTCTTCCGACGCCTCATTACAGCCTGATATTATTGCAGATTTACGAAACAAAAACAGACCAACTTCAGCATTCAAATGCCAAAAGTTCTCTCTTTAAATAAACACTAAACGTATTCAGAATAGTACTAGTTTCCAGAACTCCAGCCATATGTGAGAAACACACGAATCACAGAATTAAACACAACTGTAACTAGCGCTTTAAGTTGATGTCTAAACCAAGCTCAGGTGTAGCGTAACAAGTCTTAAGCAGGAACGAGCTCAATTTCCAGATAACATTAGCTTTGTATACTTACACTTAAAGTTTTGAATTAGATACAGTAGTGGACTGAGTTCTAGTGGCTTTTGTTTCTAGTTCTTCCCGCGTACGAGTATGACAGTCACAGACAACATTGAAGATATTGTTGAGTATTGTTATCAATACAGTTCTTTTTCTAAGAGGATACGTTGTGTAACACAAAAAATAACACATCTAAGTAAAGTAAGCTAGTAAACATATTACTAGCTTACTTTACTTAGTTGTGTACTTGTATTACTCTGTCTTTCTTTCGTGCCGTAGTAAGAATATAGGCTATAGTTAATTACCGGCTGCGGGAAGTATATCCCTCGGGACGCGGTTGGCGAGTTCTCTCATAGTACTGCTCAGTCATATTCCAAATATTGATAAGCCCTCCAAAAACCACTCTGACTATATTCTAATTAACATTCTAAAATGTCCGAATCGGAATTTAGTGAGATTACCTCAGGAACTCGAATTTCGAGAATGCATGCATAAACCTATTAACGCGCGCTGCTAATGAAGACACTTGGATCTCCCATAACTATGCAATCCGACAACCAAATCAGAAATTGGGAACTAACTTTTGAATACCGAGTGAAAATTACATTTGGATTGCTGTTATGAAAGGATTTTAAAACTCTGAATGTCATCACTTATTATATATTTACATTGCAGAAACATTTTAAGAAAATTTGACATACTAAAATCAGATAGCTGTGTTTACGTTTGTACCTGATGCATTGTAAGTGCAATCTCCAATTTCTAAAAGTAAGGCTTTAGAGAGTTCGGGTTTTCTATTTCCCGATTTCTGCTTTGCAAGCAAATATTCTGTTCCTTAGTCCCCAAAACATCTTCAACTGAAATGCGGTTTTGGTTTCTGAGTAAGACAGTTGTCTTATTCAGAGGCTAAGCTTACAAGTTACCTAACAGGCACAAGTTTTGAGGTTTAAGATTTTCTTTAAATAATGCTAACTTACTAATTCATTAATATAAGAAAGTTTTTTTTTTGCCTAATTAATTATGTAACAGCTTTTACATAGTATTTTTTCATTCCCAATGTGATTTCACAGCTGGTAAAATACGTAAATACGTTTCAAACAAAATAAATCCGCAATTAATATTTTGTCATTCTAATTGAAATATACAAAAAATATACGAATATAAACTTATAAACTTTCATACAAAATAAGTTGAAAATGACAACTACTTGAAAATAAAACTGTAGGTACACCTTATCTACTCAACACTAAATTTCAAAAACTGAACGTCCATCTATCTTCTATCTATATCTATATATCTATACAATATGTTATGATTACCCCGTCAGACTCATAAGGGTAATTTAGGTTAGGCAATCACGACACCAAATAAAATACAAAACTTTAAAGATTCATCATAGCAACAATAATAATGAATTTTGAAAAACCTATTTTTTGCCTCATATGTGCTACATTTTCCCCCAAATCAGGCAAATTTTAAAAAAGCGACAACACCGATTTCTGTGGTATTTGATTTATTAGTGTGGTGGCTATTGTGTTTTTAACTTTGAGGATATGCCGACAGCCCGCACCGCGCGCTGGCGGCTCTTATCAAAGGCGCACCGCGCGTCTCAAAGGCGCGCCGCCGCCCGCGGCACGTGTATCATAAATCAGTAGCCAATTTACCAGAGACGCACTTTTTTGCGATTTATCGATTTTATTATCGATATGTATCATAATTGTGTTGAATGGTGACTTAAATAATTTACATGTAATAGAGTAATAACACATAATAACGAACTGGGCTTATGATGCGAAGTTGGTGAAATTAATACAATCCCGGCAAAAATAAACTTATCCAAAAAATGTAAAACACGAATTACCATCACAAGGCAGACGAAGATTATTAATTAACGGCCGTTCCCAATAACCTATCTAACTCTGGATTTCCTTACCAGAGATAGGAATTTGACATTACTTGTATGGGGCTAATGTCAAAATTCTATCACTAGTAAGCAAATCCAGAGATAAACAGAATATTGATTTCCGCAGTTAACAATGCAATGGCACTGTTAAATTAATATCAATTTGACAATCACACAACAACACCTTTGACACAAAATATTTTTGAGTTCAATCGATATCGATATTTAGAAATTTAAATAATATTTAAAGAGGTACATCTCTAATCTCTAGTCAAAGGCACCGCCGACTATTGTATTTTAAATTTATTTGGGTTCATGACCTTACGAAGTCATTACCCGGAAGACGATGACCCTTGAACCGTATTGCCATATGATTTTCGTCATTTTATGAAATATTATTACGTTTTTTTGAGGGGTAATTCTTTTTTACTCGTATGCAGCTGAGAAAATTTTTATGGAATCTCATGTAGGTACCTAATAATTCCTTCACTGGTCAGACGGGGTTTTTAGAACAGCCTGTATAAGTGACTACGAGAGACAAACGCTCAATGAACATGTCTTAAATCTATACATATAATAACTTCAATATGATCAAATGAAGTAGAGCTTTGAAAAACTTATGTTTTATTAGCTGTTAATTTCTTACCTTTTGTAAAGCATGACCGCAGTATCCACCTAAATGTGCCCCCAAAGAGTGTCCGATAAAGTGGAAATTGTCTATATGTTGCAATCCTAACACCTCCTGCAATAAAAAAGAGACAAGTAAAGTATTTCTAGATACCTCATGTTATTATCTGTGTATAAAATTTGTCCAGTTGATGATTCAAAAGCCTTCTGGGAATCGATTAATTACAGTCAGTTTTGAGAATCGATTAATAACAATTGAATGTTGACTATAAATTTTTCCTTGAACCGATCGCCTTGTGAATTGCACTAAACAAGTACTGAGCTTTGCAGGGATTGTATGGTTCAACAAGTCAAATGGTTAATTTTTAGGGTTCCGTACCCAAAGGTTAAAACGGGACCCTATTACTAAGACGTTGTTGTCTGTCTGTCTCCACCCTGTATCTCATTAACCGTGAGAGCTAGAAAGCTGAAATTTTCACAAATGATGTATTCTGTTGCTGCTATAACAACAGATACCTACTATAAATTAGAAAAAATAAAATATTATTTAAATTTTTTTTTTCATAGATAATGGTACGGAACCCTTCGTGCGCGATTCCGACTCGCACTTGGCCGGTTTTTATTGTAGCTCGAAATATGGATCTCTTCGGCTTTCGTAGGCATGTATGTTTTCTACGGCAAAAAGATGGAACAATTTATGAAGGAGGAGGATAGGAGGATTTAGGAAGATGGAGAGGAAAGGAATAACAGACCAAAATCCCACCCGTGTCCAGTCTAGAACCCTTTATGTTCTAGGGAAGAAGTAAAAGAAGCCCGAAACATGTCTTTGAAGGATTCTTGGAATACGAACAAACACGCTACTCCCACATCTTCAATTCGGGCTTATCAGCTATATTTTATCAACGTATCCGTTTAAACCATACTCACATAAATATTATGTATTAGATGTGCAGTCATGACGCCAATGAGTCTGATGTTGGCCACGGCTTGTCCATAAGGCGGTTGTGATCCGCCCCGCCAATCCACAACTATAACCGTCGCTGCCTCATTCCCTTGAAGGTTTAGAAGAGCATCCGCCATATTTTGAATCTAAAATAAGTATCATAGAATTTTAGGCCTCTATAGTTTGAATTCCTAATTTAAAGCGATGATTTTTTGTTTTTGTATGTTAGTGTTAAAGTAGGTAATTAACCTTTGCTTTGATTGGGTAATCATTTGAGTGTAAAAAGATGATAAGTTTTTTTTTTAAGAATTCACTCAGATACTATTGTTTAAATTACGATTTTTTTTTGTAAGTACGGGTAAATACGTTATGCTATTTATATGTTGATACCTAAATGGAGTTGATACCTAATTGAGTAAAGTTCACAGGTTTTACTCACCCAAAGTTTGTGACCCCCTTCCAAGAATCCATGAGATATAAAATAAAAAGGTCCTCTAGGGTCAAGATTAGCATTTGCTATTTTCTCTTTATTATCCGCCTCAAACAACACTGGTATCTTTCTATTCCTCCTTGTAAACGCAGG
>NWSH02000006.1:7565688-7583146 GCA_002382865.2 Heliothis virescens | reverse complement strand
CTACTTAATGTCCTCTAGAGGGCGCCACAAGAATATTTTTGTAATTTTACATATCCTATAACCGGCGGACGGCCAAGACGCTTCTAATAATATCTCATTTGTTAAATTACGATAAGTAGTTTAGAAGTTATGAGGGAACCGATGAACATACATACATACATACATACATACATACATACATACATACATACATACATACAAACAGGTCAAAATCATAACCCTCCTTTTCGCTTCGCCCTAGTCGGGTAAAAAGAAACAAAACACCTTTAAAACACCGAGCAAGAAATAAATTTATGAAAAAACTCGCACTCGAATGTTTTTTTTTAGTGAGAGTGGTACATTAACGTGCTCTCCGATGCACGGGTGTATCAATCACCAACTTCCAACTCCGGGCTGCTTTGTGAAAGTTTCTAAAACTACAAAGCGATTTCGGCCCGTCCCGGGAATCGAACCCGAGACCTGGTGCACAGCAGTCGGCTATACGACAACTAGACCAACGAGGAAAACTAATTGTAAATCTATAAAAGATAATTTATACTTATACGAATGCAACGCCAAAAACATGAAAAACACACGCATAACCCGACAAAAGCCTCAAAACGGCAAAAGGCGGAAAACATTCGTCGAAAACCAACAAGTCGCAATTACAACCCTAAAGATTAATCAGGAAACGCCCAAGTAAGCGTTTAACCAGTCCAAATTGCTGCAAAAGGTACACCAACATTGTGATCAATTAAGTTGATAGCCGATTGAGTACCCCACTTTGCTATACCTATGGGTCTATGCGTAGTGGGTGCGACCGCAAGAACCCCGAATTCCTGGCATGGTACTTGGAACGGAACTTTAATTGTCTCGGTAGCTGGATGTAGTTTAACTACAGTTTTCGTTTAAGTAAATAGGTGGCCTTATTGTTTCGTATATTGTAGAAAACATTAATTCTATGTGTAGGTTTAGTGTTTCAGTATACATTAGAATGTGCTCTTATTAATAGCTGGTGTGCGAATCCTCTTTTTATGGAATGCAGCGGTATCTTGCTGAGCATACTATGTTCAAATTTATATTTTCCAAGCAGAAGAGGGAAACATAATAAAGAGTTAGTAAAGCTCTTATATTAACAGGCAGCTATTACATGTTATAATAGTCACTTTAAAATTTTACCATCTCAGACCCCAAATAGAAGTGACTGACTCAAAAATTTGCCAAATTCACACTGCATAAAATCTATGGTCTATGGAAGCGCAAATATCTAAATGAATCGTAAAAAAACATTAATCTATTTACGGAATTGCGACTAACATTCTTTTATTCATAGAAAAATTCCTGATCCGTTCCTCTGTTGTATCAAAGTGCCAAGTCATACATGCCTCCCGCCATTAAGGGGTGCAAGTAGCCGCGGTGCCAATTACTCTCAGGAACACCAACATCCTAGGGGTGGGCGAAATAAACCATAACATTCATAAAAGGGATAGTGTCGTAGTACATACAATCGGTGCCAATAAAACAGCAAGACCCCACGCAATAAGCAAAGGAGAAATAGCGCGGAAACGTTAGGGGAAACAGTATTAATACTTATGGTTAATTGTACCGGGGTTACGCGGGTGTAAGATGATGCTGCGCGAAATTATGACAATAATAGAAACACTTGACCCGGCGTAAGTTATTTAAAAATGAATTAATACAACACAGATTTTGAAGACATTTGGCAAGGTAAAAATGGTCAATAACTACTTGATAGTTTTTGTCGCGGCACATTTTAACTCAATGTGGTCGTTGTGATAATTTGATGACAACAATTACAGTTATAATAAACTCAGTTGATGAGATAGTCTTTTCAATATGTCTAATTAACACAAATAATACCACTCCTTACACTACATACATAACGATAAATAATAATATGTGAGCAGTGATAAAAATAAACCAGTACAAAATTAATAAAAGAGACACACGAAATACTCAAGCGCAGTTTTAGCGCTCATCCACTGAAGGGTGACTGAGCTTCCCTTTAAGACGTGTTCGGAGTAGAGAATGAGCCTCCGAGGTGAGATGCGCGCAGTTCATTACAAATACTGTGAACGAACCAAAGAATTTGATGTTTATCAATTGTGTTATCGTTTTCAAGTACCCCATAGAAGCACCGTGAAGATAATAATAGGTATTCATGTGTGCAATCCCTTTTGTTGACAATGTGATTTGTTTAAATGTTCACTTGAGGTGGTGTCTTATGTTATTATTCTATTTTACATTGCACTGCACAGCTCTGTAATTTTAGGGTTCAAAATTCAATGATGATTGTTGTTTTCACTTTATCGGACTGAATAATATAGTAGTATATCGTTCGATGTGTCCAACTTGGTAAGTAAGTAAACGTGACTAAATATTGTTATTCCAAAAGGTGAAACTCATGCTGGTTGTCCATAAAAAAAAAGAAAAACGTCGATTCGAACGCCATTTACTTTTTCTTGTATATTTAGTTGTTCCTGCACGTACTATCAGCTAATGAGTACACACTAAAACATGACATCACGTATTTCAATCATTAGTTTTAACAACACACTACCAATAAACGATTAATTATTCTATTCGAAGTTTTCCCACAACATTCGGGCTCCAAGAAGTATTTGCTGGGCTCTAAGTTCTTACAATACGTTTCATTTTCTTAGAAGAGAATGCACTATGGAGAAGTGAGGGGAGTCTTGACAATGTGTTAAATTAGTTGTCTACGTGATGTTCATCTATACAGCTTACATTAGACACAGAACGTGAGCAGAACTGGTAATCAGTAATGAAAATAAATAGTTTATCATGCCATTATTCATACAAATATGTTTGGATTAGGCCTACTTTGTTTTGATATTTCCTGATTCTGTAAGAAAAAAAAAATGCTCTATATTTCTCAGTCAGGTGACAAACGACCGATTCTGAGAAGATGTATTTTATAGAATTCGAAATAATATTATGAGTAAATTCTTCAGCGATAAATGCAGAATCATATTTCTAGTTGCAGTTGCAAAATAGTTTTTGGTAGCTTCTGTATTTGTGTAGTCTTGTGAATCTTCAAAAGATGAGAGGGCTAGGTTTGTGTTTCTCTATAGGTAAAGACCCTGCTTCGTGCTAGAGCTAACCGAATTGTAGGTAATAAAACGCGTAAACAATTGACAATAGAATCCTTGACATTAAAACCCTACTCAGCCAGTAATAGAAAAGGATTCTGTAGACAAAAAAGCCAATTAAACATTTCAACAAAACTAAGACAGCTCCAATTCCAGTTTCATCTATTTTCTCATCAACTTTTTTATCTCTGCTTTGATCACAAAACGCAATTCCATCCCATTTATATAGTGAAATTGAAAAAAAGAATCTTTCTTCCCCCAAAAATGTCGGGGCTAGTTACGTGTACACATAATGCGCATAAAATAGACCACTCTGTCTCGTGAACAATATCCATTAGGGAAATTTTATCTTTGAGAGCAATAAAATATGTGAACCCCTCTTATAAAAAACAGAAACGAAACGCCACCGGAAAGTTGTATTTAAACAAACTACATTACTTTATAATGATCAATTCAGTCGACAATAACTCGAGTTATGTATGATAATTTGATCAGGTGGTAGTCAAGGGGCCCCTCCTAACGCCCTCACAGTTATTAGGCGTACTAATGGCGGCTTAAGCAAAACAACTCCCGATATTGCACCATAAAAAGGTCTATTGAAATGGGTACGCACCCCTTCGATTATTTTAAATTTTCCATTGTTGGGCACATTTGAATGCACGAAAGAACAATGTGGAGTCACATTCCCGTATAAATGAAAATTTTAAATGAATGCTGTGATTATTTGCTTGATTTTTTAAATCATTCACATCACAAATGGTCGAGTTTCGCTTACCTGAGCTTTTCCAGAAATTATATTCATTTATTTGCAATTCATTAATGCAGTATGAAAATTCAAAAGAGATAATATTTAAATAAGATTTAAGATTCCGAATAAATTGACTTGTGTATTAAAGTCACAAAGTTTCAGAAATCTAATTGAAGAGACATTATAAACTTGGATCCTATAACTTAGAACTTAGAGTTCCTAAAACCTAAAAGATGTACCTACTGAGTGATTTTTATGAAAGAACAGACAGACAACGAAGTCTTAGTAATAGGGTTCCTTTTTACCCTTTGGGTACGGAACCCTAAAAACAAAAGCGAACAGGTTAAATTAAGGTGCAAATAAGTGGGTGGATAGTTTGACAAGAAGCACGTAGTTTCTCGAAAGTAATTTCACTTTTTCTTCGAATTCGGCGCAGTAAGTTGAAGTTTTGACACATTTCGATCATTATCAATATCTAGTAAGTAGTACCTACAAATCTTAAATTATTGAGCTTATTTTGTCGGAAAGCCGTAACAAGTTGTCATCATTTGTATTTGGCCCTCATTTTATATTGTTTTTTTTTTTTTTAATAATCTAATGAATGTAAACTTTCATTTTAATTTGAAAGAACTTTGTAGGTATATTCACACAGACGATTGCGAAATGCTAAACAAAAACAAATTCTACAGAACAGTCCAGCGTAACATTTATTTCTTGATAACAAAAGAAAGTACTTATCTAAGGAATGCCTAACGATAGTCAAATCCGTCACGCTTTCAATTGCTTTTTTCCTCAAAAGAAAAATGCAACAGTTTCATTCACGTCTGAAGGACGATAACGGACGATAAATATGCAACATTTATCAGTAGTGTAAATATGCTAAGTGTCGCGTATAGAAGTATCGCCCCGTCCCTACTTCCTGGCTTGAAGGCGTCTGTAATAATGGATTACGAGTCTAGACGCGAGACAAAGCCGTTTCGAACCCTTGAAGGTAACGGTGACTATGGTGGTGAGAGGAGCGATTTGATGCGATGCAGCGGGAAGCGGGTAAAGGTTAAGAAATGTCAAAAAATGTACTGGCGCACGTTAGACATGATGGTTTTGACCAATGGAAGGCAGTGTCACGTTTGGTTTTCGTTATAAATAAATAGTGCAACTCACTCAAACATAATCTCAATACCTAATATTGAGAATAATGCTTTTAATGGACAAATAAAATGTAGTAGAAGCTAAACAGCAGGCACTGTTAATACCTAATTGGAAAATTATAGCCCATACCCGAATTAACAGCCGCCGTCAAAAGCTTAGCACTTATATCGTAAAACTAGAAATTAACCCCAAACAAAAGCCGGCCAAGACTTTAAAATACCTGTTTTCCGTGTCGAATATCAACGTGAAATGCTCGTTAAGTTTTATATGCGTCGTGTGGCACATTTTACTAGGGTATTTTATTCGCTGTTTTATAACCACTACAATCCGAGCCTTTGTTACGCTATGCGTGCAGTGAGCGACCAGCCTAAGATTGATGGTAGGTTCACATGACATGGTTCGCCCTGAGCGGAGCTACCCTTTTGATGACTTCACTAACGGTTATTTATGGAGAGGATTTACTCTGATCCCGGTTTTAAATCCGCGCCCTCAAAAGTTTTAAATCCGTTTTTAAACAGCTTTCTGATATAATTAAGTTTGGTTTTGTGGATTGTTGTTAGGTCATTAAAAGAGGAACGTTGATCATTTATCTCTTAGCTTAAAATATTTTAAATAATTTCGTATGCCTACCGTATGATAGTTGTGATATCCTAAAGAAAAAAAATCCTTGCACATTCACTTTCCAAACTTTAGTAACTGTTGCCGACAGCTGAAAGGGAAGATACGTAAGTATTCATACAATAGTCAGAGCAAGGATATGTAAATTCTAACCAAACATTGGGTCGCATATAAACTTGCGAGTAAAGAAGTTTAGGTACTCTAACATTTCGAATTCGTATCCGCAAACCGCGTACTTCTGCAAAGGCATAAACAACTCACTTTACTTTTATTTCGCAATCAACACAACAAACTTGTACGTTGCAAATATTTCTTTATATTTGTACAAAATATAACTTATTAAATGCGCCAGAGAAACAAGAACAAGTTAGAACACCTAGCACATGCAGTTGGAAAATTTTAAATTACAAAGAAAATAAGCTTCCGACTTGCATACAAGTTAGAAGTTTCTAGCAAACTTACGTAGGATTCGTAGAGTTAAAATATAACCGCTTTGTTTATTATAGGTAACTTTGCTCCTTAGAGATTTGAGCAAGAAAAAAATTACAGCGCAGCATATTATCCCGCGAAAGTTATACGAGAAATTGCTTTTGTAAACCATAGCGATACTTCATAATTAGGAATAGAAATATGAAAGTTCCGACATTACCTGCAGGATATTACCAAACATGGTTTACATCTACTATGATATTAAATTCATGAATAAAGCATCAACAGACGAAGTTTATGTTAAGTCAATAAGTTGACCAAACTTCTTCATCCTCATCATAAATTGGGTAATAATGAATGCTTGTACAAGTGAGATTCAGCAAATTCAGGTTGGCATGCCAACAGGCGGTCTGACGCCTACATAATTACTTACCTTCGTCCCATCCTCGTCAAAGGGTCAATCAAAGCAGATAACGAAGGAGTTATGAACGTAATTAGTGTACAAAACAGGTGTTACACCCCTTACCTGTAGTAGAACAGCACCTATTGAACCATGTAGTTTTGTACAAATACGTAAAAAAATAGAAAATATTCATAGAAACATTTTTTACGAAGATCAGGGACTGATAGTCAGAACTCATACAAATTAAGTCTAGTCTAAAAAGTACAATTCGTGGTTCCATGTTTAAATTCATTGCGTTTAAACGGTCGGCAGCGCTGTGACGGCCAGTGACGGCCAGTGACAGGCGCACGACCAACGCGATAAGTCCACGATGACATAGCACGCGCCCTTTCACTGTGGGGCCCGAAATAGAATAATTATTCAGTATTGATTATGGCAGACATTAATTTCGTAACTCGAGTACGGAATATTAATGCAGATTTTGTGAGCCAAAAAAAGAAATATGCATTGGTTTTGATTGGAATATTAATTTGTGAATATGTTTTAATGGAAATCGTTAGGTTAATCAAAAATTCACTAATCACAGAGTTAATGAATTTGTAATCTGTTAGAATGAATTATGATCTTCTTATGTTATTGTTCGTGATCGACCCATAGGTACAGCTAATAATACAATTCTGTAGCGACATAAATAAAAATGTGAGCACCGCCCCGACTTTTGTATTCCATAGCCCGTAGATTCCAACCAGCCATGTTTCAAAATTATTGATATCACATCAGGACCACCCTTCCAAATTACAGTGCCAGTACTGTCTAGACCGCAGGGCGGATTGGACGTGTGTACGTGAATAGCATGCTTTCACAGCTCGTTTGGCCAACAGAATTGGCGTGTTATAGGAACGGAGGCGATTTCAGATTGCACACGTACCAAGACAAAGTGTAGCTATTGTTATTGACAGCCGCTGCCGGGATTTCTTGGCGTTTTTGAAATTTTCACTGTGTCCATTGTTGAAGAAATAGTGAGGGAATGTTGAGGTTTCACAGTTGTGGTCTCACAATGTAAGACAGGTACCTATTTGTTTTGGAAAATATTAATTTGTGCACTTAAACAACATTTTGAAACTACCCGTTATATGAAGCCTATTTCTGTACATTTGTCCTTTAACTGATACGACTGTATCGTACTCTTTTGTGTAAACCCTTTAAGTTAAACCTCGAAACAAATCCCTCCTTGTTTTCCCATAGGACTCGTATCAACGAAAAACATTCTTTGTATTTTCGCCAAATATACGGGTCCAAGTCAGATTTGTGTCAGCAAACCACAATTTTAAGCACCCTTCTTTATTTTGGTATTAAAAGTTCTACACTTACAGGTATAAAAACCACTCAGTTTAGAAAAGCAAAAGATTAACGCAACAACTTAGAGATAAAAAGTAAAAACACAAGCCGATTGTGGTGCGAATCAGCTTAGTTTCCCTCCGGTTTTTTCAGAATGTATAGGGAGATATAAAGACTTTTAGGGGCTGGTCTCGCTGCTTATAAATGACTGGAAATCAGGGAACAGAAAAATTATGACACAGTTTTTGTAGTATGTCGTGTCCCCAAAAGTAGAGTCGTGCGTCCAAAAGTTTAAAATTCTTCGTCATTTCGATTTCTATGATTGATTCCGTTTTTATCTTATCATAATGTAGGTATAACAACCATACTCGTAAAATTGAAATATTTGAATAATTTCGATATCCCATACTATCTACAAATATTTCGCTTCAATACAAAAAAATACATATCGATGATTTTAATCGCTACTTGTGTATAACCCATGAGTAGGATCAACCTCACACCACTATGTGACATAAACCAGGATACTGCGGTGCATCGTAGTGGTGGGCACTGGTCCGTGCAATGTTGAGACGCCCTCGAAATGCGAGCTTGAACATTAATACGGCCATTCATCATGCGACTTCATAATTGAATGTCCCAACATTTTTGGCAATGGAATTTGTTTGTAATTTAGTTTTTGGCTCGGTTGACAATTGGTAATAGATTTTATTACTGACTTGAGATTTTAATTATTATTTATTTACGTAATTTTCTGTAGCAATAAAAGAATACAAAAATCAAACACTTTCCTTCTATTACCCAAACCTCTGTAAGTGTTAACAAAGCTAAATGCTGAAACTTCTTCGTGTAGTATTACTGCACAGTTGCAGCAGTTTTTTTAGCGTGAAATGACCCTCTATGAGTTTACCCAAAATTCTTCAATAAAAACCTATCGACAGAGAGGATTACTTAAAAATTAAAGACATCGGCCCATCAGGATTTAGTGGACTTACCACTACATCCCTTGGCCAAATGTTGAGAGATTCTGTCAAAAATAAGCCAAATATCCTGATATTGGCAATTTTGTGTGAATCAGTTCCTACGCACGAAAAATAAATCTTTTAGTAAACCAACTTACATGTGTAGGCATTTTGTAAGTTTGAAATCGAATGCTTTTTTTTATTTGAAAGTATTCGCTTATGGTATGAAATTTAACTCAATGAAAGAGAATAAGTTAATGTTTCGTTGCATATATTTTACGTGATTATTATAGATTTAAAAATCCTTCAAAAAATAACTGAAACACGATCCACCCTATACCTAATATAAAAATAATCGGTTTTAGAGCACAAAAACCTATTTTATTAATGACACAAAGTTATTTTAAAAACCTACCGAAAAGCTTCCTTTTTTTACTAAAAATCAAGTGGACGTCACATCGCACTTTGAACTGAACTGAGAAAAACAAATGTTTCAAATTGTTTTCACAAGCGTATCATGATACTCGTATTTATTTTCCATTTGAGCTAGAGTAAATATAGTTATTTTTATTTCAGATCAAATATACACGTGGCTTCGTGTGTGGCTTTGGTCGAACAGGAAAAAGGTATAAAACCATGAGATAAAAGTACTTTGACGTAGTATATAAATTATCTGATTATATTTTGTTTGAAAAATAAAAGCTTCTAAACAACTAACATTTCTATCCTTTAACGTTACCAAACCTTTCTTTGGGTAGTTATTTTCCCATCAGATTTCTACAGCTAAGATTTAATAAAGTTTTCTTAAAATGGCAATCCATCTTTTGATGACACGCAAAAAACTCCCTCTCACGCCGCTTTTGGAAATTTTGTAATTAAGAAAATACCTGCAGTAATTGATATCTTCGGTGAAATTGACAAGGGAAAAGTTTTAAATGTGTGTTATTGGTACTTGCAATTATTTTTGCCAGCCAATATTTATTGGGTACATTGCCGCAGTTTGACCTAGTTTGTAGAACACGGTAATGGTAATCCGAGTTATTCGCAACTTTACTAAGTTCAATCAAAACGCAACCGTCTTAATGTGTTTTCAATTGAAAACAAAGTTATATTTGACTCGTTCACCCATTCCCTAAGGCGCTAACTTGTCATCAGTGTTCGCCGCCAGATGTTGCATGCCGATTCCCCTTAACAATACTAATTGAGTTTTGATCCCCTAAATGGATCTCAAAATATTCCGTAAATTATAGTCCTAAGGAATAGATTTTATGTGGTAATATTAGGTGGACAAATTAAGTGAAATGTTATTTGCTAGTTGGTAATCTCACTATTTGTAGAGGGAACATCTACTCCTTAGATTTATTTAACCAAACTTCTAAGCCTGTTACTTGAACTATTTGCACTCAAAAATAAGAAAATTCATTGTCAACATAGAAAAGACAGACATCTATGCAAATTGGTAAATTATGGCTATAATTTTCTCAGCAAAAATCATCTTCGTGCAAGACACTTTTTATATTATATTTAATCACATCGATTAGGCGAAGATGAATATTTTCAGCTTTGCAGCATAATTTACGATGAAAGTAAAGTGTCCTTATTTTATTTCAACATTTACGAGAGTATCTCATGCTCCGTTTCTACACAATTAAATTTAATTAATACGAATAGTTCGCAAGTCGCACGCGCTAATGGCTTGGATACGTCTGTTTTCACAAAGGGATATAAATATACTGCCGGTGTTCATGTCTAACGCAATCCACTTGCTTTACAGCTACTAAAGCGCTGTCCAGCACTGCAATACGATACTCATGTTCGTGTTCATTTAAATGCTTTTCTTAAAATGCAGCGGCTGCAAGGTAATATTGTCTTATATTATTAACTGGGATTTGAAATAAGACTATATAACTCCAAAGTTTTATAACAAAAGTCTGCTACTCTGTTACTAAAGAGGTTTTCAGACTGCTTTTAAGTTAGCTAACTTTCTTTAATAGCTTTTAAAGCTAATTTTAAGATTTCATACTTAGTAGAATATTTCAGTCACCACGAACTATGTGCTGCAATCAGAGCATTGAGAGGATGTTAATGATCATTAAAGATACCATTAGTACCTATAGAAGGTAATTATCTTAATGGAGGTCAGAAAAACATCAACAGGAAGGAGAATCAAATTCCAACTGGTATTTTTACCCAGGTTCAGATAAACAAGATGCTTCATTGTCAGGTGTGAGTGTGTGCGTTTTAATTATGTATAGCGGTGACATATTTTGATGAAGGTAGTCCTTTGAGGCTTTAAGGGTACAGCTACTACGCCACTGCACCTAAATATTGTAATCCACATGTTTGTGTTTACCACGTATGTTTGGCTGGCAACTCTGAAAACCGCAGATAAATCTCCTACAGATTTCTTTAGAACTGAGTATTACCTACTACAATAATAGCTATAAATAGGTATCGTTATTGAGGTCTAGTATGATTTTCATAGAAGATTGTATTCGTAATATTTAATTCCATTACCAAGTCGAAACATCTCTGAACCGCACCGTCTCCCATGTGGAGTGAATAGTAAAGTTTAGTTAATATTTCCAAGCAATAATGAACGCCGACTACGTTGCACAGTTCGGAAATTTTCCCGTAAGAACAAAGAAACTTACAATTTATGGAACATCTGGCCTTCCGTTCAGCAACAGTGTTCAGATTTTTTTTGAACAACGTACGTTTTGCTTCGTATTCATATTTTAGTTCTTTTTTTTTCTAGTTATATTTTTAAGGCTGGCAGCATTGCGATAATCACGGAAGTTAAGTCCGCTATCTGCCGCTGTAGTGCAGTTTTGCTAGTAGGTCATATATTATGATACGAACTCATTTTTCCTACATTTACAGAATGCACTGGAGTTATTCAGCCAAACTTTACTATTCAATTTTTTAATGATGAAAAAAAACCTTTCTGTGGAGACATGCTAAAGATAGGTATTAAATATTGTTCGGTATCAAATAGTAAACTAATGCACTAGACATAATAAAATATTAATAGATATTGATCTAAAAAACGCCCTCCGTAGACTATCGCCCTAATCGCTAACACTTTCGTCCACACATTTACTACGACACGTATTTTCCAATCATTTAATGGACTTAGCTAAATTTCTCAAGGAACAAAAGAAATACACGTATTTAAACAACATTACCTCACACGTTAATAACTTTATAATACAAAATCATATCCAGCTTCGACTGCAGTCGGAAGATATTAGTCGTGCAGTGTAAACCGTTGGAAAATTGAACCTCGTGCGATATGCTTTATTCATGACATCGTCATGTAACCGTTGCGTTCTGCAATTGTATTTCGGTACATTTTGCGATATACATCGGAATTTTGATGTGGAATTTACTTGACAGTTCGATATTGAAACACGAAGCTGAATGGTGATGATAATGAGATACCGTTTGCTGTGGTGTTTAGTGAATATGATGGGTTTTTGATAGCTGTACGAGTGTTTAATTTGGCCCATTGATTAGTCAGCAGTCCTGTATTTGCTTTGCAGGACACAGAAACAATAGTACTTATCATTAAGGTATATTATATTTCTGGTACGTAGGTAGAGGCAAATATGAAAATTATAAATATTTAACTACGAACATTAACAAGGTAATTAAAATTGCACCACAACACTCCAAGCTAAAACTCAAACGGTGTATTTCGAATCATAAAGAACATTACAAAACAGAGTGCACACAACAGAGAAAAACATAAAAATGTTACCTCAAAAATTGTCAACACCCTAAGGTTGGGCCCCATATATCACAAGGATTTATTTTCACCTTTGCTCCGTTCTCGATTTCTACGTAACGCCTTAATTCAATATTAAATTTTGCTCCTTTCCCGTTTTCATACACGAACAGATGTCTTTACGCGTTTCGTTATTCATATTTCTGTGCACATTACATTATGGATGTAAAAAGGGTGTTGAGCGTAGTATCTTTAGAATATTGAGCGTACGCAATGAAGTTGTTCTGAATTAATAATTTAATGTTCCAAATGTGCATGTGTTTTCTATGATGTTCTGTTGTTGTAGATGAACGGAAAATGCCTGAAAAAAATATGTTATCAAATAAATCTAAAACTTATTTGAAGAAAAGATATGCAACGCAACATATCCTTGGTGCAGGAGTTAAAATTTGTACTATCTCAAACCTAATTAAAACTCTATTTTACAAGATTCAAACACACCAGTCTCATAAAATTAATTCTTTCATGAAAATGAGTACTTCACTGAAAATAAAGAAAATAAAACTTTCCATAAACTTCACATTGAATTTAAAAGTACTACCTTCAGCTTAGAGTGAGATTCCATATTAGATCATCCAGGCGTTAATAAGTGGAACGCTCGTAAAACTATCGTGATGGCAGTAACATGTGCATAGCACTGACACCTGGTCTGCCTTGACGCAACACGTAGCTACGACTCAGAGACACGGAAAGAAATAAGTATCTTGAATTCTTATTTTAAGTCCTCCGCAATATAAAGCAAACAGATTGAAAGGATTGGTAAGTAATTTAAATTCCTTCCCATCCATTAGGTAATTGAACTATATTATTTTAGTGCTCCAAAGCTAAACCAATCTGTCGCTAGATTTGCACTCAAGATTGAAATGCAAATCACAGATTCACGTCTTCACGCGGCGCCAAAACTTATTGATTTGCCCCAATTTATGCTAAAACCATTAAATAATACACCTCTGCAATATACACCTGGAATAGACGTTTCACACGAATACTGTTTATTTTATTTACGTTTCGTGGCATATCCATTAAATTTTCATATCTTTACCCGTTTCCTTAACCAACTCGAGAGTTGATTACGCGTCGCTATCTTTTCGGAGCATCTCTTACCGGTTATACGAATGAGAACCCTTTATGTATTAACATGAAGGTACATATTGCGTTACTTCAGTACAAATTAGCGAGTTTTTGGAAGATGACGCTTTGGTCACAATGCCACCCGTGAGCGGGAATAAGGTAGAATTATACCAATTTATTCTACTAAGAATATGATGGCAAAAAGATATAAAATGTTTTGATACATTTTAACGAGTAATAAATATTTTATATTCAACATTATTGTCGTGAGTTTTTCCCTAATCGTGGCGAAAGCACTATAAATATGTATTTTATTTGCTAATATTTTGTTACATAGTTGATTAGTAAAGATTGCAAAAACACAAAGCGTATCAAAATCTGTACTTAATTGCCGTATCCCCAAATCTGTGCTTAATTCAAATCAGTTTAATTCAAACCACTAGAATGTAAGCAACATGACATAAATCTATACGACATATCACTTATATAATAACAGAAACAATTACATCGTTAAACAATCTACCGCTTCAGTAACTCACGGATCTAAATTTAAATCGGGGCCAATTAATATTGACACTTAATTTTATAGGAAGTAGTGGTGGTTGGAAGGTCGACTAATACTGGCAAGTGTGTGCTAAGGCGTGCCGTATTGTATCTCTCATTATATCGTTCCGGTTGAGTGTGACACTATCGCGCACCGGGCCTGTCAGTAAACAATCAATGTTAGGAAAAATCAATGATAAGGAACTGTTTGAAATGCCCTGATTGACGGACCGATAACGTAATGTTCAGGGATTGTTTGTGCTGGCTATCTATAAAATGCGTTTAGGTGGAATCGACTTTCGTCTGATTTGAATTGATTTTGTTTGCCTTGGGCTAAGGTTTATATCTGTTTACATATTTTCGAATAATTTTTAAGTTATTTAACTTCACATTGCCCACTTTAATTTATTGTTATGAGCGCTCGTCACGGTTAATAGTTTTCTTTAAAATATTCAACAGACTCGTTTTTAACCTTATTTGCACTTAACTAGATAATTACCAAATTCGTAACTGTATTTGTATCCATCAATCGTTCCACTCCATTAGTTTTATTGGATTGGTATAGCCGAACCATTTGGTACAAGAAAATCCATTTCTCCCCAATATCGCGAGACTTTAAAACATACTAAGCGTAAAATTCAATATTGAAAAAGGCACTGCATTTTAATCAAAATGGCATTAGTATAATCTTATAGGAATGTGCGTAACGATTGAGTGGACACACAGATAGTACAAATGGCAAACCGAGCAAGCCGGGCATGCAATGGTATACAACTGACTTTTGTAAAATATGTGTCATGTAATGGTATTGTTGCTTGGGCAATATCATGTTTTTTGTTAAACGCAGATGCAGTTAAACTTTTATTTTAAACCATACACTTTTAAATCTAAAACATTTTGTCAATGGTAGTCGATACCCGAATTAATTATAAGTAGCTGCTTGGAGGCAAAAATAGACAGCATTATTTGACGCCTGACAAGCGCATCAAAACGGGTGTCCGTGTGTATCGAACATTACTAAAGGGTGCCACGTGGCTGTCCGTGCCTGTACTACTCGTTTAATGTAGGGACGTGAAATCCAGGGATTTTAACTTGGAAAATTAATGTTTTATATTTGTTTGTTTGTAAGTATCGATTTTCAGAATAAGTACCTACTAAGAAAGAATTTGTGTACACACTGGAGTAAGTATGTCTATAACATCAAATGAAAGATGGATGAATATTACTAAATGCTGTACATTTTGCTAGTTGGTTAACTTCCATTTAGTAAGTATTGGGAAAAATAATTAAATTTTTGTAAATGTAATACCCCCAGAAATAGCGGTTGACATTGAGTTCAAATTTTAATTAAAACGTCACATCCCCTACAAAGGTAAGCTTAACACCACAAAAAATAATTAAAAAATATTCATTACAAATCTTTTGGCGTACATATCGGCATTTCAAAGGGGGGTTTAATCAGAGTTACAAATTCAATTTAGCCCGTCGGAGGCCGATTGGGGACGATATCGGAATAATTTGCATAGTTATTATAAACATGGGTCAGTCCTGCATAAACTGTGCTCGATGACAGCTACCGCCTCTCGAATGCAAATAATGTACACGAATTAGGGTTGATGGATATGACAATCGGTTTGTTATGTGCCGATACGACGAGTTCGTTTGTCACGTAATCAGTTTTAATTAAAATATCATTATGTAATTAGCTATATAGATTTCAACGGGTTTGGTCAAACTATTTATTTATTGCTATGAATTTTACGCAAACTTTGAGCAAGAACATTAAAGTAAGAATATTATTTTTATTCGAGTAGATGACACAGTGCAGATTTTATGCTTATTGAATGAAATATTATAATGCTCCAATGTAATTTTATTCACTTAAGTCAAAAATATACATGTTATAATTTGAAATTATTATCTATTTCTGCACAATTTTACATAATATTTTCGATGTACTATATCTAGTTTGATTTAAAACAGAATACTTATTTAACACCGATAGATCGGCTTCATAAAGATTAATAAAACATAATAATCCAGAAGTGACACATCCATCGCCTCGGTATTCTAAACACACTGGGGTGCTTTCCCAGTACTTCAGGTAAACACGACCAATTTACGTAGAGCCGCGATGAAGCTTTCAATCACCCCTTTATCCTTTGTAATCCAAAGAGAAGAGAGGGGTGGCATGGATCTTGTATTCTGGTTGCGGCTTACACCAAAGGCAGGCAATACAGAGTAATCGGGGGGTGTGTCAGTCTTTGTATTTCATAATCAAATGCATCACTAATATTGAATGTGGATAAACCAAGCTAAACTAAGGTGACTTTGTGTCATTCAATTTAGTTTGTTATGGGAATTCACACATCTGACGAATATTTGGATTCTAATAGAATTTGAATACTATTACAACATGGTTAGTGGGTATTGTCGCTTAACTTAGAACTTAAAAGAAACTTTAATTTTAAATCCGGATATATTTGTATGGTTTTAACCATGTGACCTTATTTTACTTTAAAACTGATCACCCGCGTTTCATATTCGGCGTCCATTTAAAGGTTAGTGCACATTCTACTCAACAATACAATTTTGTAATTGAGCAATTAATGTTTAAAACGATATCAAACATTTCTACTTTTTAAATGATTAATCAGAAACTCCATAATTATATCATGACAATAAGTCTATCCAGTATTTCTCAGTATTTTGCAGGGCAAGTTCGCCTAGTAACATATTGACATTTAGTCAGAAACCAATCCGGACTATAGACCAGGGTCGATAATTTTTGAATAAAAAATAAATTATAGTAGAATGAAACCTATTCCAAAAGGAAGAGAATATGATAAAAATGGAAGAAAAAATAAATTCCACTCCATTCGTGGTCGGGAAGTGGGAGGGGGGGAGCTTTTAAGGGTAAAAATCGGTTTATCGCGATTTTCGGCGAAACTACAAGTCCTATAGAAAAAAGTTGAATGACGAAGTTGTAGGTAATAAAAAAATCTACAACTTTTGTATTTCAACTTTTTTCACATACCTCATAATTTTTGTAGAAAATTCAAAAAACTAAGTTTTTGGTTTTTTCTATTTATCTTTTACAAAAAAAGTTTTTTTCTTACCAAATTTGGTGAAAACTTGTCTTTGTATGTACCAAACACACTCTAATTTTTTGGAATTGAAATCTTTATTTTTTCACCTGATATTCACTTAATATCAAAAAAGCACCCTACTTTTCAATCGAAAATTCACGCGTCAAAATATAAGCTTTTTTAAAAAAATCGGTGGGTTTTTTGT
>NWSH02000006.1:7550459-7562741 GCA_002382865.2 Heliothis virescens | reverse complement strand
TATCAAAAAGTAGAGATATCAAAGGACAAAAAACCCACCGATTTTTTTAAAAAAGCTTATATTTTGACGCGTGAATTTTCGATTGAAAAGTAGGGTGCTTTTTTGATATTAAGTGAATATCAGGTGAAAAAATAAAGATTTCAATTCCAAAAAATTAGAGTGTGTTTGGTACATACAAAGACAAGTTTTCACCAAATTTGGTAAGAAAAAAACTTTTTTTGTAAAAGATAAATAGAAAAAACCAAAAACTTAGTTTTTTGAATTTTCTACAAAAATTATGAGGTATGTGAAAAAAGTTGAAATACAAAAGTTGTAGATTTTTTTATTACCTACAACTTCGTCATTCAACTTTTTTCTATAGGACTTGTAGTTTCGCCGAAAATCGCGATAAACCGATTTTTACCCTTAAAAGCTCCCCCCCTCCCCCTTCCCGACCACGAATGGAGTGGAATTTATTTTTTCTTCCATTTTTATCATATTCTCTTCCTTTGGGAATAGGTTTCATTCTACTATAATTTTATTTGACTTTTTGCCTTGTTGAAAGGGATTAGCACTGGTCTACTAGGTTTTGAAAAGGCTACGCTATGTATAACTAACTGAATATGCACAATGGATATGTAATCCATTGGAGTGTTGTAGTCAGGGTTTAGAAGACACATGAATAGAGTCAATAGGCTAGAAAAAAAACTAGTTAATTATATAAAACTAGCTTCTGCCAGCGACTTCGTTCGCCGATCATGTCGCTTATGCCAGCGACAGTGCGTTTTCCCAACATTTCCCTTCACTGTTCTGCTCCTATTGATTGTAGCGTGATGAAAAGTATACTATAACCTGCTAAAAGTATAAATAATAATTGTACCAAGTTTCGTTAAAATCCGTTGAGTAGTTTTTGTTTCTATAACGGTTATACAGACAGACAGGCAGACAGACAAAAAATCTACTGATTGCATTTTAGGCATCAGTATCGATCCCTAATCACCCCCTGATATTTTGGAAATATATTTCATGTACAGAATTGACCTCTCTACAGATTTATTATAAATATAGATAGGTAAAATAGTTTTTCTTAATATAAAAAACTAGCTTCCGCCAGCGGTTTACCCGCTTTCCCGTGGGATCTTCTGCCCGCACACGGATAAAAATATAGCCTATAGCCTTCCTCAATAAATGAGCTATCTAACACTGAAAGAATTTTTCAAATCGGAGTAGTAGTTCTTGAGATTAGCGCGTTCAAACAAACAAACTCTTCAGCTTTATAATATTAGTATAGATAACATATTTTAGTCAATCACATATGTTTCGAAAAAAGGGAGACACTTTATTTTAACACAACGTTAAAAAGACTAATAACATCCCTAGACTATAGATAAATAATAGACTTACTAATATAATCTACAATGACAATGGCTTCTGTAAACCAACAGAGGTAATCCAAAAAAGAAACTTAAAACTCCACAATCCATCCTTAGAACCGCTCAAACGAAGCAAAGCAAATTACCACCAAATCCGAAAACGAGGATAAACCTGATTCTTATCGTCGATTAGATCGCTTGCCTACCTATACATAGACACATTGTCGTGTAAATTGGAGATTTACGCACGCAATAAATCAGTCAAGGGATCGTGTGTGTAAGCCCGCCAATACGTTACGTTCACCGACCGCTGTCCCCCACTGCACTACCTTTGTAAAAATAACTATATCAAACGTGATGTGACGGGATGTGGGAATAAAAATGTTCGAAAGGTGATTTTGCGGGTTGTGAGTTATGGGCTTTTGTTTTAGATTGTTTGGGTGAGTAGGGTTAGGATCTGTTACGTAACTAACATTATACTTATGTTTACCAATGAAAGGTTAGGTGGCAGCAGGTATCATATTTCGAACATTTATGATAATATCTTTTTAAGGAACTGGCTACTAAATTATCGGTTATTACTTATCCAATTAAAGTTAGATGGAGTAACCTTTCTTAGAAAGTGATAGGAGTGAGTCAGCGCAGAAGCTTGGGTATGAGTCACTTTCTTGGCGGCACTAATAAAATCTTGCTGTGATAACCTACGGTCAATTAGGCAACCCTTGCACTCCGTTATTCCGCGAAAGACTAATCCTATTCTTTATTATTTTTTGCATAAATAAAAGTCCTATAAAATTAAATAGAAAGGCCTGTTGTGTGTATTTTAGTAGTAGTTCTAGTACCTATATGATTTATACGAAAAGTTTTCAAAATATTTTGTTTCACTCAAGGAGCTGAGATAGAAATATTGAGAAAGTTCATCGTCCTGTCATATGTTATGGTCTACAAAATAAACGTACAGGAAAGAGCACTCTCGAACTCATTACGGTTTGAAAGCATATCGCTACATATTATTAAGTTTCCCCCAACTTTGTGGGGTGAAGAAAATATGCTTCGAAGTTTTGTAGTGTGCATTTGTTTTATTTTTTCTTCATAATCCAACCTACCCATCCAATTTATACTCGTATACGACGAAAGAAGATAAATGGTAGCTATAGTGTCTTTGTACATCTCTATTTTTTTCCCTATTTTACGATAAAACTAAAAGACGTTATAATTCCATGATTTATTTACAAAATACTTTTCAATACATTCGTTTGCGTTAAATGACATCCTCAACTCAACAGGCAAATACATAGATACAAACCAACAAGATTACTCATCATTAAACAACTTTTGAATATCGAAACCCGAATTGAATTATTATAAATTTTAATAATGCATCCAACGCACTTAATGGTAATTACTTCGTAATAAGTGCCAGAATAATTATTTATTATTCCATACTCGTGTTCATCGCTCGTGTAGTGCGTGACACGGAACGATATTTTAAATTCCATGATACACAGACGATTAAAACCGGATGATTATTCGGCTAAAATTGTTATTACGTTTCGAGGTTTAATTAAAGTTTTCTGCAGAACATTGCAGTTGTGTGCGTAAGACTTTTTTTGCCGTGTTATATATAAAACGGCAGATTAAAATGAAAACTGGACCATTTCAACAAAACCTTTTGTGGTGGACGTTGTCTGTTTGTTGGACGATGAAAGATTTTATTTAAATTATTTGGATTAAAACTCAAAAATCTTTGTTTTGAGATTAGTTAAGTTATAATTAATTGTTCACAGAAAGTTTGTTAATGATAATTTTTAATATTGAAATACCTTTACTACTTGTTTAACCATTTATTTTATTAATACGAAGTTTATCCTTGACACATAACATAGGTATATCAACAAGTAAATCGGACCAACCAAGACTCTCTTATGAAAGTACCTAAAATATTAAGCCATACAGTAATAATCTTTCGAATAAAATAGCCGTATGTCATTTATATTATAGTTACGTATATTGAAAACTTCATAGTAAACAACAGTCGCGTGACCATTCTTCTGCCCTTTTTGTCACGAGACACTTTCGAAAGTGGAAGCTGTAGCTTCAAAATATCACTTTATGGTAAAATAATGACTTGAAACGTGAAGCAGTGAAATTTTACCTTATACGAGTTGTATTTCCCTTGTAGCGCATTGATTTGTTACCTTATTTGTTGAATAAATTTATGATACGAGTGTTTATTCAATATGAAACGAATAATATATTATGTTTGTAAACATGGCATTATTCACATACATTTATATTGTTATTTTTACATCTAAATTTAAACTACAATTTCTGAAACATCCGGTAATAGTAACTGTGTAAAATTAGTTTAATTAATCTCCAGCTAAAAATAATTCAGGTACCTATATTAATTTACTCCAACATTTCCCGCAACAAACTTTAACAATTATATTACTAAAGTTTAAACGGTAACCTATGTAACAACCCTCATTATATTATTATGATTCGGTCTAAACAGAAGTTAGAAGTTCCCAAAACAAGGCTCTTCGTTTACTTCATATAAATATCAGTAGGTTCTACTGTTATCTTTAATTATAACATGCGATTACACCCGTTTGCCTCGAAGGATAAGAAATAAGTGTACCAACACAAAGAGCCGTAGTACTTACTTATAACTACCGTAATATTCAAGCAAGTCAAGATACTTAACTCCATTCATGGAAATATCATCAACACTTTTTAAGCAATAAGAGGAAACGATCCAATATATTCATTATTAAACGATATAATATATTATGTCGCAGGGATATGATAAATATAGGGATTTGGCCAAATAACTAAGGGATTTGATCAAATCACGGAGGATGTCAAAATAACAACACGATTTTATCATTTCCCTGAGCAAGTCTGGTTATTTGAAGAAAACTCTAAACTGATTCAGTGAAATGACAATAAAACATGACAATAAACATATGTTTGTCAGTGACTGCATCTCCTGCTACACCGAATAAATGTCCTAAAACATTCGCTAAAAGTTAAGTTTTAATGGCAGAAACAAATCGCTGTAAATCTGACTCCACGTAGTCTTGTCTTTGAGCAAGTTCTCGTTTTCATCATATCACTGCGACATATAAATGTCAATAAAAATACAGCCTAATAATAATAAATAACAACCTGATTATTTTTGTACTCGATTAGATATTCTTTAGTAAATCGTAACCCACTTTAAACGCGGTTAATTAGACGTGGATAAAACGATGCTTATATTTTTAACTACAAACATTTATTTAAAGACCTTTTTTGTTAAGTGATTTTGAGCTTTAAATCAAAAGATTTATGGTTAATTTTTGAACACCGCCCTTTGTGGAATCTTGATATGCGTTTACGCATTTGCATAAAAATTATGTTCATCAAGGAGGCTTGACCAATTCAAGAATGGGGTCGTCAGAAGAAATTTCGCCCACACATGTTTTATTTTTTGTTTGTATGTAATCGGATATTTGTACAAGTCGTCCTGTCCGTTAAGAATTTATGTCATTCGCTTTCAAATTACATCTGAGAACGGGCTTGTTTCTTAAAGATCGTGAGCTTAACAAAAATACCTTTTGTATTGTGACAGGGATCGTATCATAAACTGTTTTTTGTGGTCGAATGGACACATTCCAAATACGGTTTTATAAATTAAAATAATAAAGTTGTTTGTGTACATTATTACGTTTAAGGATCTTTCAGTTTAACTAGGGATTTACGTCAAGTGGTTTTAAAATGTAGCGTAATTTTCTACTCACATAGGACTAATCATATTTTAACGTGTACTTATTAAAAAATATCAGAACGTTTTTTTAAGTGGTACCTTCATTACCTTTTTGTTGTTTTTTTTAAGATTTATACAAAAATGTTTAAATAAGTTTTGTTTTGTATTTGTAACACTAATGGTTTATGCATAACAATGTAAGAGGTTCTCCTTTGAAAACAATGGTATTACAAGTTCAACGACCTCCACTTGACAGTAAAAGAAATCAATAAAAATAACGTATTCTAGCTAATAAGGTCTTTCACATGACGAACACAAGTATACTTTTTGTTTGGTATCAATAACCAATATATAGGTTTCTGGTATCCAATATATAGGTTTACATCTTAATACTTTTTTGACATGATCGTGATCATTAAGCATTAAATTGTTATATATTCATAACATTAATAAATTAAACTATATTTAAGCGAAAAAAGTCAATTTAATTATTACCGTCAATCGGCTTAATTTGCCACGGGCTGCGCATTACGTCTAATGACTATTACCCACCAACAATCAACGATTTCACGATAAAAAAAAGATTAGCATAGATGAATTGCAATCACGTTGGAATGGTTAATCGTTCATGCTAAATGAAATTTCAATTCCTATTTTTCAGTCCATTTTCAAAGGCATTAAGTGGATCGAGTTAATGGAATACTTTCGTTATTTTACAGATGCAATTTGAACCCTTTTATAATAAAATTAATTTAAAATAATTATCAACGTTTCGAAATATCCTTATTTAAATTAATTGCTGACTTAAAAATTTATTACAAGCAACCATGTAATACTTTTTTAAAGCCAAGCTGCAATCGAATTGATACGAAAGTTTACTAAGGTTCTATTTTATAAACTGTTAAGACCATATCTATAGAGAGATAAGATAGTTGTCGAGACTCCCAATAAATATTTATAGACTTCATTAGACTCATTCAGGATTCAGACAGTGGAAACCTTGCGTAAACAAAACGCAATTAAAACAATTATCAAATCACATAACAGTATTTACAATAAGACAATGATTCTATTGACAGACCCTTATTCAAAGACATTTGAGTTAACACAATTTAATTACTGAGAAACGAAAAGTAAACTTTACGACGCAAATAACAGTAGGTTTTTCTTAAGAGATCTTGATCCAATTAGAACTTGAGACAAAACACAAAGAGGCGGCTACGGCCAAAGATTAGTTAACGATGAATAATGAAATCTTCTTCTTATCGAGTGAGCTGCAGGTTTAATCACCTGACAAGCCCTAGTGTCAGAGTTTTCTCAAATCCGCCTGACGGCCTCTGACGTGGAATTATAACGACGACTGCTACTGAGTAACAATCGAGGACGACGGCTTTACGTGCCCTCCCAGGCACGGGGGTGTAACACCGCCAACTTCCAAACTCCAGGCTGCTTTGTGAAAGTTTCTAAAACCCACAAAGCGATTTCGGCCTGACCCGGGAATTGAACCCGAGACCCGTGGCACGGCAGTCGCGCTATGCGACCACTAGACCAACAAGGCAGTTAATAATGAAATGGTATAAGTACTTACTTAAAAATATTTGTTCAAATTTAAGAAGTTACAGTTAGGTTCAAGTAAATACCATTAATTGCATTGCAGCGGTCTTGCTTAAATGTATCATTCAAAAGTGATACAGGTGTAACAAAAAACCGGCCAAGTGCGAGTCAAGGGTTCCGTACCATTATCCATGAAAAATGAACGTATCAGCAATCTACAACTAGTCAAAATACGATCATTTTTAAAAATTACAAATTATAACTTTGTTTTTCATACAAATATATGAATAACAAAGTTATTATTTGCGGTTTCACACGTATATTGTATGCGGACCACCCTACTTTTAATTTTTTTTTGTATTTATTGTTATAGCGGCAACAGAAATACATCCTGGAGACAGACATACAACGAAGTCTTAGTAATAGGGTTCCGTTTTACCCTTTGGGTATGGAACCCTAAAAATGACTTGTTCTTAGAATACGATTTCTTAACACGTCATAAAACTGCGTGCCTTATTTTATACCTAATCACGAGTCTGCGTCTATAATCATTGCATTTAGTAGACAATCGTGTCGTAAAGTACGAAGACATCAATTATTCAACGACGATTCATTTCGAGATGCTCCT
This sequence comes from Heliothis virescens, assembly GCA_002382865.2. NCBI lineage: Eukaryota > Metazoa > Arthropoda > Insecta > Lepidoptera > Noctuidae > Heliothis > Heliothis virescens. The sequence goes on along the minus strand of NWSH02000006.1, from coordinate 7,555,453 downwards.
TTTGAGTTTGCGTCGCTCGCATCCATTGAATCATAAGATATTCTGCAATTAGTTTCATGTAATTAGAAATTGAATACGGAGCATTAATATGAAGATATAGGTACGCATGAAATACAGTCGGGACCTGATTTGGCTGGATAAGTGGTAATAACTATACGTTCAATATTCTTATAGGTTAGTTGTTCTCTACTCTTATAACTTTCAAAACAGAGCTGCGTTTAGTAAACACAATAAGAAAAAGTATTATAAAAAAATATTTCCCTAATAAACTGATCTTTTTGTGGACACAAAACCTCTTAAATAACTGTAAACTAAAATAGAAGTAGTGGTGCAAAATAATTTACCTCTCATAAGAGCGAAATTTTTAATAAGCCCCGATCCGGTGACACCGATCACCATGTTAACAAATTGTAAATCGAATCGTTCGCTAAACTTGTTTCTGGGCTTGTCCGTTGAATACTCCGTTGACAGTTGTTCGATAATTGAACTGGGAACAATTAGCCATCGAGTGGTTAATATCCGTGGCGCTGTCACTACACGATTGGGTCCCTTGGCAATGGACTCTCAACAATGTCGAGTGTAAATCGATTCCCCGTTCGAGATGTAAGTGACAAGAGATTTTGGACTGTCACCGGACTTTCAGATGAGTGAAGTGGGTTTTTTAATGAGGAACATGTGGTAGCTTTATATAATCGACTGGGTCAAATAATCTTTTTATAAATAATGAATTTCATTTCGTATACTACATAGGTCTTCCAATCAAGCCGACAGGTACCAGTATCTCTGCATTGTGTAAGGATGGTTTTATCACAAAAGAAAAACTGACTTTCAAAAGTGTTGTCGCACGTATACAATAATTTTAGTACAGACGATAACAGGTCAACGTATCCGAATCTGTCAAATTTTACCAATCTAACATTAATCTTTCCCTTATTGTAATAAGGTTGAGAATCTATCACAGAAATTTGACAGATTGTGATACAACTTGATGTGCTGTCGTCTGTACCTAGATACTATCTTACATTTTATAATTAGCTCATTTATTTAAGTTAAAATAACATTAAGTCGAGCCGACTATTACTCTATCCAGGTCGAAATATAAAAGTTCCCACTGAGATTCTTAAAACATTATTTCTGCACGAATAAAGACTTGTTCAACGTTAACAAAAAAGTAATAAGGACTTATCTAAAAGTTTTAACTTGAGCAATTTTTCATAACTTCAAGCCACTGGTCTACAGTGACCTACTAGAAACTCTCACGTAGCAGACATTTTTTAAAAAAACCCTTTTTTGGAATCCGCTCTTTTTTGTTGAAGCTCTTTATTTTATTGGCTTGCTGACGTTCCATTTTTTCAGCCATTCAATGGCGTTTCCTTTTTCCTGTTTTTTTTTCTTAAGTCGATGGAAAGATTGTTATTTGTTTGAGACCTTAATTATATTTAATTTTATTTTTTTCAATAATATTATGTTCTTGTAACCTTGGGGTTCATAAAATTGGTAAAACATAAAAAGATTTGTCATGAATTTTTGTTCTAATCGTAGTAGTAGTAACAGAATCGCTTTAAGAACGTATTTAATTCTGACTGAAAATTCATCTGAGTTGTGCACTGACCTACATATACGATGAAAGTTTTAGTTGAAACCATCGCTAAACCTCATTACCAAACGCAACGTTAAAACCTAAAAAGTTAAAACCAGTTAAACATACGCTGGCATGTACGAAGCGTTACGTGAACAATGAATGCTCCTCTTTTTCTGCTCGCCCGGTGAATGCCGTCGAGTTGCGAAAAAATACAAACAATAAAAGACCAGCGGAGGATACGAGAGACGAGTTTTCGCCGCCCTTGCCATAAAATTAAATGGGTAGAGGGCTTTTTGCGGAACGGTTCGCGAACGCGACTTCGGTCGTGAGTTCGGAAAAACGCGTTGGGTTAAAACTCCTCCGAGGGTTGGCTCGCGTTTCGGAGGTTAGGCCAAGTAAGGACTTAAGTGACGTTGTCGCTTGCTGTGGTTTGGCTCGGTTTTCTCTTACGTAAGTATGTGTAAATAAATACGTGATGTTTTGCCTTTTTCTTTCATTGGCACAAAGAGATGCTCTGGTAAGCTTATAAATCGTTCTAGACTTAGTTTTGAGAGCAATCACTGCATTTTATATACTTAATTTACATGTTTGTCTTTGAACCAGCCGGCAAATACACAACTTCAAAACAAGATAACAAATAGAAGTCAAAAGCTAACCGAAAAATTGAGCTTAAGTACATAATACCAACCACAAACCGTTTCCTTCTCATATTAAACGCATTTTGCTTTCGAAAACAGGGAGACGCCCGGTCAAAATTATCGGTTGTTCCGTGACTTATCGATGTAAACATCGATTAGCGAGATAGCAGGCCGGCTAAGTAAATTACACGTTGAGGGACCACCTGCAAGGATGTCGGCAATAAACGCGTGTAATCATATGTCTGGACTTGATTCCCTCGGCAAACATTCAGTGCGTGCGCTTCGGTTCTCCCCAATATACAGATTTGTGTGCGATTTTGCCCTTTATGTGTATTTGCTAAATAAAATCAAAATGTAACGGTCAGCCTGTAGCTACCATATGTTCTATATCTACGGGAAGAATTAAATGACTCTAACTTTATTTAGTTTCTTACAATATTATCGAGATATAATGTTTGCGTTTAATATTCCACACCATCAACCTGGGTTCCTATCCTCCATAAGCCATTTATGCTTTAATTATCATATTTACTACTGGTAAAAGTACTGAGTATCTATTCCTTATTAGCCATTCCTAAGGATAATATATACTTAAATATAATTTAAGTTCAAAACAATAATTTAAGACAAGGAAGTTATCTTCATTAAAGCATTTAAAATCATTCAAACCTAACATTTTAAATTAAATTACTTAAACATGACTCATAAATTAGATTCCAATGATTGCAAAAAGCAAAATAAAGAATAAGTACAAACTTCAGATTTTAAAGTTACTAAAGGTGTTTTGGTGGTAACTTTAATATTTTAATATTTGTTATTATAAGCGTAAGTTTACACAGTAATTATGGCACTTTGGACGCATTAACATTCCGTTTAGACCACCTGCGAGTGTGGTCTGGGATCTGCAATCTCTGAGACCTTGTCGATGACTTAGCTTTGGACTCACTGTTTATTTGATGCGCGAACTTATGAATTATAAAATAATGGTAATAAGAAAAAGCTGCTGAAAAGCTATCCGTGAAATGCTAGTTTATTGTAAAATCTCAGAAAAATTTGGTATGATTTATTATTGTTAAGTTTGATGTACAGACGACAGCACATCAAGTTACCACAATCTGTCAAATTTCTACGATAGATTTTCAACCTTATCACAATGGAGGTAGGTTAATGTTCGATTGGTAAAATTTGACAGATTAGTATACGTTGACCTGCTGTTGTCTGTACATATACATTAGAAAACATTATATTTATTAATCCCTATTTATAATTTAAAGTTGAAACTCTGAATTAGTTCATAACAATTTTATTGTATCGGCGACTGCGATCCTCTTAGTTATTAGAAATCCAATTTTGATTAAAAAGGACACCCTTTTGTATCAATACGGAAATTCTTTCCAATTTCCCCGATCCGAATTTTCGCTGCGTTGTAACGTCAACTTGGTGCAGCGCCGTCGGGTCACGTTTAGTCCCCATCGCTCCGCATAGAGACAAACATTTGTTCCTAGTCTGGATGTCGGTGAATTTGATTTGTGTATGTAATGATGCTGTTTGGCATTCTGTTACCTTGGAAAAATAGTGAACAGTCAGCTTTATCGGCATTTTCAGTTTTTTCTCTCCTCGTTTTTAATTTGAAATATGACATTGATAGACGAGGCTTATTAGCTATTCCTAAAAGGTAGTGTGTATTGGGATTCAATGTAAATAAAGAAGTGCATAACATGACCATAACTTAAAATAAAAAAAGTATTACGAATTACGATGCATTCATAATAACAGAAAAAAAAATACAGAAATGTGCTAAATAAGTACCTAGGATTATGTTCTTAAAACTCACCAGCCGTATGTATCGATAGTTCAAGACGGACAGGTTTCTTCATGTTGCTTTTTACCAGCTAATGCAATCCTAAGTTAAAGTCAGACAAGCTTTTACAAGTGCAGAGTCGTGTTGCATTTCTTCAAGGATCCTGTGATTTTCAAATGGTGTGTTGTTAACTCATTAAAATTATAAGTAATAGTTAGCAGTAACTGTGGGAAGTAATTTTATTTTATGTATTGAGTTATTACCTTATTTCAGAAATATGGCGTTTTGCAGTATTATCCGTTCCGTAGCAGGTATGATGTATGCTGTCTACTTTGAGCTGTTATGCAGCAAAATCCGATTTCCTTTGTGATTAGAGTGTGTTGTTTGTGTTAGTACAGGTTTGAGTTTCAAAGAGATAAGAACTGGTTCATTTTTAACCAGGGCCGGATTAACCTGTCATGGGCCTGTAGGCAATAGAATTTTCGGGCCCCTTTTCTTACCTACTCTGACTGACTAAGTAAATCATGTGATGTATTTCTTGCCTTCTTCCCACATTCCTTTTTACAATTCCCGATCTAGGCATGGATGACATGACGTCCTAACGCGGATTGGCTCCGTGTTAGTACAGAACAGAGGCATCCGCGCAGCCCACGCGTAAAGTACGCGTACGTTTGTCTAGTCAGTCTATTCTACTTCTATTAAGAGTTTAAACACACACAAAGCACAAAGTTTTCCAATTCGCTGTCGTAAAAAGCTAATAGCATCCAACGAATCGGGGATTTCCTCAACGCAAAACGATATAAACCGTCCAAACGCGTTGCAAATTTTTTTGATCCGTGTTTTTAAACCTTTTTCATGGCGAGACCCCCATATGAAGAAATATTTCGCGACCCCGTTATTCGTGTTTAAAGACCCATATTTCGTGTTTGAAGACTTACACCAAATCAAAAGTATTTAAAACAGTGTTTTTGAA
>NWSH02000006.1:7528586-7546540 GCA_002382865.2 Heliothis virescens | reverse complement strand
CAAAAAAAAAAAGGTACGGTCGAATTGAGAACCTCCTCCTTTTTGGGAAGTCGATTAAAAAGCGTGATTTTTTAAAAGTTTGTGCGACTTTTTTGAAAAATGTCATCAAGTTGTTCTAGGGGCATCAAAGGACTAAACATAGAAAAACAGTAGGATGTAATTGGAGGATGCGAGAGAAGCGAGCTCGATTTTTTTAGTTGAATGGCCAAAACGAAGAACAGGAAGTAAATATAGGACGCGAGCGAAGCGAGCGCGAAATTTTTGCAAAAATCGGTTTGCAACCTGTCTTTATATAGGTAATGTAAAAATGAGAGTAACTTTGAAAAGTTCAGTACGATTGTAATTTTCTGGTAATGATTCAGGGGCCCCGGGGCACTGCCCCGGCTAGCCCCTTCGTAGCTACGCCACTGGGTGTATGTGAAAATCGTAAGTATTCAAACATAGAGCACACTAAAACTTTTTTTAATTTACCTTATAATCGGAAAACTCATATCACATATTGTAATTAAAGATTACGTAGGTATTTCAAAAGTTTGTGAACTATTAGTCTACAAATTATTATAACGCAACGAAAGCTTACAGAAAGCACCCAACGAATCGGGAATTTCCCCAACGTGAATGAAGTCTAGTTGCTTTCCGAAGGATTATATTAGTTCTAATATTAGATGGTTTTGTATGTATAAAGTGTTACATGCGTTGAAAAAAAAGAATAGTTTTGTTGATTACTTATCATTTTCGTTCGATCCATAAAACTTTTTTTGCGGACTGCATTGCCGTGCGCGGGGCCCCTGTCGGTGCTGGGCCCCTAGGCAGTTGCCTAATTTGCCTTAAGGTTAATCCGGCTCTGTTTTTAACGTAATGAGGCGAAAAAGTATTTGAATTGAACACGCCATGACTGTACTAGTTACATTTTAAAAAATCTATCATAAAATAAACTTTTAATAACACATTATATTAACGTAAGCATCTATAAATACAAATGCCTTAACACAGTCAGCTAACGAGGACAGACTAAGGTCTTGGAATTAATTTAACTCGAAAACTAATATTCTAATCTGTTACTAGGTACCTATTAGTCGCAGTAGATGTCGTAAAATACTGTTAATGTGGCCACTACGTCGATAGTACAACACTTGGGAGTAAGGCTTGGTGTACAGTGGGCTGTTCTGAAACCAGATTGTAAATGTTAAATGCAAGATAGGTACTCGATTGAAATGATTGCTATAATTGGATAACTATGGGCAGTATATTGTTATGTAACCGTTACCGAGTTACCGGGCACAAGTTTGATAGTGCTATCGATTACAAAATATCTTTTTTATTACTTTGCCTGTAACGATTTTGCGTGAAGATGGATTGCAACTGATGGGAAGACCAGACGGGGTGCATCATATTCATCAGGAAATTACATAGCATCCTAGTACTTACAATTTTGAAATATGTGCGTTCATCAACGGTTTTATGGGGCATAGACTTAGTTTATATTGAAAGAAAAATTTTAATAATAATAAATAAAAAATTAAAAAAATAATCATCAATTTATAGACGACCTACTAATTAATAAAAATACGGGTTACCTACTATAAAGACGTTCTTCTTATTTGTCAGTTAAATTTACAGTTCTTTAACTTTTCAGTTAATACTTATTTGCAACAAAAAATGGAAAGAAAATGTTTGAAGAAACGAAGAGCATGTTTGAAGAACTACTGATGTTAGATATTTTAACTTGATTATTTTTCCCTTTAAGCCTATAAAGTGATTACTACCATGAAGAACGTATTGAGAGGCCTTTGTTGGAATAGCTTTTTCAATGCTTCTTACCATACAGGTAAGTGATTTCTAGAAATTCTATGAATGTAGTCAGTTTAGGTACGATGCGGTGTCAGTATAATGTTTGACCAGTTTTCTATACTTACGATGCCTTAACAGAAATGCTTAGAAGTACTTTCAAGTTAATCACTGTTGTAAGTAAAAGGAATTTTATAATGAAAATGCATTCACTTTTTTGTAGGTGTAAATATGTCATGATTGTTTACGATGCAGGGTTTTAACGAATTAATTCGTTTAAAGATATTAAACAATAATTAAACAATGTGTGAATAAGAAAATGAACAAAATAAGATAAACATTATTTTGGATAAAGGTTAATCTTGTACAGTTATATTTACTTACGTATATTGACAGCATGGAACCAGTTGAATGATTGACCGCAGACATGAAAACAAAGCGCAATAATAATACGCTTTGTTGGAAAACACACACATTTCCTCTATTGCTGTCCTTTGGATTGTAAACTAAAGTTAGCACGATGTTAAGAGGCAATCTTCGATCAGTAGAATGGGTCCTTAACATAAACTTAAAGATGTGTACTGCGCAAGTACGCATTACTTTGCTAAATTGACTACGTAGCGCAAATATGGAAGACCATTGGACATTTAGTTTAAAGTATGTACCTACTAAAACAAACAGATGAATTAATGAATAAACAGTTTGAAGCAAAACTGTTTACATTGTCTTTTATTATCAACTGTTTTCTACATTTCATTTTATACTCAGAAATCTTGGATGCGTGCACTCTACATAAACATAAACGTACGTAATAAGTAGGATCTAAATCAAACCTCTTATTTTTGTATCAATTTAGCAATGCAGTAAAATTCTTTATTTATTTGTATGATTTTGGAAATAGTTCACTGCAATGTACATTTTGTGGTTAGTCAATAGTAGAAACAATACCACCATTCCCCTAATATTTATAGCAGCTACAAATTGCCTATTCGCAATTCCCGTCCGGCTATTCAAACGAACCCGTGCCGGTGGTCTGTCGGTGTGAAAATAAAAAGTTAATTACAGTGCACATACCTCACTCAGGTAAACATGTCTGAACACCCATGTTGCGCCGCAGAATGCAACGATACTGTAAACTGATATGCAGTTAGCTAATACATCCAGTAGTGTTGCTCGTTGAAATTACTTTTATACGTCATTTGAGGGTTTACTTTTTACATTTAGGTGTATATCCATTTTGGTACTAAGAATTATATATTTTATAGCATAGTGACTTTAACATTGAGAGGTGTACTATAGAACAACAAAAGCTGAACTGGTCTTAATTATGAAAATCTACTGTAAGGTAGATTAAATTGAACTAAATTTCACTTATCGATCTATACTAATATTATAAAGCTAAAATTTGTTTCTTTGAACGCGCTAATCTCCGGAACTACTGGTCCGATTTGAAAAATTATTTTAGTGTTAGATAGCCCATTTATTGAGGAAGGCTATAGGCCACTTTTTATCCGGGTGCGCCGAGTCAAGCCAGTTATTTATATTATAACAGCTGCCATCTATTTTGTGCGTCTATCAGTGTTTGTACATTTTCCATTTATAAGCCATCTATTGTAATTTATGAAAATACATCAGCATACATGTAAATTTATTGATTGGCAGTTATTGGCCATTAACAAATTCACTGTATGTTAATGTCTCGATTAATCAGTGTTCGTGGAATAGGTGCGAACAGTTTGTTATTTATGAATCAATGTATTAAACTGGTGATTGGGTGTTTGTGTAATTAAATGGTTATAGATAGATTATGTTGGATTGAACTAAATTGCCTTATGACAAACGTTTGGTTAAACTGTAACAATTGTCTTAGCATTGCTTTGTATGTGTATGTACATTGTATGTATTATGTATGTAATATATGAACAGAATTATCAAGCGCACTGCAGGTAGTAGTCGTATTTTTTATTATTAATATTTTTCTTGTCGTTTTCTTTCAAGGAAAATGTAATGATGTTAAATATGATCCATGCGAGAGTTTTCCGAAATGGTGTGAGTTTTAAAATAGTTATTTTAATTAATAAAAGACTATGTTGAATATTATATTAAAACTAGCTTCTGCCAGCGACTTCGTACGCGGATCATATCGTTTATACAGGCGATAACGGGATCGTAAAAATTAGCCTATCCAAACAAATACTTCTTTCTAAAAACATATGATTTCCATACAGACTATCAACCCCCGTTTTACATCCCTAAGGGTAGATTTTCGTAAAATCTTTTCTTAGATCATGTTAATTCCCTATAATAAACCTATGTGCTAAACATATCTCTTACTTCAATAACGTGGGACTTGCATACAAACTAACTCCCAACCCCCATTTTACACCCTAAGGGGTGGAATTTCTAAAAATGGCAAAACACGTGTTTACTTATTTATTTCAAGGAATAACTTCACGAAGTTTCAAGTCGAAATTCGTAATTAAAATTCATTCGCCATACAAAGTTTCCACCCCTATTTCAACCCCTTAGGACACGAATTTCAAAAAACGGCGAAACATGTGTTTACTTATTTATTTTAAGGAGTAACTTCACGAAGTTTCCTGTCGAAATTCGTAAGTAATTTTCATTCGCCATACAAAGTTTCAACCCCTATTTCAACCCCTTAGGAGACGAATTTGAAAAAATCCTTTCTTATCTCGCGTGAGGGTATTAAAATGAATCTTTGTGCAAAATTTCAGCTTTATAGGTTCACAGGTTTGGGCCCTGCGTTGATTAGTTCGGCATAAAAATTGTCAACCCCATTTTAGCCGGCGACCCCATTTTAACCCATTTTAGGATGTTTTTCAAAAAATTGAGAAACACGTGTTTAATTATTTATTTTAAGGAGTAACTTCACGAAGTTTCATGCCGAAATTCGTAAATAATAATAGTTTGCCATACAAAGTTTCAACCCCTATTCCAACCCTTAGGACACGAATTTCAAAAAATCCTTTCTTATCCCTGGTGAGAGTCTTGAGATGAACCTCTGTGAAAAATTTCAGCTTTATAGGTTCACGGGTTTGGGCCCTGCGATGATGAGTCAATGAATCAGTCAGGACTTTGAGTTTTATATATATAGAAGATATTTTATTTCCAATGCTAAAAAGTCTTCACATTATACTTATTACGACCATCAAAAGAATCTAATAAAAATGTATGAACGAGTGCCAATTTCGGTTTACATTTTTTTCACAACGAATTTCGATGAATTTTTAACGAGACCAATTCGAGGGCATCCTCTTTCGACTAAAATTGAACGACGCAAATATATCGTTCCATTTTTTTGAGCACTCGATGTAGTTAACTCAATAATTCAAATCACAGGGATCAAACGTTTAAAAGATTTTTTTTGTGTTAATATTTAGTAAAACGATATTCGTTTTATAGAATGTTATAAAACTTGCCATTGGAAACAAAGAGAGAATTATTCAACAGCTAAAAAAATAAATTCAGCAGACAAAACTTTATTTTCCTTTTTGGAGGTATACGTTATGCTTTCAAGTTGCAAAATAAATTTATAGGTTTCTTTTTTTCAGAATTACTAAATACGTACCCACAAACAGTGCTTAACAAATACAATATTCTGCCTTAAGTTCTTGATTGAAAATAAGAGTATGTATACCGGTCGTGAATTTTCATGCACAGCCAAACAAAACATTCAATCAATTCTCAATCTATCTTTAAACATTTATCGATGTTCTGCAAAACAAATAAATAAAACATGTAGTACTATCCATTTACGACAAAGTGAACGCCTTTAATTTTAAATTTTAGTGTTCGTGTTTCGAGTTCCCGTCATACAGTTTGCATTTGGACGTTTATGGACACCGTAAATTTTGCGCTAGTCGTAACTTGGTTCCTGTGCCTTCGGAATTATAAATGTGTGCTGTGTCTTGTGCAGTTGGTTAAGTTAATGTTTGTACGATCTCGTCCCGGGTTATGGGTGTTGGATGGCCCTTTGAAGAAATCTTTCTAAGAAATACAAAGAATCTAAATCATTTACGTAAGTAGGTAATTACATGAAAGTTTTAAGAGTTACATTGTCAGATACTTAGGACTTTCATTTCATCTACGAAATTATAAATTACCATTAATAAAAAATGACTATTACCTTGGTCAAAGACTAAGCATTGCCATCCAGCGTGGCAATGCTGCCAGCCTTTTGGGCAGTTTTAAGTTTTTTTTAGAATGTTGTAAATATATGTAAATAAAAATAAAGTACGGTCATTTACTTTAATTAAAGATAAAAATGACTTCGTGTAAAAGAAAACATACCTCTAAATAATCCCCTAACTGTAATAGTCATTTCTATAAACAACATGTAACCGCTTTAATTTTGACCATAATTCCAATCTAATATAATTAACTTATAGTTTGAATACTTTATTCTCAAGTACACCACACACACCTAGTCACATTCACAAACAAAGCGAGGAATTCTCATAACAAAGTCTATTACACAGACAGTACCACATGACGCTATCCCCTGGGTTCCGTTATAAGATTTATTCGCGAGCAAACTAAAAAATGGGCGAAGGAACATGATATAAGGTTCTCGCCAAGCCGTCATAAGTCATGGCTTGTATAATTAGGCGCATTGAGATAGCACACCGACTGCGAATCGCTGCGATTTGTCTACGTTTGTGCTTGCAAAAATGACTACATGTAACTGTCTGGTGGAGTATGTGCGGGCCTTAATGATAAAAAAAAGCAATAAGTAATAGTGGTACTGATTAAGTTGGGAAGTCGTATTTCAGCATATTTTATCTACATTAGTTAGATCGTAGACAAAGTTAACTTAGGCCGGTCTAGAGAGACAATTTTTTTTGAGTAGGAATTTACAGATTTTATATTAATTATATTATCTGTTCTACTCAATTTATCACGATTGTATGAAACCTCAATTTAAAAGTTTTTAAGAAAGAAATAATCTACCCAGTATAATTAAATAGCACCATTTCAGAAAACAAGTGAACACGTTGCTCAACATTGATGGATTGTCGATATTTATTCACAGCATAGTGAATCTGCTCGTCGTTTCTAAATACAATATCACAGCCTAAGGAAAATCAATTAAACTGACTTCAGAAATCGATAAAACAGAAAATTATGATTTGCAATCAATTGAAGTAATACTTTGACTCAGATTAAGTACTCCTCGTTAATTCTGAGATAAGACATCAAAATGTTAGTCGCAATAAACAAGTTTTGTTTGTATATGACATTTATAAGTTGATATGATAATGATCTATGAATGAGTAGTTTTAGATTGCTATAGGCTTGTAGTAGAGGGTAATTTATTGGACAAATAGTACGAGACAAACTTGTTTTAAGAGACTGCTGTATACCAGGCTGAATAATTTCCACATTTTGTAATAGATTTACATTATACCAATGACGCTATGTATGTGTGTAATGAGAGTAATTTTACAGCCTGTCGTTGTTTTTCTCATAACTATGTATCATATAACAAAAATAAAGTTTATTTAATAAGACAAGTATTGTTAGTATGTCTAAGTTATTATAACTTTCTGAAAACTAGTAACTAACATAGATTATATTATATTATTTCTATGTAATCGTTTGTAGGTATTATTCAACTTAAAGCTATTAAGAACCTGAAAGCTATTATGAACTCTATTATGTGTTAAAGTTAAATAATAGTTTATGATAATTTAGTATACTTCTAACCATTTTACAGCTACTAGTATAATTAAAAGTTCTTGAGATATCCCTGAGAAGTCCTATTTCGAAAGTATAGGAATTATGTACAGTAAATAAAAAGCCAATAAATTTTTGGATTTATTTATTTAGAATCCATGTTTGTAAACAGATTTGTTAACTTACACATAAGGTCTGTTTAAAAAATATATAAATATTGCTACAAAAAGTACGCACAGTTAATGATGTATGGCTAACGGAAAAAAAAGTGAATTATACAGCTTAATTATTATAATCACAAGTCTTAAAAACAACGCTATAACCACAAAACCTATGGATAAGTTCAAATCTACCTGAGCATCATTAACATAATTTTGATTATAAATAAATTATCTTTTTAACATTGAATTTTTAATAAAGAATTAATTTTATTGAATATACAATTGTCAAAAGAAATATATTCTATCTACAATATACAAGTAACAAACATTTAACTATGTACATTCAATAGTTCGGACTAGTTCACGATTGTATTCGAAAAGTGTGTAAGAATTCTTTTTTACAAAATTTACAAGAGGAACACCACGGACAGTCGGGAGTGTCCAATTTTGACACGAATGGCTGAGCTTGTATGAAAAATGGGCAAGTCTTTAAATTGGTTCGAGTACAAATATTCAGGCTTATTGCTTTGTGTATTATGTACCTTTACGATAGTGACAAACTTAATCATAATTCGATAGTGAATTGCAAAATTAAGTCATAATATTGAAATGTTTTGGAAATTATATAACTAACCTTTTAGTTAGAGCCTTATTGCATACCTGATATTTTTTAATGTTTTTTATTTACGTCAGGTTTACAGTGGTGCTCGAAAAATGGGAATATTTGAACCCTTCAGACTTGGTTGTCGTGATATCGGATTACAAAAATGATATTTCACAAACTCACTTCGATATGTATAACAGCATACAAGAGTAGAGGTTCACATTACCCAATTTAAAAAGAAAAAAAAATGATGCAAGTACGATACAGAAAACATAATACTATTTCCAAAGGGGAATGCGACAAACTAGATGTTACGCAACTTGCGAAACCTAATATTGTTTTGTTCCCGTCTATAGTTTGACAGTAGTTACAATTTTACGAGAGCCCAGTCACAAGTGTGAAGATCGTAAAGTATGTCAAATTGCTTTACCATGACACGGAAGATCGAGGGGTGAAATTCAAAATTTCACTGTTTCACTACAATATCTGTACACACGGGATACCGCATAAAGCTCTCTTAAAAAATTACAAAAAACTTTTTTTTTATCAACATATAATAATTAACCTATCTAATAATGTATTTACAATTATTGCTATTGAATGTTGCGCTTCCAACGCCCAAGTACTTACACAAACAGGCATATTGCCTTCTCTAATACCTAAATACAGTCATAAATGCTTTATAAATACTCTGTTCAAAATAAATTCAAAACGTATTTATATTGAATAATTAACTTATATAATATCATCCTCGTACTGGGAAATGCGGACATTACCCGGACATTTTATGTACTATGTACGGTAGGACAATATTGTAGAGAAAATGTGCCGTGAAAAATTATGATCTATGAAATGATTGCTATTAATGAAAGTCTAAAGAAAAATACAACAGTTATATTTTGAACAGAGTAACAAATTAAAAGCAAACTAAAGTTTATAATAAATTGCTGCCATCCATGATATGCTTTTCAATTTATAACGGAATGATAAATAGCGATTTCAAAATCCGCATGTGAAATCGTAACAAGCAACTTATATAAATATCTACAATTCATAATAATATTCCGTACTGAAATCTATTTTACGATTGAATCTATTAACATCGATTAATTTTCTTTGTCCACAATTACTTGAATATATCAAAGAAGAAGAGTTACATATCTTTACATTATTGCATTTTAACTGTTAATCGTTTCATTAAATTACAGCACGCTTATGTGCTTTGAAACTTAAGTCAGTCTTTAAGTAACAAGTTCTTACACAAAATGTTTTGTGGGCTTGACATCGTAAATTATGATATTTAAAGATAGCCATCTATTGAGACAGAATTGCTTATGTAGAAGTCAAATAGAGGTTAACCCACACTAATCTTATTTTGCACCGCCCAAAATTACAACTTCATTGTTAAAAAGAAAATAAGTTTCAGTCTTATTTTGAGTCGATTGATTTATGCACTGATTGAAGACATGTGATTTAAAAAAATGATTTACTTTAATGGGAAGAAAATATATCTTAATTATGAAGATCTGAAAGCAAGAAAAATGAATGTCTTCAATGAAATTTACATGTGGTGCTAGAACGAGCTATGTTTACTCTCGTTCGGGCTCAGGCGGTGCTGATGGTTCAGTGTTGGCGGGGGGAGCGGGCGGCTGCGCGGCTTGCGCACGCGCCCGCGCCAGCGCCTAGGCAAGCGCGGGCGCGGCAGGCCTCGCTCAGGGACGGTGGGGATGAGCTGAACTTAACGATGAACTACTCACCCCCGAATCGCTACTTTTCTCCGATGCACATGGTTCTCCGCCGGCTACAAACTTAACTACATTCAGTCGGTGGTCGGATTCACAAGTGTCATCTCTAGCGCCACCGGGAAGACCGCCACTGCGTGCTGTTGTTCGCTCCGTAACTGTACCTGGATAACGTTCAATTCTATCGCATTCGGCATCATCTGGCTGACGTCGACGAATGGAGCGTTTAGCTTGCGGTGCCGGTTCTGGAGGCCTGTGTGTAGGCTCATCGGCCCTGTGGACTAGTGGCGACGTTCGGACTCGGACACCGCCAACCCCAACGCCTGCTTCATAACACCCCGAGTCTCGAGGAAATTGCCGCCTCCCGAAGGGAGAGTCACCACCCTCAGAGCTGGAACCACCTCCATCCCCTTCGCCTTCACCTTCACCACCTGTGAAAGTTGATAATTTTCTTAGAAGCTTTATAAAATAGATTACTTTATTTGAAATAAGCTGTCAATGTTATTGTTCCAACTCACATTCAAGCTGGTGCAGAAGTTGAACAGCTGCGAGAATACGTGTACGATGTTCTGGAGTCATTATTCCCAAGTAGTCTAAATCGGATGGTTCAATCTCTTTGAATAGTTCTATGTCTTCATATCCATTCCTTGCGAAGGCCACAGCATATTCCAGCAAGTCTATCCGTCTCAACAATTCTTCTACCGTACGTGGCCGTGTTTCCCAAAGCCTTTCACGACTTTTGCACCATTTGGACGATCTTGAACGGACCGTGTCTCTTTCAGATAAAACTTCGACATGAGCAAACTTGAAGTTTCCAACTTTATTGTTCAGTACACCTCGCCATATGCCGGACGCATTCATGTTTATCACTTCTATGATGTCTCCTTTCTGTTGACAAATAACACGTTATTAGAAATTCCTTCCTAGATACGAGCAGCGACTACGCTTTGGTATTAAGTCGTCTTACCTTGTATCTCAGGGCATCTTTCTCATAAATATTGGGTACGTAATCGACGAGGGCCCGAGCTCGACACAGCATTTGCGGCACGAGTAAACTCCGCCCGGCTGGACTTAATTCTATGTTTTCTTCTGCCGAGAGAGATGAGTGATTACTACCGGCGCGAACCAATGCTTGTGTGCCTGTACATAAATATTCTAGGCTCAGATAAAATAAATTTCAGTGTCTACGACCAACACATTGAAAGTAGAATACCTGTGTACATCTTTGTTTGACTGTGAATGGGTAGTAGTTTTAGTATTTCATTGCGATGCAATTAGTAGGATTAGTTACGGTGCAAATAAAATTGAGAATACGTAAAATATAAGAGGGTATCTGTAAGTAACACATGGGGTGTTATGGTACAAAGAAAGGAAAGACCAACTTATTTACAAAACCATTTATATTAACACAAACAAATAACTCAATAAATCCACTCACTACTGCCTGATCCGCTGGGAAGACTTTCAAAAGAACTATTAGAACACGGAAACGCTTGGTCACCACTCGTCCGTCTGTCACTGCCTTCCGGGCCCCTTTCTTGCCTCAGCCTTGAAATTTTTCTCTGGACGTCTTGTCTGAGCCCTCGCACTTTTCCTGCTAAGTTCGATACACCTTCACATTCTTCAGCTGACTGGAATAAGATATATAATTGTTAATTGGGCAAAGGAAATCAAAATCAAAAGCAACATTGGTATCAGCAAATTTATTAATTTACGTGAACAATTTAAATCTCAGTGAAATTACAATACATGCGAGGAAATAATTTGAATTACCTTGTGCACAGTTGCTATGTGCTGTGAATCTGTTTCACTTTCTTGGTCTTCATAATCTGACGAAGCTGGGGATAAAGGATCAGCTCCTATCCGGTAACCGGACATTTGCCGATAGCCCCTCCTAGAATCTCGTTCTGATCGGTTGGACTCTAAAGAAATACCAGATAATCTCGATCCTATAGATTGTATATCAGATGCGGCGTAATCCCCACTCTCCCGATCTCTTGCCGTTCGCAGAGGGATCACGGTAGTCGGATAGGGGCCACTCTGCGGAATAATTAATCCCCTCCGAGGGGTTCTCGCTAAACTTATATCACCAGCGCTTCTTAGCGATATTACGCCTTCTCCTCTGGATTCATTTCTGAGGTTTAAAGTAAAACAAACGCGACCATTCTGAAATGATGCTGCAGGTGCTCCTCCGCCCATCAAGAAATCTTCAGGGTCACTCTCGTAAGGTGGTTCGTCGTACCAATGCCCTCTTCCTGATAGGCCTCTCGCTTCGTCGTCGTACATATACGTATCGTCTGTAAATGATCCCTCTATTAGACCTATGTAGCTTATTTATGTAGTTCCCAGTAATGCAAATAAAAAATACGTGCTAACAAAATTGCCAAAAAAGTTTACCGTAAATATGCCTTCCATATACTGGCGATTCACTGACAACACTGCAGTTAAAGCTGTGTACGAACATCGTAAAGCCGTGCGTGGTTGCAAAGTATTTTTTTTCCAGAAAAACATGCACTCAGCATTTCTCGCAAAGAAAACATTGATCGACGGATGATTTTATAATAAAGGTGGCTTTGATTTGATAAATTCATTTATGAAAGTTGCTGAACGCGATTTCTGTTCAAAGCTGCTGTTTGCAATAAAATCGAAAAATAATAAACAATAAACTGAACTAATCACTTAAACTGAACTTTCAGGTAAGGTTTTAAATTCCAAGAAACAATAAAATGATGAATGACTGATGCACATCGAAAGCATACCGCATGATCATGACCACGAACGTGAAATTCTTCAAAACAAGCATTCCGCACAATTGATCAAATAAGTATCAAAAAATCGTGCAAGCGTCATGCGTTATCACGGTAGCTCAATAATAAATAGCCAAATCTGATCATTTTAATATTTTGACGAAATTGAAAATGCTGTCAATTATCCAAATAAATAAAAATATGTATGTTCCCAAAATATTTAAAAAACAATCAGATTTTAATGTAAAACTCAAGTTAAAAGCACATTTTCATCGTCAGCAACCTTATCCAAACGCTAATAAAATATGTTTTGGATTAAGTTGTCTCCGGAATTTCTTAAACATACCTCCAAAAGGTCCCCGCACACCGTCTCTTCCCATGTTCATAAGACCATGTCTTATATCTCTAAGGATCTGTAACAACAATAAACGCTTGCAAAAAACTCAACACATCAGGCTTGAATATTTTGTGGAACTTTTCCCCCTAAAGTAGATAACATTATTTTAATTTTGCAAGGAAACTGAGCTGGCTATTTTGTAGGGGAGTAGAGAAACAAGATAGGAAAATTTTAATTTTAAAAATTATGAGCAATTTTCAGGAGTCCGTTACATTGTGCCTAAACATTTTTGAATTTTGTTTTTTTTCCCCTACCGAGTTTATTCCAGTTTCTTCATATAAAATAGCTTTGCCTTGAAGTGGAAGCGTAAAATCTTTATGGTGTTTATAAGAAAATGAGATGCTTTTATTTCCTCTCCTCTAATCACTCATATCTACATCAATGTATTTTGGTACAAAGTATTGTACATTTGTACAAAACCAAAACGTTACTGAATGAAAATATATTGAAATTTACTCCAAGACATGACTACAATAAAGGATTTACTTAGACGTCTTATTCGCTTATTTTTAAACATAAATTGTACGGCAAACGGGTCGAGAAATCTTTTAAAATGTTTCCTTACGAAATATTTTCCTGAATGCGTGAACACGATAATAAATATTCAAAGGGGGCAATAAAAAGACCACTTTCTCGTAAGTAGAAAAGTATTGAACATTAACTTAATTTATGCACACTTAGTTACCAAGATGGCGCAGTTTATACACGAAAGGGATTTACGTGTCGCACTGTTCTAGAAAATGAGATTTTAGCAAATTTTTACTGAAACATGGTGGAATATATAATATGCAATGCTTTGGTTATAGTGTTCCTTTGGTTTGTGATACATTATTTGTAACAAAAAGGTTGCGGAAAGATATTACATTAAACTCATTTCGATATTTCTATAAAATATCACCAAAATTGCGGCCAACAGTTTATTGAAACAGTAAAATTTCAATGTTCAATATTCCGAAGTTCGTCCCATAGTTTTACGAGCGAAATGTGCTGAGCAAGGGGCTTCGGAAGTTTCGTAGGGAAGCGATACAACTGCCTCTAATAGGCTTAGTCCGAGATTAGGGCACGATTAGCTTGCCTCGGTAGGTGCGTCGAATGGTTGAGCCAGTCAGGAGATTACATGTTGGTGCGAGGCTGGCATCAGATTATTTTCGGATGTAGGCTTGGTGAATGGAGGGAACTTTTCGATTGCATTAATGCATTGTGTTCGAGCGTAGTTGTGAATAAAAAATTGTGATGGAGCATTTTTGGAAATGCAGTTTAGTTTTATTTTACAAGTTACGGTACGGTTTTCGAATATTTTAATTGCACACAAAAATAGTTTTAGTTTTTAAACTGTACAGTCCATTGCTTTTTGTTTTTATGTGAATATGCGAAGGACTTTTTGTTTGTATTTTGAACTGTTTTCTGCGTGTGTGGATTGAAAATGATGAACTATTAAAAATTACCTCTTCTTGTTCTCTCGCTAGTTTGTCTTTTTTCTTCATTGCTTCTTGAACCTTTAACTGTAACAATAAATAAATGACATGATGTTATTTTGTTTATTTTTAGTCGAAATGTAAAAAGGAAATGAATTATGAAAAAGGGAAAAAGTAAATGAAAACAACTGAAAATAAACTTAATATAAAACTGTAAAATGCAGCTTAACAGTTGGTTTTTAAATGATAAGGATTTTTCTTTTGTAACTAAAAAACGTGAATGTTCATCGTGCACAACATGCATATTCCGTGTAATTAGGTGATTAACCATGCATTACATGTTCATATCGTGCAAATAATTCAAAACTACCCAGCTGTGCAAAAGTAATAAAGTGGTTTATATTCTGAATATAAAATAAATAATAAAATGTCGTTTTGTGCGACAATAATGATTTGTAGAGCCACCTCCAATTCTTTGAGCATGCCGATTAAAAGAAGCCAAAAGTGTTCGATGAGTTTTTGAATTTTGAAACCCGTTAATACTCTGTTTGGCAAATAAATATGAAATACCTAAATGAATATACTTATCATTATTACATTTATATTGTATTTATGGAAAAATACGTTTGAATCAATTACATACATAGTCTTACAAATAATACAAGAATAATAGTGAAAAAAACTAATAGGTAAAATATTAAATACAACATTAAAATGAATAAGCAGTATAACAAACAGTCTAATTTAATTTAAATGAAACATTAAATAAGCCACTGCTATGTTTAAGTGCCTAAACCAATAGGTAGGTATATAAATATCTATACACATAAAATACAGGCTAAACAGTTTGCCATCCAGAGCATAACAGAGAGCAGCATTTCCTGCAGCACCTTCAAGAGGCAGAGCATCTTATTGCACTGTTAACCAAAAAAGTTAACGATGTAACATCTTTCACATAATCCCTTTTTAAAATGCCATGTTGGAAATGCTTTCATTTTTTCAGCGTGAATAAAATTACCCTTTAAAAGGGACTAAAGAAACTCAAGCATTTTTTGCTGAAAACATAATGTTAGAGTGGTATTTAAATATTTTTAACGAAGCAATGTAAGATTTTTTACATGGCAATTTAAAACAGCTCTGCCGCCCATAGATGTAGAAGGAAAATGTGCTGAATGCTCACCCTATGTATAGTTTCTTCGAAGGTGTTTGGTTGGGCGGCACTCATTTGAAAGAAGCGGAGGCGGTCATAGTCTCTTGGGTCAACCATAGACCTAAGAGCTGTGTCGGGCCCAGGCCCTAGGCCAAGGCCACTTTGTAGCACGCTGTCCGGTGTGTCCACCTGTTGGAAAGTATCGCTTGTAATTTTGAGCCCAAACGTCTAGTGTTTACCTAGAACTTTTGCAGCTTTCGGAGAGCTTCTGTTTGATCGTGCGGCTGTCAGAGAATAATGGTTGGTTACGCACACAAATACATGAATATAAATGCCATAAAATACACATTATACTTTTAATTACATATGAATTACGTTTTATAGATACACAATGCGTGCTATCATCACTCGTCCGATAAACGGATACTAAATCTAAATTCTACTCTAAGTTATGAAATTCAAATTAAGTACCTTTTCAAAGTAAAATTTACGTCATTTATCATATGATCGGCTAGTCATTTTTCTCATAAGGATTTCTCGCAAATACACTAGCAAGCTACTTCGTAAAGTCTAACTTTTTCCCGAATCACCGTAGCCTCGTAGCGGCGATATGATAAATTATCGCCTCAAGTTGGTTGAAGTTTTCAACCAACATAATTTTAGTGCAAATAAAGTTTTGTAAGCGAAAAGTTTTTACATAAAATTAGTACCGACTTAAACTAAATGTAATTTAATATTAACCTATATGTATAGTAACATATTTTATTATGAATAATGATGCTGTCTTTGATGCGCTAGTGCCGACCCGCCGGGATGTCATGCGACTAGCCATCGCATTAAAGAATTGATGAGATATTTAAACTTCTTTTACTAGTTGAACCTGTTTTCTTAACTTGTATGAAAACTTGAATTACTTTATATCTTGTAAGCTATAAAGCTTACACTGGATATAAATCCAGTTCTGAACACAGATCTTTCCCAAGGAGAGGCTAGGGTGGGTCGAAATTTTTTTTTTTAAGTTATTGATTTGTAATAGCGAAAATATGTTGTAGTTAGGTATCGTTATGAACCCTTTAGAATATTATTGAATTATTTTAAGTGGAACAGCCCGCGCAACGCCATTGAAGTTTTGAAAAAAATGTTCAAGTACCCACTTTTACACCTTAAGTTACAAGTTTGGCATTGGGTATAGTTTAGTGTTTCAATTAGTATCCAGTGAAATACACGTTACTTTTGTTATATAGACTGTGTTTTTGTTAAAAAAAGATTAATTGAGGTAAGTACATTAAGAGACTTCATGTGTCAAAGTGGCTAGTTACTTGTGAAATTGTAAATTAAGAAATTTTTGTTTTAAAACCTGGGAGTATTTTTTTTCCATCATATCAAATAGTAGTCAGTCGTACAAGTACCCTATATTTGGCACTATAGAGGATATAAAATAAAATATGTCTCCAACATGCTAGGATGTCATGAAATTTTATGAGTGGAATAGGCTACAGGTGAAAATTAAAAATTTTCGTTTCGTTTTCCGAAATTGCAGAAATTGTAAACCACAAAGTTGAAAGAATATGGCAAAAAGCATCAATCCCTGTAGTTTGGCATACAAGAATCATTTAGCCCCTGAAAGCTTACCATTCTTAATGTAAAAATATCATCAAATCATTGAAAAGGTTGTCAATTGAGAAAAAGACTGAGTTCTTGCAGCAAAACAAAGTTTTATTCGCTATTTGTTCATGCAAATCCAAGATAATAAGTCTGTGCAATTGTCCCAGATAAGTCAACTTTTTAATTGATCAACGGGGTAAGAGAAAAATTAGAATCGGCGGCATTGATCGCATTCGAACAAAAAAATTACAAAAAAGTTTGTTCGAGAGCGAAGCATCAACAAAAATCTGTCTGAATAGCGCTAACATCATCCTCATCATCTGTCTAGCCTTTTCCCAACTATGTTGGGGTTGGCTTCGGCTTTGAGTGCTAAGAACCCGTCCAAAACCCGTGTCAGAACAAGAATTGATGTTATCAACAAGTAGTGATTCTGATACAAGTGTTTCATTTTCGGAAAAGCTACACAAAAATATTGAAGAATTCTAACAGCGCGACAACAACAATTCACCTGTAACGGGAAAACTACCACGTACTTTTGAATGCTAAATGTTACATTTAAAATTGATTTAATAAACTGGCAAGCAACTAACTTTGATCCACCGATTCTAAGAAATCAAACGAATGACGAATTTATTCTGATAATTG
>NWSH02000006.1:7475108-7510106 GCA_002382865.2 Heliothis virescens | reverse complement strand
AAGATGGTCACTCATCCACGGACCGACCGCGCCAAGCGTTGCTTAACCTTATGATCGATCGATCCGCGCGGCTTTGACTTAGCCACGAGCTCTTCCTTTCTTCCTTTCCTTTCTTTATCTTTATGTTTATTCTATGAAAATAAATAATTAAATTAAATTAAAAAAAACATTTTGAACCAACTACTTATAAAATCCACAACTCTCAGACTGCCGATTAAAGTACGCCCACTGGAGCTTTATTACCATAAATAATCTCTATTTGCAATCGAATAACACTTTTACGAGTAATTCATTAGGCAAACTAGTGGTGCAAAGATCTAATTAGCATTGTACGACATGCTAGATCGGATGAGTGGGCAGTGACGCGGTTTTCCAAGTACAAATTTATGAGAACACCTCCGCTTGGTCGAGAATGCAAGATTTTAATATTCCTGCTGCACTTAGAAAGGAGTTCGTGTTATTTAGATTTAATTAGGGATATGGATAAACTGGTAAATGCTGGCAAGTATATTATAAATAGATACAATGTTGTATATACAGACACATTACCTTAATTAATTAAGAATGAAAACGGAAGATTTTTTATCTTTCTATTCTATGTAATTTTGATGAATTTAACAAAAATAAAAATTTCGTTACAAAAGAAGATCTATCGATTACATCTTTTATACTGTCGAGAAACTATTTATAATTTTATGAAAATATTAATATAGCTTCATAAGAACACAGAATAAGAATCTCAAGCCGTCAATGTTTCCCAGCATGATTAGCGTCTGACATACAGCGAACAAGTCAGTTGTTCAGCCACTGAGCAAATCGTGATGTCAATTTTTACGCTAGACTGGTGCCCTGTGATTCAAATATAATGCAGCCATTAGACATTGCACGCACCAATGAAGATAACCACACACCTGTTATTAAAATCCTCTTATAATTGACACGATCAAGTAACGGTGTGGGTGGCCTATTCGATGAAACCAGTCCTCTCCATTCCGCACCAAATTAAATTTTGGTTATAAATAACATCGCAATCGGATTTGAGTTCAGAATTGTATTTTTAGATAATAACAAGCATACATGTATAAAATATACAAGTAATGAACAACGCTCATCCCACGCTTTATAATACAATTGGAGATACAAAAAACCATTCAAAAGATTTAGTTTTCAGATGTATCTCTGCAATACCGACATATTCTCGTATTTCTGGCATTTTAATTTTAATCGTACTATAATAACATGTATAAGTTCACTCGTTTCAAACATTATGATTGTATGCATCACAGGCTTATATCATGATAAAACATTTCGTATTCGTCGTGTCATACTCGAACCATTTTTAATCTGTCATCGGAGTTTTATTTTTCTTAAAAGTATTACAAGCAATGTGTGCTCCACATTATTGTGTTTCTGTTCAACCCTCTGACTAATATGAGGATGTCGGTTGTAAAGATGAAATAATAGATGAAAAAATAGGAAAAAAACAACAACGGTACTCGAAGCTAGCTGACGGCATTACTGTTTCATTACATCACAACCCTACCCTAAATAAAAACTCGTTAAGAAATCTCATAAAAGTAAAAATTTATGAGAAAGGAAAAATAATATTTCCAATCATAAATTGGCCGCGACAGTTACCTTATTAGTTCTAGTTTAGTAGCCTTCATTTAAATACGGTCTTAACACAAATTTCTTCGTACGAGCGCCCGGCCCGGACATATCCATCAGTAGTTAATTTGAATTTATTTTACAACAAGCACCGGTGTAATGAGAACTTACTTCAGCGGGACTTAGTGTTGGAACGATTGACGAATATTTATGACTGCTGGGTTTTGTTTGTTAAGTTTTAGAGTAAAGTTTGCGAACTTATTTATTGTTGTTTTTTTTGTTCTCCTGGTTCATTTTAAATGATTTCTTACAAAATTTCTACAAAACCACAAAAATAGTTAGTTAAAAATGACCTTAGTACTTTTTTATTGAAAGAACATGATTTTTTGACAAAATGTTAGCGTCGGTAAAGAAACTTTGTTATTTATGTGCGTCAATTCCATTCTTCTCCATATTCTAAAGAAGAATGCAGTTCGCTTCTTATACTAACCGTGCATCACTTCGGCTATTCTCAACACGGAGGCCGCTTCTGTCGCCAATCGAACGTCTGATTTCAATTTAGATTAGAATTTAAACATGCAGCGCAAAAGCTTATCTAACGAGTACACCTGTTAAAGTCCAAATAATTTATGACTACGTCCCATGCTATTCTCGTTATCGTTAACATTTCGTGTAAGCCGACCGCGAATTTCCTTAGTCGAATAAGGATAAAGCCGTTTGGCCTAGCGTAAGCATTCGCAGGTTTGATTGCAAGTTATTGTTGTAATGATCACCCTTCGAATGTTCGCAATACGATCGTTTTATTTTATTATTGGTAGTTCAAGTTAATTGCATTTTTAACAAGCTCGCTCTTTTGTTCTGTTTTAGATGTTTTTATTTTCTACACATTCTGGATATTGTTCGTATTTTTTATGTAATGTGGTTTTGCAGTATGCGGAGTAACGAGTTTCATTCTTATATTTTACATGTGAAAGTTAACGTCTCCCAGTCTTGGCAGTTTTTACCAGTTTTACATACGATATTGCATAAAGCTTGATGTAGTGATGCGTACTGGCAGTTTAATGCGGGACATCAATCCTAAATGATTACTTCGCGGAGCTATCTTCCCGTCAATCGTTTTGTTTTCACCAAACAATAAATGAATTTTACAAAGTGAGGTTAAAACTCACTTACCTTTGATAGTTATGTTGTGTGTTATGCATAAGCGGTTGTGTGGGTTGCGCCAACAGCAATTGCTTCTGTTGCTGTTGTCGTTGCAGCATCTGTTTACCGAACACGCCGTATCCGAACCCGTATATTTCGTCCTCCTCTTTCTCTGTGAGACAGCTTGAGGGCTGTTGAAAAGAAACCAACTGTTAAAAATTGCTCTACAAAAACTATTATGCAGAGAGATATTTATTTGACCCATAACCATAACCAAAAGATATTATCTGTATAAGTAAAATGACAATGCAATTCTTCAATTAGGTAAAATCAGTGTTCTAAAAACAAATAAGTCCAAACCTTTACGACTTAGAAAAAGCTTGTCATCTAACAAGAGACAAAAAAGAAAATTCTTTTTGACAAAAGTCATAAGAGGTGTCTGAGCAAAAATCCGTATTAATGTAATTCTTGATATAAATGCGAAAAAAAGCCTCCTGAAGGTAAGTAATCCGCTTTACGTATTTAGAAGTGTATTCACAAAAAATGAAATCATATTCACAAAAACGGTTCAAATATCACTGGCAATGTTGAAAGCCTAATATTCCTGGCTAATTTTACACAAAGCGACGATTTGACCCGCTTAGCCTGATTACATGACATGATCCTATTATTTATTCAGGCCGTTTTATCTGTGGGCCTCCAGAGGGCTCATCATTATGGCCTTGGACTTTTGTCTGATGGCCGACTGCGGATTTAAGTTCAAGTTCATCACGTGCTTTCAGTTTGTACGTGCGAATATGATTATTTATTTAAAGGAACATTTTGAATTATCTTTATCAAAGTTGTAAAATATACAATGAGCTAGCAGAAAATATTTGTGGTAAGCTTAAGTTGATTACGCAATTATATACGTGAGAGCTTCTTAATTAAAACTTGGACTAATTCGGTTTGTGTTACAAATTGCTGCTAACCTGACGAAAAATGTGAAGACATAAAAATGTGAACAAGGAAAAAGGAAAATGTAGAGCAACTGTAACTATGTCAAATAAAATTGGTACAGATAACAAATCTTATGTGGAGCCAAAAAACTATACCGATATGGTGCCAAATGCATGCTACAGTGCAAAATGTTTTCAACGGCAAACTTTTCATATTTACGGCTCTATAAGTAGTTCAAATTCACACTCATGCAACACCAAGCTACAGAAGCTAGCAATTTGTTTCAAAACAATTATATCTACAACTGAATACTTCGTGAAATTGATGACCATTCCCAAAAACAAATGAGAACCTCACTCAACTCACCGAATACTTTCCAGGCACATAAATGGGCTGCGAATGCGACGTGGTCAAGTTATTCAAAGCTAGGGAACCAGGACTTGCCGAAGGTGGAGTTTGAGGTGTTCCAGGGCCTCCGAGCACCCTCATTCTGGGAGACATCTCGTCCCATTCGTGTCTTCGCAACTCTTCAAGGTGGTCTAGAACGTCGCCATAGTGTGTTGAGAAGAGGTCTGCGTATCGGGATGCCAGACCTTCTAGGTAGCCCCGGTCTCCATCCTGTCAAACAAAAATAACACAGTTAATTAATATACTATACAAAATTCAAAGTACTTAATTATAACAATGTGAACCTATCATCATTCTAAAATAGAAATATCGCGATCAAAATTCCAAACGATCGATGTACAGATTACGGATCTTGGGTAAGACTTTGTTCCCCAAAATTATGTATGCTACTGCGTTTTTAACCAAAGTTGCAAAACATTTACGATGCAAGATTGGTACCCGATAAGTTTATCTGATGGAATAAAAGCATCACATCTTTTAATATTCCTGACACTTGGGTTTATGTTAGGCAACAAAAAAGCTAAGACAATAAAAACGGTACATTTATTGAATAAATTAAGTGCTAACTGTACAAATCATTCAATTTAACCAATCAAGTACTAACTAAAGTGTCAAGTACTTTTTCTCGATTTCATAATAATTTTTTGAATCTTTAACAAGAATGGGTTCTAGTGAAGTAAAATACACTACAATAGCTACGATGTTAAGTCAAGATAAATACGGAGTTCAATTACACCGTAATTACAACTGACACGGCAAAATTAACAAAATTGAGAAAAAAACTCGTAATTATCCTACCTAGACCTATTTGCTTTAAGTGACTTTTCCGAACAATTTCCGTCGAGTCACAAAAAAGGGGAAAATCGACGTAAAGTAAGGTAATTAAGAAGCAGAAAGAATTAAATGCCGGGCCTTAAAATTTTAGGTGTTTGTTGATGCGTAATTGGTATGGCGTGAGATCGAAATGGACCTAACGGGCGAACTGTGTTTTCGTTTTTCCTACAATTTATTATGACGGCTAGGCAACAGATTATTCCGTAATGTGTGGGTTTGTTTTGACGCCAGTATGACAAGTGTGCAGGTTTCGATAACACATTTTGACATGTTTTTTCTCCAACTATTTGTAATTGTCTATGGAGAATAATTTGAAATGAGACGGAGATTTTATGGCGTATTAAAATTTAATTGTTTTTTCAATTGAAACTAAATAATACCGTCCATAATTACTGTACAGGAATAACAATTGAGACAATAAAATACTATAAAAGTAAATACCAGTACAGAAGCGACTGGTGGTGCGGAAGAAAAATAAACAAGTCGAAATAATCTCGCCGCAAAACTCTTTCATTAAGATGGGTAAGCTAAAGACGAGGAGTAAGGGCGGATAATTTCTGAGATAGCTTCGAAGATAGGAAATAAATTATCCAGTAATCTATTTTTGTAACTTTGTTTCGATTTCAATAAGTTATGTCAGTACTTTATGATTATTTTCTTATTTCTGGACACAATCATGAAATTGAAGATACCAACGTAGACTATGATAATATCGATGAAGTATTGCTATAAGTTCAGACGGTACCAAACGTTATAATGTAATGTTTATACACCGTTTTCTTATATAAACATTTCAGTTCCAATGTTTATGTTTGCAATTCATAAGAATTTGCCAAGACAAACATTAAATCTGTTAACACTATCCACTGGTAACCACTTAGGTGGTCTGATTTCATACGGTCAACATGTTGAAAGTTTCAATGTCTCGCATATGGTATTCACATTAATATAGTGGAAATAGTTTCCCGTGCTTGGATGTCTAGATATCCTGTATGTTCTCATTTCCTTTATCTTTCAATGAAACCGTTCAATAAATCAAGGGCAATCCATCAAATGAGTAAAAAATTGTAGTTGTATCATTGAAGACCGCACTTAGAATTCCACTAGCGGTCGCATTGAGTCAAAGATGGCCGAAGGTTTATTTCCATTTTTAAATGAGAGCGGCTGAGAGCTTTGTCGGCTCCGAGTTTGTGCTCTGCGTTTTAAGTGGTTTAAATCGCTCCACGCTCGTAAAACCGACAAGTGCTCGAGCTAAGAATTAAAGTAACCGTTCGACTTTTGCATGAGAAAGTGCTCGCAGGACCTTGCCTCCTAGTCACTCCGCACAATTTGATGCGGCCGATTTTTATTTATTTTCCCGTGGAAACCTGGAAGCTGTTGAAACGAACTCTTTGCGGACTGTGACTGCTTTGTGAATACTCAACTAAAGAAATTCATTAACACCATCCGAATGGAGTGGTGCTGATTATCGATGCTCCCCACGCCCGCTCTGCTTCCGACGAAATGGTATAGTCAATAGCAAAGCTTTTGCTGACTGAAACACTTAAAAATATACCAGAGTGGGCGAACTAAGTCAAAGAACCGCCATTAAAGACAATAATAAATAGCTCATGATGCTTTAGTATAAGGCATAGTAACTGCTCTTGAATTTAAATGGTATATTTAGACCACGACCAGTCGTTTAGAGCATAGAAACGGGTTCATTGAATGGTTTGCCAACGGCAGCTGGAATGTTTACGAAAAACAACCAAACGAAAAGTTAGGTAATAGATACAGAACATGGCATTCGGGGAATTCTTTTATCGTTTTGTTTGAGATTATTCGTGGAATAGAATTAGTTGTCTATACGACCACAAGTATCTCCGAGCTGTTGTTACTAAATGGTTTGCATGTTTTTAATTACCTTGTTTTCATTTTAAAATATATTGTATGAGTGGTCCTTTTCCGTGCTTTTATTAAATTAATGTACCTTTGTTAACATACTGCATAATAAATGAGTATAAAATATTTATACATTAATTGAGTTATATTAATTTGTTACAATGTGGATATTATACTAAAGAGTCTTTAGGCAAAAGTTAATTATTATAATAACACACGCATTATAAATGTTATTTGACACGTAAGATGTGAATATTTGTTCCCAATTTGTCGTTGTTATTCAGTACGAAGTTCAAAACAGATATTATAATAATTGGGATATTATTTTACCAAGCAAAATAACAAAATGCCACCTTAAAATATCAGATTACCTAACTCGGCTTAAATTAAACTTGAACACAACAAGTTACAAGGAAGACAAAATTATTTATTTATTATACTTTTTGCACACATATTTAAAAAACAATGTACAAAGGCGGACTTAACGCCTTAGGCGTTCTCTACCAGTCAACCTTTAGGTGGAGGTGAAATGGCATGGTAGGTGCTCAACCACTAAATGAATAAAACAGGAAAGAAAAACAAAAAACATACCAAAAAATATTCTACATATACACATAAACAATACCAATCATATATTAAAATATATATACAAACATAAATAAATATAATATTAATATCTATGCCTACATCTTATATATTTATATATATGTGTTATATTTATATATATATATAAATATAACACAAAATTAAACTACAGTTGTATCAGTTCTGCAAAGTCTGGTGAAGATACTCACGAAGCTTCAATTTGAAAGTGTAACGGCTATTTACCATCCTGATTTCCAAAGGCAACTTGTTCCACAAGAAAACAGATTGAACAAAAAAGGAAGAATGAAGAAAATCTGTATGGTGAGTGGGACAATTGAGAAGACGGTTGTTGGTGGAACGCAAATTTTTGTCATGTTGTGAACACAGAAACTGAAAGTGACATGATAAATAAGGAGGTGAAGAAGGAGTATGAAGAATAGAAAATAGAGTAGTTAATGCTCTCATCTCTCGTCTTTGTCTTATCGGCAGCCACCTAAGTTGTTGCCGATAAGCAGACACGTGATCGTACTTACGAAGATTAAAAACGAATCGAATGCAATTGTTGAGAAGCCGGTCAAGTTTATTGAGCAGATCTGCATTCAGGTCATAGTAGCAAACATCACCATAGTCGATTATGGGGAAGATCAAAGTTCGCACAAGCATCGCTTTCACGTTGAACGGGAGGAGGTTTTTTAACCGATAAAAGTAGCGCAGCGTACCTGTAACCTTCTGGGATACACTCCCAATATGAGATTGCCAGCTTAATGAAGTGTCAATATGTAGGCCTAGATTTTTCACTTGGGAGTTATAAGGGATGTTCATGCCATCAAATTGTACCGGGAGCAAGCAGCTTGAATCCACTTTCAGCAAATTTCGGCTACTACCAACTATAATAGCTTGGCACTTTCCAGGATTTACCGAAACTCCAAACCTGTCAGCCCAGCTTTTCAACCTAGCTAAATCATTATTTACTTCCCGGATCGTAGCAGGTAGGTCACCTAGGCTGGAGTGACGATATAACTGCAAGTCATCAGCATAAAGATGATACGCACACTGAAGTTCAAGAGTTAGGAGATTTATAAATATTGAAAATAAGAGTGGTGAAAGAATTCCGCCTTGTGGCACACCAGCATCCAGTTTGCACCAGTTTGATGACATTTCATCAACTCGTACTGACTGCTGGCGATCCTGAAGATAAGAGATAAACCAATTCAACGCCTGAGAAGAGACCTTGTAGAAGGATAGGATGGATATCAGGATATCGTGACTGACAGTATTGAACGCATTTGAGAAGTCAATTAACACCAGCACGGTGAGCTTGGTTTCTTCCATGCTTGTTCGAATATCGCCAGTCACTTTAAGGAGAGCAGAGCAGGTGCTGTGCCCAGGCCTAAAGCCAGATTGGAAAGGGCTGATAACTGTATTGACATATATAAAATGAGAGAACTGCTTATGAGCACAAGCCTCAAGCACCTTAGACAGAAAAGGTAAAATGGAAATTGGACGAAAGTGACTAGGAAGGGTGGGAGAAGGAATCTTGGGTAGAGGACGCACGTAGGCTTTACGCCATAGTGAGGGGAATTCACCAGAGAAAAGGGAAAAATTAATTATGTGGGTGATTACAGAAAGCATTTGATCAATTATAGTAACAATCATATCACGACTTATGTTGTCATAACCAACATTAATAAACAACCAACATTAAAAACATTAAAAAATTATCAAGTTGAAAAGATCCGAAATCGTTAAAATAATCAATTCAGGTCGTGGGTTACTGAAGGAACGTCTGCGCCATCGAACTGAACTTTAAAATGAGTATAAATTGCAAAACTTGGGAATTATTTGCGTCGTCTCTTCGCAGAAATTTACTCAGTTTTTCCAGAGTTTCATTATAACAAGTTTAATTGAAGAGAGCGTCCGGTACATAAATTTAAACTTTTGGCATGCATTTTAATCTGCTTACCAGTAGTTAGTTGGAGGTAATGGCCACTAAATGAGTTTCTAGTTTGCTTTAAATTGTCGGCTCGTTAATAAAATAGGTGTAGGTGGGAGCATTTGTGGTCGGGCTGGGTTGTAGCCTTTTAGCATGTTGCGTTGCATAGGTGCACTGTTCGTACGCGGACATTCTTGTACGTAGGACAGTTTACACGTGTCCGCCCCACCGCACGAAACGCTGCGCCACAATATTATGCAAGTAAAATATTCCAAAAGTTTTAGTTTTGCATACAGAGTCTGAATTTTGCGCTTTATTAAAAAATAAGTGAGTTGAATGTGGTTTAAGGTAATATTATTCAATGTAGCTTAAAAGCTTCTGTTTTGTACAATACTCGTATAATATACTTGTAAGTACATTATACATTGTAGATTTTCATAATTGTAAATACACTGCGCACATACTAAGTACACGTTGTACAACAACATTGTTATTAAGGTAAATACTAAGGGCAGTAATCACTCAGCATGGCATGAATCCAATTTCAGCGCATAATAATGGTACAAAAAAATCTATAAGCGATGCACTCACAAGGTATAAAAGTACAAAATGAATATAATAGGCAGTAAAATACTGGTTTAATCGGTTATTTATGCTCATCAAGGAACAGATGCGGACAAGCTAGGAGTCACCATTAAGGCTCTGTCATAAAACTGGTCCCGGACGCTGTTAGGTAAGTATACGTCTTCATGTATGAAAGGAATTTATTAATTAAGTACATTTAGTTTTTATTAATAAGAACAACCAATCACTATCCTGTTTCTTTTTAAAATTTTCTAGTTATGAGAGACAAGAGAATGGTGCTTTTTCTGAAAGTGTAAATGTGTCAAATCAAAAAAATGGTCTAATTTTTTACAAGTACCTAAAGAAGGAATTTTATTTCATAATGAACTATAATAATTCAGGCTATTGGAACATGTCATAGGAATTACAACTTTTATTAATAAATTCGTGACATCTTTAGTTAATAAAAATACAAATTATCCAACTAATAACAATCATAGTTCAACCATGCCAGCTACATACTATCCAGCTTCCCTAGTTGGCCGCGGCGGTCTGTGACAGTCCAAGCCTTTGTGAGGCAGACGCCTGTCGGCTCATGTTGTGCCATTACATCCATTGTATGCTGGGTTCAACGGACCCCAAGGTATTCGATGCAGTATTAATTATCCGGCTAAGAAGAAGAGAGTTATGTTTTTCTCGCGTTAGCTTTGTGACATGTCTTTTTATTGGTCGTTTAATTTGATGTATTTGATACGGCAGTTTGGTTAGGTATTATGTTTGTTCTATGGTGATCTGCGCTTCATTTCATTATGAAAACTTTGTCAGAAAAGGTTTTTATCTTGCCACTTCAGCATATTGATTGCGTATTCAGTTTACGAAAAGTCTTATCGATGCATAATCGTAAAACTTCCAATGAAAACCATTCGAATATTTTCACCACGAATCAAAGAATGAAGCATTGTTTTTTAAAACAATTGCTAATAAACAATCGGTGTGTTTACAGTACAAATACGCGAAGAAGCAACCACCCCATTTAATCCTTGAGTCGTCTGATACACCAGCCGTGGGAGAAAAGGGGTGGCCTTTTCGTACCAGTATTAAACAGCGTAACAGGATTAATTTATCCCAGAGACACGATAGCGGAGCAAGGTTCTCACGTAAGATGTAGAATGTACCTACCAGGTACGTAGTACTAGTAACATTTGTTTTAGTGATCGTGAAAACTTTATGCGACGGACTATCGATTTGTATTGCGCCTTTAAGTTCAGTCCGAACGAAGCCGAAGCTTTAATACATTTATCTATCTGAGACAAAAAGTATTACTGCGTTTCGTAGAACAATTTGTTTGAGTCTTAGTATGTCGCTTTGTCGCTTCAGTTGAGATGAAAATATTCTACTTTAAAAGTGTTGATGTGAGTTTGTTTAAAATAGCTGAGAAATTGAAATAAATCTTGTTTGTCTTTTTGCGTGTTTTGCAAGAAAGTCGTAAGTAAACATTGTCTCAGATTAGTACCGATTGATAAATGCGAAAGCATTTATATAGCACTAAGATATTATAAATATGATCTTTGGATT
Organism: Heliothis virescens; assembly: GCA_002382865.2. Taxonomy (NCBI): domain Eukaryota; kingdom Metazoa; phylum Arthropoda; class Insecta; order Lepidoptera; family Noctuidae; genus Heliothis; species Heliothis virescens. The sequence continues at coordinate 7,498,636 of NWSH02000006.1, read as the reverse complement.
CCCAGGTTAAGCGTTGTGTAGGGTACTTTTCAGCTTACATTTTTTGCAAATCAACTGTGACAAATTAATCTAAGCGTGATGTTAGGAAACGATACCCATGTAAAATTAACCACATAAATATCTCACTCTTAAAGTATTACATTCATAAGTTGAGAAAATCTATGATTTATACCATAATAAATTCAGAAGCAATAAAAATGTTAGCTAGTTAACCTCAAATCAACACTCTGTGAGGTTAAAAGTAATAAATAAAGATTAATTTATTTTGTGATGTGATGACTTAATTTATGTTGTCTCTTTATTAAATCAGCTTTTTACTATCGGGGTATAACTTATTTATGTACATATAAATTGGCTCACCAATACCTATATTTTATATCAGCTTACTTAGGGCACTAAATACGTCTTAGAATGACTGTTTAAGTGTGTGTCCGATCAAAATATAAAATTGTGCTGACCAACCATGCAATATTTAAAACTAAGAGCAAATAATTTGTTCACTCATTCAGAGCCATAAGCAATTTATCAGTAAAAGCATCAGAAAAGAACTTGAGCAAAGCCATTTATTTTCCAACAAAGATTTTCTAAGCTGCTTTATTCAGTAGCAAGTATTGGAATAGCAAATACTATTAAGAGATCACGAATCTAAAATAGCATTACACGCGGACTAAGATGAGAACAAAACACAAAATGCGAGACAATGGACAATGTGGCGCTACTTAACTTGCATTAGGAATGAGAATTTCTGGAATAGATTCAGCGAAAATAAGGTGAAAACAATCAAAATTTAGTGTTAGCTGTCATGGTTAATAGTAATTCTCGGAATGATTATATTCCTTAAGTAAGTATCTAAGCATAAAATCTTCCGCAAATTGTTTTTCCAACAGCTCTAATTAACTTAATAGTCTGAGATTTTAGGGTGAATATTCCAAACGTTTACATTAGCTATACCTACTGTGATAGTTACAAACAAGAAGTTCAAAATATCCAACACGAGCTAGCCGTTCTCACGAGATTATCCTTTATCAGACACAGAAACTTATTTTATTTACAAAGATGTAATTTATTCCCGTTACACCTTTGTGTAAAGAAAATGTCAGCAACTTACCTATACGCAATTTATTCAGAACATAATACGACATCTTCTTAGAAACATGCGGTAACTTTTTTGCTCGCAGAAAGAAACTCAGTTGATAGCTGTCATGTGAGTTTTCAATTACTTGCAAATACACGTACGTGTGAGCTCTCGTCTCAAAACTCTTGGGATTCAAACTTCACGTTACGTAGTGCAGAGTTGGCGAATGATGACTTATACGAAACTGTTCCAAAAAACCGACATTTATGTTGTGTATTTTTTGCTTTAAGGGGAATAGCTAGTTGAATGTAGTGATTAAGATTGGTTAATTCCTCTTTATTTTAAGCCAATAAGCAGGTGCCTACACTCTCCCAGACTGCTGTTAAGTTATAGATTACATTTTAAGTTAAAATTTATATTTGTTATAATAATTCTAATTAGGTACATCACTAACCAATGAATACAACAATTCACAAACAAGGAGCGCTGGAACATCGAAGATGGCGAATCTAAAATAACGCGTCCCGTCTGCCGCTAAACAAAACAAATGGTACCACAATAAGACGAGGTTCCGCGTGCCACGGAGCCGATGCGACGCTGACACGATTTATATACAGATTCACCTGCCCCCCTCACTTTGTGAACAGAATAGGATGAACCCATTCATTCTTCATTCATGCTTTTCTTGTAGAAGCTTCTAGATGTTAATGAAGTGAATCACAGACTAATGTTTATTGACAGATCGATAGACCACACTATTGAGAGTAATGCGCTAGTTAGTTGTTTAAATTAATAATGATTGAATTAATGCGTTATTTGAATTAATAGTCAAATTGTCACGCAGCCAACTTTATTGTTCCAAACTCCAACTTTATTCTTCGACAAAATGTTAACGTTAGAAATGGAATTAATGTTTGCAAAACGTTCGATTCACGCTGCAGTGGAACAATTTAGAGAAGCATTTAATTGTAATGCAGCAAATATTGGGTAACTGTTAAACAGCCATTAAGCAAGTAATTGCTATTGCAATGAGTGCATGCATCGATGCGAAGGACTAAAATGAAACTGCAAAGTAGAAATTTCCCAATCTCTAAATAGCGCGCAGTGTATGCGCAAAACACGATACGCTATTACCCGAAGATTACCCAAATAAGACTACCATGCACTCGTAAAATTTAATGCCAACTAGTATTGGAAAGTCGACTTAAGAGTTGTATTTCAAAATATTTATCGTGGCAAATGGCGCAGCGAAGCACTTTAGCCAAGACGGAAATGTGAAATCTATAACAAATGTACGGAACGGATATTGAGTTTTGATGTCATAGATGATGCGTGTCTGGAGTATTCTCGAGATAATAAAATACTACGCCAGTCCCATCTCGTATTATATTACGTTGAGCTAAGACATTCAGCGAGATATTGATATTGTAAAAAGAAACAAAACCACGACGCGACTCCTGTAATAAACTTCGAGTTTAGAAGTCGATAACTTTTAAGTTTTATTAATATTGAACGAACGAGACAATAAAGTTGAGAAAATACAATGGAGATGAGTATTTGTATTGTTAAACATACCAACAATAAATGGCAATAAAATAAAATAACTATAACTGTAATAAATTCTGTGTAATTGTGACAAAAATAGTATATTTTAGAATTGGATAATGAGTTGACTGTGGAAAATAAACCCATGCTAGCTAACCAATTTAATACCAAAGTTTTCTTAGCTTTAAAGAAAGGAAAAACTCAGTAACATAATTAAAACATTTGAAGCAGCCAGATTTATCTAAGTAAAACAACTTGATGACTTTTGAAGTAAGAAAGCATTAATTCGAAGTGACAGCAAAAGAAATTACGGACAAACCGGAGGTTATTTATTTAATTGGACAAGTGAAGATTGACAATGACGTATTGTTTCCTCAGCGGTTGAACTTGCATAGAACATTGATAAACATGGCCCACGCTAGTGATAATATCGGATAATAACATGCTTGTGAAATAGCAAGGGATTACGTGGCCTGAGTCATGGGGTTTACGGTGTGATATACGACTGGTTACATCTGATAGATAAAAGAATCGCGTAAATAAATAACTTGTGTGTATTCCATGACTGTTTTTATGAAAATTGATTCGCTTTCTTTAAATAGTATTCTTTTAATGTAAAATAAATCCTTACGTGGCTATAGAAGTCGCCGTGTCAATGTTTTTATCTCTTTGCGTAGTGTTATACTAGCCGTCTCTCTCTCTATAAAATATAGGCTACGTCACCTAAGAAAAGTGTAGATTCCCAACAGTGAAATAATTGATAAAATCGTTTTTAGTATCAAAGCTTTAGTACAAAGAACTACTTAAATCACGTAAACTTAGACAAGTTAACTACTATTGTAAAGAGATCGAAGTTTACGTGATTTAAGAAAAAGTTATAGACATATGCTTAAAATGCTGTGTGAGCAATTTTACAATACCTACAAAAATATACCTACACGTAATAATTATACCATACTTATTAGGTACTGTCATGAATTCTAGAACGCCAGAAATACGAGTAAGTATTTTGATATTTTCTAGCATTCTATAGCAGTAGTGTTCCAATGTTACGAGTTGCACTACTACAATGCTGAGTCATAAAATAATATATGTTCAAAGGCAACGGCTTCAATAGACATTATGAAATAGTTTTCAAAAGATAGGCTATTGTAGAATCGCGGGCGTATTCCGTTGTCCATAAACCACATAATGCATAAACAAAAGCATTTGAATAACACGTGGGTAGCAAGTGACAGCCGAATGGAAGCATGCTACACATTCAACAGAAACTCAATCGTTTGATCGTAAATATTCCCCATTCGTATATTTTACCGCAAACATCGAAACACTGTCAATGGAAAACACATATTGAAATTGATAGTATTGACATCGGAAGTCGAAACTCGTTTCTCGCAGTCACATTTTATAGGAATGATAAAAGCGTCATCTCAGCTTTATTTGCATCACTATTTTTTTTTTCAATTTGAATTTCACTGCAATACGTATATAAACACGTTTCTTGGCGTGTTGACAAATCTGAGAAAATAAATGATCGAACTACAGCTGAACAAATAAACTGAACATTAAAATCGGCAGACCATATTTCATTAAAGGTTCAAAATAAAGGATGAGCATTCTAAATTTAAAACGTCCAATCTGTCAACGGTCGAGCGCGCGTGTTGTGCGACGACGAATGGTTGCAAACGATACCTACATCTGTTGTCTATTTTCAGATCGTCACAACTAAGACGACTGTCTGCGCCGGAACTCAAGACGCAACTCCCTCACACAAAAGATCCTAATGATGAAAGGAAATCTAGCAATTGACACTTTATAAACTTCGATTCGATAACCCGTCAATTCCGAAAAAGTTCGAAGTGATCCCCAAATGTTTTGATTAAAAATATCTAAGCGATCTCTCGGAACGAGCAGCTTCCCGGTTTCCACGCTTATCGCAAAGCTTTGTGCTCAACGCATTAAGCTAATTTGAATGGTGGAGGGCCGCTCAAAAAGCCGTTGTTTGAATTCTTCTCTTTAGTCGGGCGGTTGCCGGCCTGATTGTGGGAGCCGACGCTGCATGGATTGCATTCTGTTCGTCGCACAAGAAGACAGGCGCATTGACGGCGGCTTTATGATTTAACCAACTGTACGCGCGCTGGGAGCCATGTATTTGCGTTGTAAATTTAATGTGCTCATTACATACCTATGTTTAAGTATATGTTATGTTAAAACACTGCAGTGCAATTGCGGAACGTTCATGGTACATTTATGGCTTGATTATAAAACATTCTGTCGGCATCTTTAATATAACCAACGTTCGTGAACGTTAAAAATAAGCTTTTCAAGACGATGAAATCAGATAAGCTAGTAATCTTGGGTTGTCATCACAACAACTAATAAGCGGAGGTTTTCCAATAAAACCCCTTATTCAGTGTTCGCTAAGGTTCATTATATACTTAAAAAGTAAGTGTGTTGACGAATGCCCAAGATGTAGCGCCGTGGGTGAAACCATTGACAAACGACTTGCTCTGACACACCGGTGATAAATAACTGATTATGTTACACTGCATTTTGCCTTCATAATTAATTGACAACAGCTATCTACGAGGCATTAGCGTTTCAAATGACTTTGATTATATTAATCGGACTGCTTACAACCACATTTCATAATTTACTCTTCCATTACAAAATAACTGACAATTATCGCCCAGAATGGAAGCAATTTAAACTCTCCACGGTTGAAACATGCGCCCCGTTGAGTTGAATATATATTTTTATTGCTTTATTATTTTATTGGCATTGCAAGTGCAAACTGCCTCTCGTTTTTACGATTTACTTTTCGACTTGCTTATGGACCATAAATCTGTGTGCTTTAAACGAGCATACGCCTCGAGCTAGAGAAGCTATTGGCCAAGATCATTTGTTATTTCTTACAGACGTTCGTACACTCATACATTAATAAGAAGCTAGAATTAAACAAGCTTTGAATGAAGTCGTATCGAATTAAATAACGATTTAACATTGTCTACAAAATATTTGTCTTTGATGTTTGGAGAAGCAAGTTAGTTATAATGTGTATTCCCACCCTAAAACTATTTGTTGACGAAAAAAACATAAACAGTCTAAAATAACGAGCGAAATGATCGCTCACCCAAAATAGTGATGGTTATTCCGGTACCGTCGTCTGGTAGTTAATTGCTGCATTTTTTACGCGGCCGACTGCCACGGATTCCGTAATTTGTCTTCTCAGAAATGAGTCGCGTCGTCGAATGCAAGCGACATGTAGATACGACTCGCTTTTTTGTAGATACCCCTCGAATTTCGGTCGGCGTAAATTACGTTTTAGTAGAATACCCGGGGGAAACGTTAGACGGGTTCTTTCGTAATTACTGTTTTAACTGTTGGGACAGAAATGTCAAACGTAACTTATTTTTGTGGATAAAATTTCCGCTGATAGGCCTTGGTTTTTATTCCATGGTGGCTGAACGCGATACGCGGGTAAAATATCCGAACATGGGGCGGTGATTAAAAATGTAGGTGACAAGTGAATAATTAAAATTGGAGGGCCACAGCATTGCGGTTGCAACGTAGGGCGCTGTAATGCAATCGATAAATTGACGTCCACAGCGCGGTTGTGCTTAACGATCGCTCAAAAGATTTACGCTTACCGCTTGCACCATTTACGCGTACCGCTTTACATGTTTACGATTACGCTCACGCATATTACGAAACCCTGTCCGTGACCTCGCGAAGCCAAAATACGATAGGACAAAACCGCAAGTTGGTGACTTATAGTTCTAGAAAGCTTAGCGTTCTATCTCTACGTCTAAGTAATTGAGGCTCATTGTCAAAAATGAAAATTATATATTCCACCAAAGATAACTAACTTATTTACCTTATCGACGAATAAATAATGTAATTTTACTTTGTATTTAATTTTGCAGTTATGAATCACGTTCTTGGACAAATCTGAATTACTGATGTCACCAAAATAAGTCAAGTGTTTAGAAATTAAAATATTTATGACTTTTGTCTTTGATGTATATGCGGTTTGTTTAGATGGAGTACTTGAAAATAGTGAGTTATTGCCGCTATTTGTAGTGCACGGTTATCTAGAAATGCATTAAGGCAAAATAAAAAGCCATTACGATAAGAGGAGATGAGTGTGTTTTAGTGAATGGGGAGGTAGCGGATGTTTGTTCTGTATGAATATTTGTTTACCACTTCGATGTATGATGATAATTATTAGGTATTGTATATTTTATTAAAAATTGAAAAATATTAATTACAAAGAAACTTAAAAACTTTAAATTCTAATTTCTAAAGTAAAGAAAAAAACTATTAGTAATTTAAAACCGTTTCACCACTGAGATCGTGAAATAGCCAATTAACAACCAAAATAACAAATAAATGTAACCACAAAAAGTCCGACACACATTAAACCTATTACAGTAACACAGTACAGTCTGCAAATTACAGTTTGTATTGTACGACCAATAATTACAGACCGCTATCAACGGTAATAATCTAGACAGCGACAGGTTAAAATTGTTTTACGTACCACTTTCTATGATGGATGCCTTTGGAAGTCGTGTTGATAGATGTTATGTGGCAGAAAATTAAGTGAAGGAGTCATTAAATGTCGATTCAAAAGTTATTGGACTGATTAGATGAAGCGAAAAAAACTTAATAAGGAAATTCAGGTCTTAATTTCCTACTGCACATGATTTCAGTTAGCTAGTAATTAACTGACACTTTTATTACCTATTCAAATCAGAATTAAAAATGACGGAAACATCACTTTCAAAACAGGTATCTAAATAAATTATTTTTAAAAGAAATTACTCATTTCCTTTACTCAATAATAAATGAATCAATATCGATTGAAATCAATAAACTACTTCAATCGATTCATATCTCTTCCAACAACAATAACGTAGCATCAATAAATATATAAATGTATGTGTTTAAATTTAAATAATTTAGCTATCACACGTTGTATAATATGATAATAATCTCATTCTTATCACACCTACATTTCCTAAATCCCAATGTTTTGTCGATGATGAAGCCGATTGTCATGCAAACTCAATAACGATTTCATTCGAACAAATTGATATATATTTAGTACGTTGGAAAGTTTTTTAAGATCTCACTCAAGTATAAAATAAATGCTTACAGTATAAACGAGATTACCGAAAATATCGAACGTTGAGTCCTTAGTTTAACATTTCCGAAATGAGCTTAGATCATGCAAGTCTAAAGGCCTTTATGGCAAAGTTCTAGTCAAGAAAACCGCTTCTAAAGGAAGTGAAACCTCGAGGCGGCTAGACACATAAAATATTGAAATATATCCATTGGCCGTGCGAAAGGGATGGCATCACCTGCTTGCAATATTCAGGACCTTAGCAAGTCTGGCAGACATCTTAGTTTATTCTGTTCTTTATTTAAGCTGAGGTTACAGTGAAATAGTTTTGTGACTGCAACGAGGCACGTCGGGGTGTGGAGTGGAGGTAACTGGTATGTCTACTGAATTATGGGTCTGGAAAAATGTAGTCGCATAGAGACTGTACAAAAATGAATTTGCTCCTGGCATAAGGTAATAGGTATATTGCATTGCTGCATATTTATTACCAGTGTAGAAGTTGTTACATCTACTGTATAAGTATAATCCGTAGCTTTTTTTTTCGTTTGTCATATTTAAGGTTGGTAGGTATGCATAAGTCTTTCTCCTCTTAAGAAAGCGTAAAGCTTTATGATCCATAATGCTAAGTCGAGTAAACAACATTGTGCAGATTTTATCCTAACTGAATGTTACTTTACTTTCCTGCTCCATTTCCCATAAAAGATAAATTGGAGCTTATATTATCAGGATAGAAGGCAACATACCTACTATGGTAGTCATAAATTCCTTAATAATTTAAGCTGACAAACCTAAACTTTTCCTTTTATGAAATCAAATTACGTATTGTTTGTTTAGAAAACCATTTTCATTTCTTACATCGTAGCGAAGCTGTATGAAAGAGGTAAGGCAGTAATACCATAATACTGTACGATTTATATAAACACCGGTAAACTTCTGAACGCCGATCGATTCAACGAATCATTGGCTACTTATAAATGTTGTTCTATCTTCTACGTGGGACGTAATGGCACTTCGGATCCTGCCACTATTAACATTTCCTTCATAACTTCATTCCCATTTACGATACATTGACAGTCCATTCCCCCTTTCTATATGCTTATACTGATTACACAATAGTTGGCACGCTTCAATGTTGCTACTCCTCAGGAGCTAGAGTTAACCAAACTCGGCGAAACCTCTGCCAAATATCTTTAAGTTGTTTTGTAAGAGTAACTGCGTAATAATAGTCATTCAACCTACAATATTATATTATGAAAACAATAGTAAGATTTGTGTAAGAAGTTTACTTGCCAAAGTTAGGCAATTCAAATAAATCGATGAAGAGATTTGGACTTAGTTTTTCGATTGTTTTTTGTGTACTTTGTAAAATAATATTGAACAATACATTGGAATCTGTATCAAATAAAAGTTGCTATAAATGTTTATTTTAGATGAATTTAGTTTTATTTTTATTATTTATCTCTGTTTTCAAAATAAAACTCCAAGTCCTACGTAAAATGTTATTCAGTCGATTAAATTCTCTCACATCAATCAACCGTCAGCCGTCAGTGTAAAATAATCGTTAGTCCAATACATTACTGTATATTCAATGGCCAACCCAATTCTAAACTACATTAGCTAATTTTCCCATGCTAATGGCGGCGGGACTACAATAAAAATAGAATACAGGCATTGTGTAACAGATTGTCCCAAGGGATTGTACGGACTACGGACTCGACCGAGGGAAATGGTTACTTAATAGTGCTGCGAGTTACGGTCTAGTGATCTGTCACTTACAGGACAGTACAGCAGGAATACTGCGATCAATATCCATTAAGAATCCTCGTTACGAAATTCTACATGAAATCGCGAACTCGGAGGCGTTCGGGTGTCGAAACAAAATGACCTCCGAAAAGTTAAAGTGTACGCAGTGCAATATTGTAATAAATGAATTGTTATGTTTTGTACAAAACAAAATATGCATAATGGATGAAGAAAGCCTGNCTATCACACGTTGTATAATATGATAATAATCTCATTCTTATCACACCTACATTTCCTAAATCCCAATGTTTTGTCGATGATGAAGCCGATTGTCATGCAAACTCAATAACGATTTCATTCGAACAAATTGATATATATTTAGTACGTTGGAAAGTTTTTTAAGATCTCACTCAAGTATAAAATAAATGCTTACAGTATAAACGAGATTACCGAAAATATCGAACGTTGAGTCCTTAGTTTAACATTTCCGAAATGAGCTTAGATCATGCAAGTCTAAAGGCCTTTATGGCAAAGTTCTAGTCAAGAAAACCGCTTCTAAAGGAAGTGAAACCTCGAGGCGGCTAGACACATAAAATATTGAAATATATCCATTGGCCGTGCGAAAGGGATGGCATCACCTGCTTGCAATATTCAGGACCTTAGCAAGTCTGGCAGACATCTTAGTTTATTCTGTTCTTTATTTAAGCTGAGGTTACAGTGAAATAGTTTTGTGACTGCAACGAGGCACGTCGGGGTGTGGAGTGGAGGTAACTGGTATGTCTACTGAATTATGGGTCTGGAAAAATGTAGTCGCATAGAGACTGTACAAAAATGAATTTGCTCCTGGCATAAGGTAATAGGTATATTGCATTGCTGCATATTTATTACCAGTGTAGAAGTTGTTACATCTACTGTATAAGTATAATCCGTAGCTTTTTTTTTCGTTTGTCATATTTAAGGTTGGTAGGTATGCATAAGTCTTTCTCCTCTTAAGAAAGCGTAAAGCTTTATGATCCATAATGCTAAGTCGAGTAAACAACATTGTGCAGATTTTATCCTAACTGAATGTTACTTTACTTTCCTGCTCCATTTCCCATAAAAGATAAATTGGAGCTTATATTATCAGGATAGAAGGCAACATACCTACTATGGTAGTCATAAATTCCTTAATAATTTAAGCTGACAAACCTAAACTTTTCCTTTTATGAAATCAAATTACGTATTGTTTGTTTAGAAAACCATTTTCATTTCTTACATCGTAGCGAAGCTGTATGAAAGAGGTAAGGCAGTAATACCATAATACTGTACGATTTATATAAACACCGGTAAACTTCTGAACGCCGATCGATTCAACGAATCATTGGCTACTTATAAATGTTGTTCTATCTTCTACGTGGGACGTAATGGCACTTCGGATCCTGCCACTATTAACATTTCCTTCATAACTTCATTCCCATTTACGATACATTGACAGTCCATTCCCCCTTTCTATATGCTTATACTGATTACACAATAGTTGGCACGCTTCAATGTTGCTACTCCTCAGGAGCTAGAGTTAACCAAACTCGGCGAAACCTCTGCCAAATATCTTTAAGTTGTTTTGTAAGAGTAACTGCGTAATAATAGTCATTCAACCTACAATATTATATTATGAAAACAATAGTAAGATTTGTGTAAGAAGTTTACTTGCCAAAGTTAGGCAATTCAAATAAATCGATGAAGAGATTTGGACTTAGTTTTTCGATTGTTTTTTGTGTACTTTGTAAAATAATATTGAACAATACATTGGAATCTGTATCAAATAAAAGTTGCTATAAATGTTTATTTTAGATGAATTTAGTTTTATTTTTATTATTTATCTCTGTTTTCAAAATAAAACTCCAAGTCCTACGTAAAATGTTATTCAGTCGATTAAATTCTCTCACATCAATCAACCGTCAGCCGTCAGTGTAAAATAATCGTTAGTCCAATACATTACTGTATATTCAATGGCCAACCCAATTCTAAACTACATTAGCTAATTTTCCCATGCTAATGGCGGCGGGACTACAATAAAAATAGAATACAGGCATTGTGTAACAGATTGTCCCAAGGGATTGTACGGACTACGGACTCGACCGAGGGAAATGGTTACTTAATAGTGCTGCGAGTTACGGTCTAGTGATCTGTCACTTACAGGACAGTACAGCAGGAATACTGCGATCAATATCCATTAAGAATCCTCGTTACGAAATTCTACATGAAATCGCGAACTCGGAGGCGTTCGGGTGTCGAAACAAAATGACCTCCGAAAAGTTAAAGTGTACGCAGTGCAATATTGTAATAAATGAATTGTTATGTTTTGTACAAAACAAAATATGCATAATGGATGAAGAAAGCCTGATTAGGTTGTGTGTGAGTGCATATTCTACGGCAGAAATAACTAGTGCCAAGAATTTGTTATTCGAGTCAATTTCTACAAGTACCCGCAATGTTTCGCGGCGTAAGAACAAGGAACAAAAGGAGATCGAAGACATAATTTCAATGTTCAAGAGCACAGATCCCGACAAAACACCTATTTTCGTGGCAAGGGTATTGGACAAACTACCTCCGATCACCTTTGACCATATTGATGTCACAGCATTGTTGAAAGATATAATTATTTTGAAGTCGGAAATAAAATATCTTAAAGAATCCAGTGCCACAACAGAGCAGCTGGATTTCGTAAAACGGGACCTAGAACTCGTGAAGTCTGAGAGTAAACAAATCGGAAGTAAAAATTCGCATTTGTCTTCACATCAATCACAAGATGTATTATTTACAAATAAAATATGCGTCGAAAACGCTTCGAGTGACACGACCTTGAACGCAAGCATCGCACACCTGTGCGAGGTGACTCCGCCCCCAAGCGCCAGTGCTTGCGCAGAAGAACACAACATTACAACTGCGCATGCAAGTTCCGAGACAACTGGAATTATTATTACCGAAGAACAGATTTGTTTGACACAAAATGCAAATATAAAAAAGGACATGGTTATTGACAATTGTAATTTGAATAAAATGTCCATGGCGGACGTAGTTCGGCAAGAAGGTGCCTGGAAGGTGTCAGAATCTGATCAGGAATGGAAGGAGTTTCAGCGTCGTAAACTTCGAAACAGACGAGGTGGAGTTAAGGGCAAGGCAGCTGTTGGGCCAGACGATAGATTCAAACCAGCGGACATAAAAATATCTATGTTCTTGTCAAATGTACATAAGGATACTTCTGAAACTGATATTGCCGAATACATTTTCTCTAAAACAAAACAAAAGGTATCTCTTCAAAAGATTAAAATGAAAACGGAAAAACCTTATAATGCTTATAAAATAACTGTAAATAGAAATGCATTAGATATATTTTTAAATAATGAAAATATTTGGCCCGAGGGTGTCACTTGTCGGCGCTTCAGGCCATACAGAACTACCGTGTCAAACGGCGAACAGATTACCCTTAAGTAATGGATATATTCGATACACATCTCATATCGTTCAATTGCAAGAATGTTAAACGATCAGTAGAAGGGGTCAAAGAACTATGTGATGTCGCTGATATCATAGCCTTACAGGAGACTTGGCTCATGCCACATGACTTACCCTTCCTTGATACAATCCATGCAGACTTCGGGAGTACCGGTACATCGGCGGTAGATACAACAGCTGGCATAGTGAGAGGCAGGCCATACGGCGGGGTTGCGCTGCTATGGCGCAAATCAGTGTTTCCAAGTGTGGCAGTGATATCCTGTGTAAACCCGCGAATCGCAGCGATACGTGTTACGTTGAATGATCGCTCTGTGCTAGTGATAAGTGTATATATGCCCGTAGACTGTAGTGACAACTTACCTGAGTTTACAGACTGCTTAGGCGCTATTAGTGCAATAATACAGGACAATAATGTTGAGTCAGTATTTATGTTAGGGGATTTTAACGCGCATCCCGGTGAACGCTTTTGTGATGAGCTCCTGAACTTTTCACAAGAGCAAAGTTGGATTTGTGCAGATTTAAATCACCAAAATTTACAAGGTACTTTTACTTTTATCAGTGAGGCACATAATAGTAAAAGGTGGTTAGACCATTGTGTCGTTACTCAGGCAGCTGCCACATGCATCACAGATATATATATAAAACATGATGTATATTGGTCTGATCACTATCCACTAGTCATTAAGTGTAATTTAAATATAGTATTGCATAAAACTCAAATTAAACCACCACCACGTAATAAAGTAAGATGGGGTAATAGAAATGGATCTCAAATTAATATTTATCAAAATTTATGTAATTCTAAGTTAAAATATGTTGATTTTCCGGTAGAGTTTCAGTATTGTAGTGGTAAACATTGTAATGTAAGTAGTCATAAGATAATTATAGATAGGGATGTCGGTTCGTACGTTGGCTGTTCCGCTACTAGGGCGCCCGGACGCCCACCCTGATTCCAGCGGCCATGGTCCCGGCCAGCGTCGGTTTTTTAATGGGCGGTGGGTCGCGACTTGAGGGCAGGATTGAGTTTGGGGCTATGGGTTCACAGATGCAAAGCCGTGCATGCCTTTAGCCGCCTACGCCTGCGTCCTCAGTATTTGTGTCACAATCTTTAATGTTTAATGAAGGGCCTTACGGCTCGTGTCTCCTAGAGCAGCTATGCGATGTTAGGTGATTAAGCTGACATGGCTTCTATAGTCATGCGTGGGGCGTGATGCGGGGACCGTCTATAGCTCTTCTTGAATGAAAATTTTTTCTAATCCCTGGGATAACAATGGGCCGTGAGTTTTACGCTCATAACGTTGCTCTCATATACGATCACATCATCACTGGCTACAGAGAGTCAGCAAAGGGCCGTTTCGCGGTTAGCCCACTAGGCCAATCCTGCTAAGGGAAATCTTTTATTTGATGTTTCAAAGGTAGACATTGTAAGGGACACGGGGATTGTTTCGAAAAAAGAATGTCCCAAAGTGCGAGTTGGGACTCGCCGCGCGAAGGGTTCCGTCACCAGCTGTAGTTCCAGCCCATGGGGTGTACTTGCAAGATAAAAGAGGAGCTCTGGAAGATGTAAGAATACTTGCGAGATAGTTGTTATAGCGTCTTATTCGAATATAAATCTTGTGTATGACAGGGCACGTCTGCAGCCCACTTAAATAATAATAACTCTTTGTGGAGGTATTAATTTTTTAGTTAGTTTAGTTGTAGTTTATATCCACCAGCGGCAGATAAAAAAAAAGGAAGGAAAATACACTCAATTTGGCTATTATCAAAGTTTCAGTCACTGTTGTAGTCCGCGTAAACTTTCTATCGTGTTTCATCATCAGATATACCTACTCAGCAGAGTGGGAGTATTGCAGACAGACAGACAGTACCAGACATAAAGATCGAATTGGACCAGAACAGAGACGAAGAACGTGTTCGAGGAAAAAAACAGACTAGACGCGTAGTCTCTATTATATTATTAGGAGATTTCGTTATTGTAACCCTTTGTGGAGTATGGAGACTCTACAAACATTATGCGCTTTCAATTTAAAAATGATTGAATCACATATGTATTTGTACTGGCAACTTTACAATTAAGAATAAAACGTTTATAAACAGAATATTATATAATTCATTTCTGACTGCATTAAATTATACATTTTACTAATTTAAAATAAAAATAACACTTTCTTTGAACTATGTTTATAATTCCAGACATTTTATATAATGAAGAGGTTTACAAGCATATTTTTTTTTGAGCTTAGTAAGCACTCATGACCGCTACTCTGGTTGCTGTCAATTCAGCATCGTTAGTAATCAACAATTTACAACTTCCTTTGTATTCTTTTGTTCACGCAATTTGCCGTCACACGAGAGCTAATGAAGCTGTCTGGGGCGATGTGGGGGAACCACGATTTGGACAGCCTTGGGTGAAATAACACGGGAATTGAACGAAAAATATTAACTAGCGTACAGCAGGATAATCACGTTATTTAATAAAGAGAAAAAGTTTCTTTATCTTTATTCGTGAGCGTCGCTATCGAAAAATATAAATTTCTACACCCCAACAATAGAAACTGGTAACCTAAATATTGCCTCGCCGAACTTAGATATTTCCACACTATTCTAATTGACTTAGCTTACAAAGTACGATGTATCTCATAATAATCACTTAGCTACTTTATAAACACACATCGAATACCATTTTCTTTATATAAATGAAAAAAAAAGTAGGAGAAAGGAAAACGTCAAACAAAGTAAACTGAACAAAATTATGCTATGCAAAACACACAGTGCACACAAAGACGTATTAATTTGCCACACTATGCAATTTGCAGAAAAAAGCGACAGCTATTATAAAAACATAAGGTGCTCGCGCTACAGGGCTATGAATAGAAATAACGATGTCTACTGGTCATAAGTAGAGGTATTGTATATGCTTCCTCGGATTCGGAAACATTGCCCCTTTGCTTCTAATTAAACGTCGGAACGTTAGAGAAATTTTACAAGCCGATGGTCCGATTGAATTGATTCACTTACTCGAATCGTTTAAAGGCATAAAATTTTAATTAGCTAATCCACACTGAACAAGTAATCCTTCTCTTTTTTGACATTTGAGTAATGAGGGAGAGGTGAGAGGTCCGATGAATTCTTGGTAGCGGTAGGAAGCGCGTCGAGGCGCATATCCGGCCCATTGTTTGCTACTACGGTCCTTGAACGTCTTTCTAATTAGTCAAAAGCGTAAGCGGTTGTGTGACTGTAATTACGTCGTATTGTGGAGCTGTGAATGCTTTTGTCACCCCGCATTGTTGTTAAATCGCAATAATTACGCTATGACTGCCAAAGTTTATGATAGCATACGTGGGATAATAGCGTAAGCAATAACTTATAGTAACTCCAAGGTTTGATCGCTAAACGTACATTCTAACGTAATGTCTAACAGATTGAGTTTGGGCCGTCAGTATCAAAGAGGCCTTCATGTTCTATCCTTTCTCCAAGGTCTAAATGGCTATCGATTTTCCGACACTCAGAAAATCGGGTACAGAATAACTACCTTAGGTATTGGAGTATTCTGACTTTATTAAGAAATTCTTTCACCATTGTCTCAACCGCAGCTATGGCAGCATTAACATTGGCAATTTTGTTTTTAATTGAACTTTAAGGTTTATTACTTTTACTATTTTATTTATTTAACCATAAAATACACATGTATCAAACATCTAGTCCGTTTTCCGAACAGTTCTACTCGAAAATAAATGTACCTATTCCCAGTGACATTCACACGACATCTTACGAGCAATGTTCATCGTAACGCTTCTAAACGCTTAATCTTTTCGCTTAGTCTCTTTCAGGCTGGTACAAGCGGCGGCTAAATGACGCGTGTAAGGCAACGCGAAGCAATTTGGCAGCAATTCCCGTGCCGGCTTAGTGCAATAAGACTTCACTATTTCACGGAAAAATATATTTGAACAGAAACATTGATCCTCAATAGTATCTTGTACAGGTCTAGGTAGTTTCGTTTGTTTGCCAATATCTTGTTCAAGATGGTACGGTATCAAAAACATTTTCAGATAGAATAAATATTTCTTTATTGGAACATTCTAGAAGGGAAAATAGTAAGAAATAAGCTTGGATTTGAATATTTAATTATTTATCAATCAAATGACTTTACAACCATACAGAACAACACATTATGTCTAAATGAAAAGTCCGAACAATTTTTGTGGGTTGTTTTTGACGCTGCTACCCCTCGTACGTATGTAGGTACTAGTAATATGGCATATTACAGACTATTATAATAATAATAATATAATTCTTTATTCAGATAACTGAGATCCATACAATAATTCACAGGTACAAACTATAAACTATAGTAAGCAGAGACCTTGTCCGCTGCACTAATTACACCACGAGGGGACAATCATGCCTATTTGCTATCGCGCTCAAGATGCTGTGGCGACTTTCACGCAACCGGCTGATAAAAAGATGCGGTTTTTTTGCGCCATATAGCTGCAAAGCCATCCGTGTGTGCATCAGCAAACTGCCTGATGCACTACAGAAGCGTGGAAGTCGCAACAGCGCCCTGAACGCGTTGTTGAATTGGACCCGCAGAGCATTGTAAGCTCTTTGCGTGTAGTTAGCCCACAGACCTCCGTGTACAGAGATGTACAATAGGCTTTGCATAAAGTGATTTTGACTGCATCTGTTACACGGGAGAATCTCCGTGCCAACATATTAGCCGAACTGACAATGCCCTGCGTTCCCTTTCCATATCAACATTATCTTTTAAATCGTCGGTGACCCAGTGTCCAAGATATTTAAACTCGTAAACTCTTTTTAAAGATTCACCATTAAGTACTAGTGGTTGTACAGGTGGACTTTTGGGACCTGATTTAAAGACCATGTATACAGTCTTTTAACATTGTATACGAGACCGTGTGATGCTACATAGGCTTCACATACTGAAAGCAACTTTCGAAGACCACCAATCGAGGGGGCCAGCAGCACCATGTCGTCTGCATAGCTGAAGTTGTTACAACAAACACCATCAACATAACAGCCGACACGCGTGCTACTGAGCTCCTCGACCAGCGCGTTTACGTACAGGTTGAAGAGCAAGGGCGAGCTCAAACCCCCTGCCGCACCCCACACTCCAACCTGCTCGCATCTGAAAGTTCACCCGCCCACTTCACACGATTCTCTTGGTTAAGATACCAGTATCTCAGGAGTGATGCCAACTCTGGAGGCACTCCAGTATCTGCTAACTTCTTCCACAAAACGTCATATGCCACTAGATCGAATGCCTTACTCAGGTCCAGGAAACAGGCATACACGGGGTGTACGCCTGTCCGTATAATACTTGACAGTGTGCTTCAAGCTAAATATAGCTGCCTCTGTTGACAACCCAGGTCGGAACCCGAACTGGGTCTCATGTAAATTTACATGTTTGGCGAAGTGTGTGTTCAGCACACTGTCTAGTACCTTGGCAATGATGGTCGCCAGGGAAATTGGTCTATAATTAGACTTGTCTGCCATGTTCCCGTCTGTTCTTGGCTATAGGTACCACAGAGTCTGCATCAGTCCTTGAGAAGGTATGCGTGGCTTATGCATAAATTGAATAGCATGGCTAGCACTCGAGGTAAATGTTTACCAGCATGCCTCAGATGTTCACACTGAGCCCGTCATGGCCGGGAGATTTACCTCCTGTCATCTGTTTAATAGCTAGTTTAATATCTTTTGCTAGAATGATTGTTGAAATATCAGCATGACAGGCATCAAAACTCCCGAACGGCGAACCCAGCGGAGATTTGATGAGTAATAGTCTTTAAACATATTGGCTATATCTCTCGGACTCGAGACACGTCGACACTTACAGGAATACTAGGTTTAGTGTTGGTATTATTAGTGCTCTTCCAAAACTTTAAAATCAGACTTGGCATGGTGCTTAGCTATTATATCCATTTTGATCTGATCTTGGTGGTTTGACACCACTTTAGTTTACTCTTAACTCTTTACGAGCCTGTGTCATTTCACTATATATTTCGGTATGGGTCGGTTTACCACAGGATACCCACATTCCGAATTTAGCCTAGCATTCCTGTAGGCGTCGCTCCAATGTTTATTCCAACCTGCCAGCATCTTTTTACGACTACCTTTGTAAGACGCATACGAAGAACGCGCAGCCACACATAAAATATCAACTATGTTTAAATACATCTATACATATAATAAAATTGTAGGCAGAGCTGTGTCTTACATTGAATATTTTTTCGAAAAAATTAGTGTTATGCATTATTTGTATGCTACTGAAGCCAAAACAATCGTTTTTTAAATTTTTGTCTGTTTGTCGTTTGTCTGTTAGTCTGTTTGTCTGTTAGTCTGTTTGTCTGTTTGTCTGTTTGTCTGTTCGCGATGGAATCAAAAACGGCTGAACCGATTTGAAAAATTCTTTCGCTGTTGGAAAGCTACACTATCCGCGGGTAACTAGGCTATATTTATCCGGGTACGGCAAGTCGTTCCCACGGGACGCGAGTAAAACCGCGGTAATTGACAGCTCACTGATTAACAATGAAATCTCGGACACTATAACACCTTCCAACTTGAAAATTGGCAGATAGGTTCCTCATAGGGTGTAACAAATACTCTAAGAACAATTTTTGGAAATTCCCACCCTAAGGGGTAAACAGGGGTTTGGTAGTTTGTATGGCAAGTTCAATGATTTTGAATAAGAGACATGAATTTAGCAGATAGGTCTGTTATAGGGTGTAAAAATTATTTAAGAATGATTTTATGAAAATCTACCCTTTAGGGGTGAAAAACGGGGGTTGGGAGTTTGTATCGAAGTCCTATATTTTTGAGTAAGAGACATGAAATTTAGCAGGTAGATCCGTTATAGGGTGTAGAAATTATTGAAGACGGATTTTACGAAAATCAGCCCCTAGGGGTGTAAAACGAGGGTTGATAGTTTGTATCGAAGTCCTATGTTTTTGAAGTAAGAGACTGAAATTTGCAGATAGGTCCGTCATAGGGCTATCTATAATTATCTTATGACTACTTACATTACAATGTTTACCACTACAATACTGAAACTCTACCGGAAAATCAACATATTTTAACTTAGAATTACATAAATTTGATAAATATTAATTTGAGATCCATTTCTATTACCCCATCTTACTTTATTACGTGGTGGTGGTTAATTTGAGTTTATGCAATACTATATTTAAATTACACTTAATGACTAGTGGATAGTGATCAGACCAATATCATCATGTTTTATATATATATCTGTGATGCATGTGGAGCTGTGAGTAACGACACAATGGTCTAACCACCTTTTACTATTATGTGCCTCACTGATAAAAGTAAAAGTACCTTGTAAATTTTGGTGATTTAAATCTGCACAAATCCAACTTTGCTCTTGTGAAAAGTTCAGGAGCTCATCAACAAAAGCGTTCACCGGGATGCGCGTTAAAATCCCTAACATAAACACTGACTCAACATTATTATCCTGTATTATTGCACTTATAGCGCCTAAGCGTCTGTAAACTCAGGTAAGCTTGTCACTACAGTCTACGGCATATATACACTTATCACTAGCACAGAGCGATCATTCAACGTAACACGTATCGCTGCGATTCGCGGGTTTACACAGGATATCACTGCCACACTTGGAAACACTGATTTGCGCATAGCAGCGCAACCCCTCCGTATGGCCTGCCTCTCACTATGCCAGCTGTTGTATCTACCGCCGATGTACCGGTACTCCCGAAGTCTGCATGGATTTAGTATCAAGGAAGGGTAAGTCATGTGGCTGAGCCAAGTCTCCTGTAAGGCTATGATATTCAGCGACATCAATGGCTGTTTACCACGTAATAGCTGATTTCAGTCTTACTTCTCTTGGATTTTAGTGTTATCGAATATTATCAGGTTACTTAAGCGGCGCATACCCGGTGGACGCTTTTGTGGATGAGCTCCTGAACTTTTCACAAGAGCAAAGTGGATGTTGTTGCAGATTTTAAATCACCAAATTTACAAGGTACTTTTACTTTTATCAGTGAGGCTAATATAGTAAAAGGTGGTTAGACCCATTGTGTCGTTACTCAGGCAAGCTGCCAGCATGCATCAACAGATATATATATAAACATGATGTATATTGGTCGATCCTATCCACTAGTCATTAAGTGTATTTAAAATATAAGTATTGCATACAACTCAAACTTAAACCACCACCAACGTAATAAAGTAAATGGGGTAATAGAAATGCGATCTCAAAATTATATTTATAAATTTATTGAATTCTAGTTAAAAATATGTTGCATTTTTGTCGCGAAGTAGAGTTTCAGTATTGTAGTGGTTAAAGACATTGTTAATAGTAAGTAGTCATGAGATAATTATAGATAGTCCCTATGACGGACCTATCTGCTAAAAATTTCATGTCTCTTACTTCAAAACATAATGGATCTCGATACAAATCTATCATCACTTCGTTTTACACCCCTAGGGGCTGATTTTCGTAAAATCTCGTTCTTTCCTTATTAATTCATATCACCTCATCGGATCTAATCCATGCTAATTTATTCAGTGTCTCTTACTTCAAAATATAGGACTTCCGATACAAACATCCCACCCTTTTCACCCCTAAAGGGGTAGATTTTCATAAAATCCAGTTCTTAAATTAATTTTTACACCCCTTAAACAGACCTATCTGCTAAATTTACATGTCTCTTACTTCAAAATCATTGAACTTCCATACAAATACACCCACTGTATTTATGCCAACCTTAAGGGGTGGAATTTCAAAAATTGGATTTCTTAAGAGTTGTTACACCCTATGAGGAACCCTATCTGCCAAATTTTCAAAGTTGGAAGGTGTATAGTGTCGAGATTTCATTGTTAATCAGTGAGCTGTCATATACCGACGGTTTACTCGCGTCCGTGGGAACGACTTGCCGTACCCGGATAAAATATAGCCTATGTTACCCGCGATAGTGTAGCTTTCCAACAGCGAAAGAATTTTTCAAATCCGGTCAGCCGTGTTTTGATTCCAATCGCGAAACAGACAAACATGAACAAACAGACAACAAGAACAACAGACAAACAGACAACAAGACAAACCGATTCAAACAGACAAAAATTCTAAAAACGAATATGTTTTGGCTTCAGTAGCATACAAATAATGCAATAACACTAATTTTTTTCGAAAAAATTTCAAAATGTAAGGACACAGCTCTGCCTACAATTTTATTATAATGTATAGATGTATTTAACATAGTTGTATTTATATGTGTGGCTTTGCGCGTTCTCGTATGCGTCTTACAAAGGTAGTCGTAAAAGATGCTGCAGGTTGGATATAAACATGTAGCGACGCCTACAGGAATGCTAAGCTAAAGTTCGAATGTGGGTATCCTGTGGATAAACCACGACCCCATACCGAAATATATAGTGAAAATGACCAGGCTCGTAAAGGAGTTTTAAGAGTAAACTAAAGTGGGTGTCAGAACACACCAAGATCAAGATCAAAATGGATATAATAGCTAAGCCCATAGCAAGGTCTGATTTAAAGTTTTTGAAGAGTGTACTAATAAGACCACACTAAAACCTAGTATTCATGTAAGTGTCGATCGGTGTCTTCCGAGTCCGAGAGATAATAGCCAAATATGTTTAAAGACTATTACTATCCGATCAAATCTCCGGCTTGCGGTTGCCGTGTTGGGAGTTTGATGCTGTCCATGCTGAGTTTCACAATCATCTCTAGCAAAAGGAAGTATAAACTAGCTTTAAACAGATGACAGGAGGTAAATCTCACCGCCATCGACGGGCTCAGGTGTGAACATCTGAGGCTGCTCGGTAACAATTACTCGAGTGCTGCCATGCTATCTTTAATTTGTGCATAAGCCACGCATACTCTTCCTCAAGGACGATGCAGACTCTGGTGTAACTATAGCCAAGAACAGGAACGGAGACATGGAGACAAGTCTACATTATATGACACAATTTCCTGGGACCATCTTGCCAAGGTACTAGACAGTGTGCTGCAACCAACACTTCCCAAAATGTAATTTACATGACTGCCCAGTTCGGGTTCCGAACCTGGTTGGTTCAAGAGGCAGCATATTTAGGCTTGAAAGACATGTCAAGTATTAATATCGGACTAGGCGGTACACCGTGTATGCCTGTTTCCCTGGACTGAAGTAATAGGCATATCGATCTGAGTGGCAATATGACGGTTTTGTGAAGAAGTAGCATCGAGACTTAAGTGTCCTCCAGAGTTGGATCAACTCCTAGATACTGGTATTTAACCAAGCGAGAATCGTGTGAGTGGGCGGGTGAACTTCAGGATGCCGAGCAGTTGGAGTGTGGGGTGGCGGCAGGGGGTTTTGCTCGCCCTTGCTCTTCACCTGTACGTAACACGCGCGGTCGAGGACTCAGTAGACAACGTGTGCTGCTATGTTGATGGTGGTTTGTCTGTAACTAACTTAGCTATGCGAGATGACATGGTGCTGCTGGCCGCCCTCAGATGCGTGGTCTTCGAAGTTGCTATTAGTATGTGAGCCTATGTAG
>NWSH02000006.1:7464250-7475083 GCA_002382865.2 Heliothis virescens | reverse complement strand
ATACACTATGACGGAACCTACTCTGCTAAATTTCATGATCTCTTACTTTCAAAACATAGACTGTCGATCAACCTATCACCTCGTATTTAACACCCCTAGGGCATGAATTTATCAGTAAAATCCGACTTCTTCATAATTTCTACCCTTAACGATCTACTGCATAAATTATGTTCTCTAACTTCAAAAAATATTAGGATTCGGAGTACAAACTCCCACCCGTTATTTCACCCCTAAAGGGTAGATTTGTCATAAAATCCCATTTCTAAAATAATTTTTAACCTATACAAACCTATACATGGTACTTAAAATTTCTGTCTTTACTTCAAAAATCATTGAATTCCATACAAACTACAAACCCTGTTTTACCCCTTAGGGGTGGAATTTCCAAAATTGTTTCTTAGGTATTTTACACCCTATGAGAACTATCTGACAATTTCAATATGGAAGGTGTTATTAGGTCGAGATTTCATTGTTATCAGTGAGCTGTCATTTCCGGTTTATCGCGTCCCGTGGGAACGAACTTGCCTACGGATTAAAAATATTAGCCTATGTTACCCGCGGATTAGTGTTTAGCTTTTCCAACAGCGAAAAATTTTTCAAATCGTCAGCCGTTTTGTGATTCACATCGCGAACAGACAACAGCAAACAGACAAAGACTAACACTGACAAACAGACTAACAGGACAACGGACAACAGGACAAAAATTTAAAAACGATTGTGTTTGGCTTCAGTAGCATTACAAATATGCATAACACTAATTTTTCGAAAATTCAATGTAAGACACAGCTCTGTACAAGGTTTATTATATGTATAATGTATTTAAAACATAGTTGATATTTTATTTGTGTGGCTGCGCGTTGCTTCGTATTGCGTCTTACAAGGGTAGTCGTAAAAAGATCTGGCGGTTGGAATAACATGTGAGCGACGCCTACAGGAATGCTGGCTAAAGGTTCGGAATGTGGGTATCCTTGGTAAACCGACCCATACCGAAATATATAGTGAATGAACAGGCTCGAAAAGAGTTTAAGAGTAACTAAAGTGTGTCAGAACTCACCAGATCAGATCAAAATGATATACATAGCTAAGCACCATGCAAGTTGATTTTAAAAGTTTTTGGAAGGCCTAAATCAATGACCAACATAAACCTAGTATTCCTGTAAGTGTCGACGTGTCTCGAGTCCGAGAGATATAGCCAATATGTTAAAAGACTATTACTCAATCAAATCTCCGCTGGTTCGCCGTGTCGAGTTTGAGCCTGTCATGCTGATAATTTCACAATCATTTCTAGCAAAAGATATTAACTAGCATTAAACAGCTCGCGGAAGGTAAAATCTCCGGCCATGCGGGCTCAGTGTGGACATGACGGCATGCTGGTAACGATTACCTCGAGTGCAGCCATGCTATTCCATTTTGCATAAGCACTGCTACCTTCTCAAGGACTGATGCAAGACTCTGTGTACTATAGCCAAGAACAGGACGGAGACATGGCAGACAATGTCTAATTATAGACCTTTCGCCTCGGCGACATCATTGCCAAAGGTACTAAGACAGCTGTGCTTGAACACACCACTATCGCCAAACATGTAAATTTACATGACGCCAGTTGCGGGTCCCGACCTGGTTGTCAACAGAGGCCAGTATATTTAGCTTGAAGCACACTTCAAGTATTATCGACAGCGTACACCCGGCTGTATCCTGTTTCCTGGACCTGAGTAAGGCATTCGATCCTAGTAGATTGACGTTTTGTGGAAGAAGTTAGGCAGTACTGGAGTGCCTCCAGATTGGCATCACTCCTGAGATATGGTTATCTTAACCAGAGAATCGGTTGAAGTGCGGGTTTGAACTTTCAGATTCGAGCAGGTTGGAGATGTGGGGTGCGGCAGGGGTTTGAGCTCCCCTTGTCTTCAACCTGTACGAAACGCGCTGGTGCGAGGAGCTCAGATAGCACGCGTGTCGGTTGTTATGTTGATGGTGTTTGTTGTTAACAACGTTCACTATGCAGCGAATGTGCTGCTGCCCCTCGATGGTGGTCTTCGAAATTGCTTTCAGTATGTGAGCTCTGTGGTACACGGTCGTCGTATACATGGTAAAATACTGTATACATGGTCTTTAATCAGTCCCAAAGCCACCTGTACAACCCATAGTACTTTTATGGTTGAATCTTTAAAAAGAGTTTTACGAAGTTTCAATATCTTGGACACTGGGTCAAGCCGACGATTTAAAGTAATTTATATGGAAAGGAACGCAGGCATTGTCAGTTCGGGCTAAGTTGTTGGCACGAGTTCTCCGGTGTACAGGAGAGTCAAATCACTTTATTCAAGCCTATTGTACATCTTGTACACGGTGAGGTCTGTGGGCAACTTACACGCAAAGAGTACAATGCTCTGCGGGTCCAATTCAAGAACGCGTCTCAGGCGCTGTTGCGACTTCCACGTTCTGTGTGCATCAGGCATGTTTGCGATTGCACCACGGATGGCTTTGCAGCTATATGGGAAAAAAACCGACGGGTTTATCAGCCGGTTGCGTGAAAGTCGCCAGAGCATTCTTGAGCGCATAGCACAATAGGCTGATTGTCCCCTCGTGTGAAATGGAAAGTGCGCGGACAAGGTCTCTGCTACTTAGATTTATTAGTTTGTACTGTGATTATTGTAGGATCTCAGTTATCATACTAATAATAATAATTAATTCTTTATTCAGATAACTGAGATCCAATCATAATTCACAGTACAAACTATAAACTATAGTAAGCAGAGACCTTGTCCGCTGCATATACACACGAGGGGACAATATCCTATTTGCTATCGCGCTCAAGATGCTGTGGCGACTTTCACGCAACCGGGCTGATAAAAGATTGCGGTTTTTTGCGCCATATAGCTGCAAAGCCATCCGTGTGTGCATCAGCAAACTGCCTGATGCACTACAGAAGCGTGGAAGTCGCAACAGCGCCCTTGAAGCCGTTGTTGAATTGGACCCGCAGAGCATTGTAAGCTCTTTGCGTGTAGTTAGCCCACAGACCCCCCGTGTACAGAGATGTACAATAGGCTTTGACATAAAGTGATTTTGACTGCATCTGTTACACGGGGAGAATCTCCGTGCCAACATATTAGCCGAACACAATGCCCGCGTTCCCTTTCCATATAACATTATCTTTTAAATCGTCGGTGACCCAGTGTCCAAGATATTTAAACTCGTAAACTCTTTTTAAAGATTCACCATAAGTACTAGTGGTTGTACAGGTGGCTTTTCGGACCTGATTTAAAGCATGTATACAGTCTTTTAACATTGTAACGAGACCGTGTGATGCTACATAGGCTTCACATACTGAAAGCAACTTTCGAAAGACACCAATCGAGGGCCAGCAGCACCATGTCGTCTGCATAGCTGAAGTTGTTAACAAACACCATAGAACATACAGCCGACCGCTGCTTGAGCTCCTCGGACCAGCGCGTTTACGTACAGGTGAAGAGCAAGGGCGGGCTCAACCCCCCTGGCGCACCCCCACACTCCAACTGCTGCATCTGAGTTCCCGCCCCACTTCACACGATTCTCTTGGTAAGATACCAGTTCTCAGGAGTGATGCCACTCTGGAGGCACTCCAGTATCTGCTAACTTCTTCCACAAAACGTCATATGCCACTAGATCGAATGCCTTACTCAGGTCCAGGAAACAGGCATACACGGGTGTTACGCCTGTCCGTATAATATTTGACAGGTGCTTCAAGCTAAATATAGCTGCCCTGTTGAAAACCAGGTCGGAACCCGAACTGGCGTCATGTAAATTAATCAGTTTGGCGAAGTGTGTGTTCAGCACACTGTCTAGTACCTTGGCAATGATGGTCGCCAGGGAAATTGGTCTATAATTAGACTTGTCTGCCATGCTCCCGTCCTGTTCTTGGCTATAGGTACCACCAGAGTCTGCATCAGTCCTTGAGGAAGGTATGCGGCTTATGCATAAATTGAATAGCATGGCTAGCACTCGAGGTAATGTTTACCAGCATGCCTCGATGTTCACACTGAGCCGTCATGGCCGGGAGATTTACCTCCTGTCATCTGTTTAATAGCTAGTTTATATCTTTTGCTAGAATGATTGTTGAAATATCAGCATGACAGGCATCAAACTCCGACACGGCGAAACCAGCGGAGATTTGATTGAGTTATAGTCTTTAAACATATTGGCTATATCTTCTCGGACTCGAGACACGCTCGACACTTACAGGAATACTAGGTTTAGTTTGGTATATTAGTGCTCTTTCCAAAAACTTTTAAAATCAGACTTGGCATGGTGCTTAGCATTTATCCATTTGATCTGATCTTGGGTGGTTTGACACCCACTTTATTTACTCTTAACTCTTTACGAGCCTGTGTCATTTCACTATATATTTCGTATGGGTCGGTTAACCACGGATACCACATTCCGACTTTAGCCTAGCATTCCTGTAGGGCGTCGCTCACATGTTTATTCCAACTGCCAGCATCTTTTTACGACTACTTTGTAAGACGCATACGAAGAACGCGCAGCCACACATAAAATATCAACTATGTTTAAATACATCTATACATATAATAAAGATTGTAGGCAGAGCTGTGTTTTACATTGAATATTTTTTCGAAAAATTAGTGTTATGCATTATTTGTATGCTACTGAAGCCAAAACAATCGTTTTTTAAATTTTTGTCTGTTTGTCTTTGTCTGTTAGTCTGTTTGTCTGTTAGTCTGTCTTGTCTGTTTGTCTGTTTGTCTGTTCGCGATGGAATCACAAAACGGCTGAACCGATTTGAAAAATTCTTTCGCTGTTGGAAAGCTACACTATCGCGGGTACATATGCTATATTTATCCGGGTACGGCAAGTCGTTCCCACGGGACGCGAGTAAAACCCGCCGGGTAATATGACAGCTCACTGGATTAACAATGAAATCTCGGACACTATAACACCTTCCAACTTGAAAATTGGCAGATAGGTTCCTCATAGGGTGTAACAATACTCTAAGAACATTTTTGGAAATTCCACCCTAAGGGGTAAACAGGGGTTTGTAGTTTGTATGGCAAGTTCAATGATTTTGAAGTAAGAGACATGAATTTAGCAGATAGGTCTGTTATAGGGTGTAAAAATTATTTAAGAATGATTTTATGAAAATCTACCCTTTAGGGGTGAAAAACGGGGTTGGGAGTTTGTATCGAAGTCCTATATTTTTGAAGTAAGAGACATGAAATTTAGCAGGTAGATCCGTTATAGGGTGTAGAAATTATTGAGAACGGATTTTACGAAAATCAGCCCCTAGGGGTGTAAAACGAGGGTTGATAGTTTGTATCGAAGTCCTATGTTTTTGAAGTAAGAGCATGAAATTAGCAGATAGGTCCGTCATAGGGCTATCTATAATTATCTTATGAACTACTTACATTACAATGTTTACCACTACAATACTGAAACTCTACCGGAAAATCAACATATTTTTAACTTAGAAATTACATAATTTTGATAAATATAATTTGAGATCCATTTCTATTACCCCATTTACTTATTACGTGGTGGTGGGTTAATTTAGTTGTTATGCAATACTATATTTAATTACACTTAATGACTAGTGGATAGTGATCAGACAATATACATCATGTTTTATATATATATCTGTGATGCATGTGGCAGCTGTGAGTAACGACACAATGGTCTAACCACCTTTTACTATTATGTGCCTCACTGATAAAAGTAAAGTACCTTGTAAATTTTGGTGATTTAAATCTGCACAAATCCAACTTTGCTCTTGTGAAAAGTTCAGGAAGCTCATCAACAAAGCGTTCACCGGGATGCGCGTTAAAATCCCTAACATAAACACTGAGCTCAAAATTATTATCCTGTATTATTGCACTTATAGCGCCTAAGCGTCTGTAAACTCAGGTAAGTCTGTCCTACAGTCTACGGGCATATATACACTTATCACTAGCACAGAGCGATCATTCAACGTAACACGTATCGCTGCGATTCGCGGGTTCACAGGATATCACTGCCACACTTGGAACACTGATTTGCGCATAGAGCGCACCCCTCCGTATGGCTGCCTCTCACTATGCCAGTGTTGTATCTACCGCCGATGTACCGGTACTCCCGAAGTCTGCATGGATGTTATCAAGGAAGGGTAAGTCATGTGGCATGAGCCGTCTCCTGTAAGGCTATGATATCAGCGACATCAATAGTTCTTGACCCCTTCTACTGATCGTTTTAACATCTTGCAATTGAACGATATGAGATGTGTATCGAATATATCCATTACTTAAGGGTAATCTGTTCGCGTTTTCACGGTAGTTCTGTATGGCTTGAAGCGCCGAAAGTGAACACCTCGGCCAAATATTTCATTATTTTAAAAATATATCTAATGCATTTCTATTACAGTTATTTTATAAGCATTATAAGGTTTTTCCGTTTTCATTTTACTTTGAAGAATACCTTTTGTTTTGTTTTAGAGGAAAATGTATTCGGCATATCAGTTTCAGAAGATCTTATTGTAACTTTGACAAGAACTTAGATAATTTTATTTGTTCCGCTGTTTTATCTATCGTCTGGCCCAAACAGCTGCTTGCCCTTAACTCCCTGTCTGTTTCGAAGTTTACGACGCTGAAACTCCTTCATTCCTGATCAGGATTCTGACACCTTCCAGGCACCTTTCTTGCCGAACTACGTCCGCCATGGACATATTATTTCAAAAACAATGTTCAATAACTGTCCTTTTTATATTTGCATTTTGTGTCAAAAAATCTGTTCTTCCGTTAATAATTCCAGTTGTCTCGGACTTGCATCGCGCAGTTTGTTATGTTGTGTTCTTCTGCGCAAGCACTGGCGCTGGGGGCCGGAGTCAGCTCGCACAGGTGTGCGTGCTTGCGTTCAAGGTCGTGTCCTCGAAGCGTTTCGACGCTATTTTATTTGTAGATAATACATCGGTTTGTTATTGATGTGAAGACAAATGCGAATTTTTTTACTTCCGATTGTTTATCTCAGACTTCACGATTCTAGGTCACGTTTACGAAATCCGCTGCTCTGTTGTGGCACTGGATTCTTTAATATATTTTATTTCCGACTTCCGAATAATTTATCTTTCACAATGCATGTGACATCAATATGGTCAAAAGGTAGATCGGAGGTAGTCTTGGTCCAATACCCTTGCCCGAAACTAGGTGGGTTTGTGGGTCTGTGCTCTTGCACATTGATTTATGTTCTTCGATCTCTTTTGTTCCTTTTCTTACGCCGCGGAAAACATTGAAGCGGTTACTTGTAGAATTGACTCGATAACAATTCTTGCACTAGTTATTCTCTGCCGTAGAATATGCACTCACACACATACCTAATCAAGGTTTCTTCATCCTTTATGCATATTTTTGTTTTGTACAAAACATAACAATTCATTTCATTCATATTCACTGCGAACTTTAACTTTTCGGAGGTCATTTTGTGTTCGACACCCGAACCCTACCAGTTCGCGATTTTATGTAGATTTCGTAACGAGGTTCTTATGGATATTGATCGCAGTATTTCCTGCTGGTACTCGTCCTGTAAGTGACAGTTGTCACTAGACGTAACTCGCAGCACTATTAAGTAACCATTTCCCTCGGTGGAGTCCGCTTAGGTCGTACAATCCCTTGGGACAATCTTTACACAAATGCTGTATTTTTTTATTGTAGGGCCCCCCGCCATTAGCATCGGGGAAATTGCTAATTGTTTAGATTGGGTTGGGCACTTGATATACAGTAGATGTATTGACCTAACGGATTATTTACACGACGGCTGAGGTTGATTGCTGTGCGGATTAATCGACTGAATAACATTTTACGTGGACTTGGAGTTTTTTTGAAAACAGAATAAATTCCTCAGTGTAACTCTCAAAGGCCAAAGGGGCCAAATGTTCTGATATGCCCATTGATTTCCCAGCCTATGTAGCATCACACGGTCTCGTATACAATGTTAAAAAGACTGTATACATGGTCTTTAAATCAGGTCCCAAAAGTCCACCGGTACAACCACTAGTACTTAATGGTGAATCTTTAAAAAGAGTTTACGAGTTTAAATATCTTGGACACTGGGTCACCGACGATTTAAAAGATAATGTTGATATGGAAAGGGAACGCAGGGCATTGTCAGTTCGGGCTAATATGTTGGCACGGAGATTCTCCCGGTGTACAGATGCAGTCAAAATCACTTTATTCAAAGCCTATTGTACATCTCTGTACACGGGAGGTCTGTGGGCTAACTACACGCAAAGAGCTTACAATGCTCTGCGGGTCCAATTCAACAACGCGTTCAGGGCGCTGTTGCGACTTCCACGCTTCTGTAGTGCATCAGGCATGTTTGCTGATGCACACACGGATGGCTTTGCAGCTATATGGCGCAAAAAAACCGCATCTTTTATCAGCCGGTTGCGTGAAAGTCGCCACAGCATCTTGAGCGCGATAGCAAATAGGCATGATTGTCCCCTCGTGTGTAAATTAGTGCAGCGGACAAGGTCTCTGCTTACTATAGTTTATTAGTTTGTACCTGTGAATTATTGTATGGATCTCAGTTATCTGAATAAAGAATTATATTATTATTATTATTATATAGTCTGTAATATGCCATATTACTAGTACCTACATACGTACGAGGGGTAGGCTGCATCAGTCCAAAAACAACCACAAAAATTGTTCGGACTTTTGCATTTAGACATAATGTTGTTGTTCTGTATGGTTGTAAAGTTCATTGATTGATAAATAAATAAATATTCAAATCCAAGCTTATTTCTTACTATTTTTCCCTTCTAGAATTGGTTCCAATAAAGAAATATTTATTCTATCTGAAATGTTTTGATACCGTACCATCTTGAACAAGATATTGGCAAACAAACGAAACTACCTAGACCTGTACAAGATACTATTTGAGGATCAATGTTTCTGTTCAAATATTATTTTCCGTGAAAATAGTGAAGTCTTATTGCACTAAGCCGGCACGGGAATTGCTGCCAAATTGCTTCGCGTTGCCTTACACGCGTCATTTAGCCGCCGCTTGTACCAGCCTGAAAGAGACTAAGCGAAAAGATTAAGCGTTTAGAAGCGTTACGATGAACATTGCTCGTAAGATGTCGTGAATGTCACTTGGGAATAGGTACATTTATTTTCGAGTAGACTGTTCGGAAAACGGGACTAGATGTTTGATACATGTGTATTTTATGGTTAAATAATAAAATAGTAAAAGTAATAACCTTAAAGTTCAATTAACAAAATTGCCAATGTTATGCTGCCATAGCTGCGGTTGAGACATGGGTGAAGAATTTCTTAATAAAGTCAGAATACTCCAATACCTAAGGTAGTTATTCTGTACCCGATTTTCTGAGTGTCGAATAATCGAATAGCCATTTAGACCTTGGAGAAAGGGGGATAGAACATGAAGGCCTCTTTGATACTGACGGCCCAAACTCAATCTGTTAGACATTACGTTTAGAATGTACGTTTGCGATCAAACCTTGGAGTTACTATAAGTTATTGCTTACGCTATTATCCCACGTATGCTATCATAACTTTGGCAGTCATAGCGTAATTATTGCGTTTAACAACAATGCGGGGTGACAAAGCATTCACAGCTCCACAATACGACGTAATTACAGTCACACAACCGCTTACGCTTTTGACTAATTAGTAAAGACGTTCAAGGACCGTAGTAGCAACAATGGGCCGGATATGCGCCTCGACGCCGCTTCCTACCGCTACCAAGAATTCATCGGACCTCTCACCTCTCCCTCATTACTCAAATGTCAAAAAGAGAAGGATTACTTGTCAGGTGGATAGCTAATTAAATTTTATGCCTTTAAACGATTCGATGTAAAGTGAATCGATTCAATACGGACATCGGCTGTAAAATTTCCTAACGTCCGACGTTTAATTAAAGGGCATGTTTCCATCCGAGGACATATACCATACCTACTATGACCAGTAGTTACCTATTCATAGCCCTGTACGCGAGCACCTTATTTTTTATAATAGCTTCGCTTTTTTCTGCAAATTGCATAGTGTGGCAAATTAATACGTCTTTGTCGGCACTGTGTGTTTTTCATGCATAATTTTTGTTCAGTTTTACTTTGTTTGACGTTTTCCTTTCTCCTACTTTTTTTTTTCATTTATAAAAGAATAATGGATGTGTGTTTACTAAAGTAGCTAAGTATTTTTATGAGACATCTACTTTGTGAAGCTAAAACGGGCGAGCAATATTTAGGTTACCCAGTTTCTATTGTTGGTAGAATATATTTTTATTAGCGCGCTCCACGTAAATAAAGAAACTTTTTCTCTTTATTAATACGTGATTATCCTGCTGTAGCTAGTTAATATTTATTCGTTCAATTCCCGTGTTATTTCACCCACTGTCCAAATCGTGGTCCCCCACATCGCCCCAGACAGCTTCATTAGCTCTCGTGTGACGCAAATTGCGTGAACAAAAGATACAAAGGAAGTTGTTGTGATACTAACGATTGCTGAATTGACAGCAACCAGGAGGGTCCATGAGTGCTTACTAAGCTCAAAAAAATATGCTTGTAAACCTCTGTCATTATAATAAAATTGTTTCAAAAGAAAGTTTTAATTATTTTAAATTAGTAAAATGTATAATTTAAATGCAGTCAGAAATGAATTAATATAATATTCTGTTTATAAACGTTTTATTTCTTAATTGTAAAGTTGCCAGTACAAATACATATGTGATTCATCATTTTTAAATTGAAACCATTTTTAGGGTTCCGTACCCAAAGGGTAAAAACGGAACCCTATTACTAAGACTTCGTTGTCTGTCTGTCTGTCTGTCTGTCTGTCTGTCTGTCTGTCTGTCTGT
>NWSH02000006.1:7376757-7424537 GCA_002382865.2 Heliothis virescens | reverse complement strand
TTAATTCACTCCATTAGGATATTCACACATTTGAAATAGTTTTACGGTACCGGAGATCTTGTCGTGTTCTTGCGAACTTGTCGGCTTTTATTAAATTTTATTCGAGTTATTTTTTGAATTGTTCACTTTTTATGATATAGAAAATCCATCGATATAATTTCATGAGATATTTTGTTTCTTGGATTACGGAAAATTTTTTTGTTACAGGTAAGCGCACACAAAGCACCTGACAAACCAAAACATCAAGAAGATTTGTAGGTTAGCTTAAGCTATAAAAAAGTTGAAGTTAATTAAAGTAAAATGAACTACAAATATTTGATAAAGCAGACAAATTCCGATCGTCAAATCAGTCCAGTCAACACGCACGTTAAAGTAACGAATAATACTTCTAGCTTTACGCGAGTGCCGAGGGATCGTTAAAAGGGTGAAGCAGCCTCGTCACATTGTTTATTTAGTCGCCCGTTGGGTGCGGCAGCCTAATCCGGATCGATCGTCTGCCGGAATGTTCGAGCCGGCCTTTGAGGCGTTGCCCGTCACGTCTGCAGTATTTACAATTTTTAGGGTGCTTGCAAGGTTTCCGTGTTGTGTTCTTGTATACCAAGTGAATGTCACAATTTTGCTAGACATGTATTCTTTTTTTTCTTTTGTTCTGTTGTTTTTCAACTCTATAACTCAACGCTTCGTTATTGGTATCTGATGATAAATCAATGAAAATATTACTTTGAAAATATTAGTTTTTCTGATGTATTTATACCGACGTACCGATGCTTAACGTAAATTGTAATAGTGGGCAGAACTCCTTTTGACACCGATAGCCATGAATAATGTTTCTGATGTGAAATGTGTTTATGATAATGTAAATATTTTATTTAACACTATCCCAATTCATTCAATTTAATTTTATCATTTTGCATTAACTGGAGTATGGGAATGCTGAAAATGTTAGGCATCTGATAACGTGTGCTCATGAACCTAACTGAACCATTTTAATTGATAAAGCGATAGATAAAAAAAACATGCTCGGTTTAAACATCACTAATACTGTTCCTTATTGTAAATAAATTATGCTGAAATAATCCATCAAAATTGTTTGGACACACAGCCTAAACTTATTTCAGCGAAATAAATGTATTATAGGGTGCTTTTTAAATTGGTAGCATTCACGTTGTCAGTCACCAGTTGCCATTGTTGCCATCCTTTTTGTTTCTCGTATTTTATTCATAATCTATTCTCTGCCCACGTATTGGTGTAATCCCAATCTCATGTTTATAATCCTATGCAATTGGAACTTTCAATATTGCGCTGCTTGAACGGGACCATATGGCTTATTGTAATTGAGTTCTTTATATTTTTGTTACGAAAATGGTTGACGCTTCGATGTTTAAATGATAGGAGTATGTTTGGAATTAATAGGTACCGTTGAATCGAGTAGGGTTATTGACAGATTGCTAACAGTTTTGAATTGGGGATAATACTTGAGATGTGTTAGGGTCAGTTGAAAGGTTGTATCAGGCTCCGAACTTTCTCGCAGTAGCTAGTAATCGAGAGATACGATTTTGTGCTGATAAAGAAAATGAGTTGGAAGGGACAGAATTGAACATATTGTAGCCTGTCATGCGAGACACTTTTAGAGGATTAGCTTCTATGTAGACGTACGGTGTTAACTTTATTCTCTTGCTTCATTTGGAATACGCAAGTATTTTACTATCAAGTCCTGATAACCTACTCAGTATTAAATTCCTTTTCAAACATAGTCTTTGTAAATGTAGATGAAATATACTTCATTTTCGATGTAGACCATGGTGGTAGAAATGGAAAAGTGTACTGAGCAGAGTTTTATAATCTTAGCAAGTAGTGCTTTACTTGCCTAATTCCTATTATTCTGTAATCTAAGCTTTCTTTTATATCCAAACCGCATCCATAAATAAATTGTGTGTTTATTCTATGCCATATCTAGATGACTATTGCATGTAAAATACAAAAACATATTACTAGATCAGGTTTGAATCTTTTTCCAATAGAATTTTCCGTTTTGTGAATAACATGAATCGATTAAACGATTATGGGAATTCGGCTTATAATATCTTTAACTGAGAGAGATAACTCAAAATTCTTGATTATTGTAATATATGGATATAACAAACACTCTGTTTGTACAAGTATTTGTATTTATTACCTTGTAAATCAACAAACAACATTCCAGCAGCGGAACAATGCATTCAGTTTTTGTTATAACTTACGTGTAACCTACAATTATTCTAATTGCTAACGTTCCAACGAAATAAGTTTGCCAATTAATAATTCTGAGTAACTAAGTAGCATTTCAAGAAAATAACATTACTAACAATAATCGCAATGCAGTCAGGCATCTGGTTTGCAAAGTTACTAAACGAAAACCTACTTGGTTTCCGTCAAGTAATAGTTGAAATACGTCAACATTGTTCAATAGAACTGACATGGTGTCTGATGTTGGACTAAATACTATTCCGGCCTTTGATTTACGATTTGTTTAGTGGACTAATAAGTGGACTAAACTCGAGCAATTGTAATTGGACTGCGGCCGTTTACAAGGAAATAATATACTTATGAACCATCGCGTGAATATTACAAGTAAATGCAGCACGCAAAACTGGAAGCTGTATTTTCAAACAGCACTGAGTCCCAAGAGTGCTGTGTGAGGTTTTATATTCTTAAATTATACGCTGACTTGTTTTAAAAACACTAAGATAAACTACAACGTTCACGTGAAAATTTACTTGATTTTCAAAGGGAAAGAATTAAAATTGAAAATAAGTTTTGGACTAGTTTTTTTATATCGATGAATTTATAAAACCATTGCAGTTCTTGCGCATATCCAAAAAGCGCTTAATATAATAGTTTAATAATACAGACATTTCATAGATGATTGCCTAGAAAATACTATAATGATTAAAAGATTTTTATAAATTAAGTAACAGTAACAATGAAGACACTCGAAAAAAAACAGTCCGTGCAAAGTCACACAAAAAACGTCATATTGTTGAGTAACCACCACAACATAAACAAGACGAACATCAAACACAAACCTCGATATTTGCCCGACAACAACACTAACAAGGCTAGCTTGTACAACTACTACAGACACAGATAGATCTTAGTCCACATCCATTCAGAAAACGTGTCAGGAAATAAACGATCCCCAATTTTACAGCTGATAAATACTAATAATATTACCCTCTAACCATTCAAGCCGGTAACGGAACCCCCATAATTTAAAAGAACGATTACATTAGCATCTTCTTACCGATACCGAGATCACCCCTTATAAAGTTGCCAAAACATCCTTGATCTTCACATTGTTTTGTCCAGCTCACGGAAATTTATTTTCAACACAGTACCCTTGGGTAACGTATTTTATTCAAAGTTGGTATAACATCCATGGGATATAACCTTATGCGTAAATGTTATTTTGAGAATTGCGTCTAAGAATAGTTTTGATCGTACTTACAACTTCAGTACAAGTATGCAAGTTTTGGTAAAATTTAAATTTATAGATTTGTGACGGCATGCAACAAGAAAATAATAGTTCGTTGTTAAGATAGAGAACAATAGTAAATTTTACGTTAAGGAAAGGCTGAGACAGAAAACAAATTGCTCCTAAGAACCGTCGTAGATAAAGCGTTTGCAATCTGTCATTGCTTTAATATGTTTGCTATCTCAGCGCTCAGTTTACAGGGGTGTAAAAAAAAGGTAAAAAAAACTTTTAAGTTAAACGGTTTTATGGTAAACAGCAAAATGTTGCAGATCAATGTACTAAAAGCTAAAAAATAAAAAAAATTAAACATATGCATTGATTACACTTAAAATAAAATCGTGGGGCACATTTTAACTGACGATATAAATATTGCACGTGCCCCACGATTTTATTTTAGTGTAATCAATGCATATGTTTAATTTTTTTTATTTTTTAGCTTTTAGTACATTGATCTGCAACATTTTGCTGTTTACCATAAAACCGTTTAACTTAAAAAGTTTTTTTTACCTTTTTTTTACACCCTGTAAACTGAGCGCTGAGATAGCAAACATATTATAAGCAATGACAGATTGCAAACGCTTTATCTACGACGGTTCTTAGGAGCAATTTGTTTTCTGTCTCAGCCTTTCCTTAACGTAAAATTTACTATTGTTCTCTATCTTAACAACGAACTATTATTATTCTTGTTGCATGCCGGTCACAAATCTATAAATTAAATTTTACCAAAACTTTGCATACTTGTACTGAAGTTGTAAGTACGATCAAAACTATTCTTAGACGCAATTCTCAAAATAACATTTACGCATAAGGGTTATATCCCATGGATGTTATACCAACTTTGAATAAAATACGTTACCCAAGGGTACTGTGTTGAAAATAAATTTCCGTGAGCTGGACAAAACAATGTGAAGATCAAAGGATGTTTTGGCAACTTTATAAGGGGTGATCTCGGTATGCGGTAAGAAGATGCTAATGTAATCGTTCTTTTAAATTATGTGGGGTTCCGTTACCGGCTTGAATGGTTAGAGAGGTAATATTATTAGTATTTATCAGCTCGTAAAATTGGGGATCGTTTATTTCCTGACACGTTTTCTGAATGGGAATGTGGACTAAAGATCTATCTGTGTCTGTAGTAGTTGTACAAGCTAGCCTGTTAGTGTTGTTGGTCGGGCAAATATCGAGGTTTGTGTTGATGTTCGTCTTGTTTATGTTGTGGTGGTTACTCAACAAATATGACGTTTTTGTGTGACTTTGCACGGACTGTTTGTTTTTCGAGTGTCTTCATTGTTACTGTTACTTAATTATAAAAATCTTTTAATCATTATAGTATTTTTCTAGGCAATCATCTATGAAATGTCTGTATTATTAACACTATTATATTAAGACGCTTTTTGGATATGCGCAAGAACTGCAATGGTTTTATAAATTCATCGATATAAAAAAACTAGTCCAAAACTTATTTTCAATTTTAATTCTTTCCCTTTGAAAATCAAGTAAATTTTTCACGTGAACGTTGTAGTTTATCTTAGTTGTTTTTAAAACAAGTCAGCGTATAATTTAAGAATATAAAACCTCACACAGCACTCTTGGGACTCAGTGCTGTTTGAAATACAGCTTCCAGTTTTGCGTGCTGCATTTACTTGTAATATTCACGCGATGGTTCATAAGTATGATTATTTCCTTGTAAAGCGGCCGCAGTCCAATTACAAATTGCTCGAGTTTAGTCCACTTATTAGTCCACTAAACAAATCGTAAATCAAAGGCCGGAATAGTATTTAGTCCAACATCAGACACCATGTCATGTTCTATTGAACAATGTTGACGTATTTCAACTATTACTTGACGGAAACCAAGTAGGTTTCGTTTAGTAACTTTGCAAACCAGATGCCTGACTGCATTGCGATTATTGTTAGTAATGTTATTTTCTTGAAATGCTACTTAGTTACTCAGAATTATTAATTGGCAAACTTATTTCGTTGGAACGTTAGCAATTAGAATAATTGTAGGTACACGTAAGTTATAACAAAAACTGAATGCATTGTTCCGCTGCTGGGAATGTTGTTTGTTGATTTACAAGGTAATAAATACAAATACTTGTACAAACAGAGTGTTTGTTATATCCATATATTACAATAATCAAGAATTTTGAGTTTATCTCTCTCAGTTAAAGATATTTATAAGCCGAATTCCCATAATCGTTTAATCGATTCATGTTATTCACAAAAACGGAAAATTCTATTGGAAAAAGATTCAAACCTGATCTAGTAATATGTTTTTGTATTTTACATGCAATAGTCATCTAGATATGGCATAGAATAAACCCACAACAATTTATTTATGGAATGCGGTTTGGATATAAAGAAAAGCTTAGATACAGAATAATAGGATTAGGCAAGTAAGCACTACTTGCTAAAAGATTATAAAACTCTGCTCAGTACACTTTTCCATTTCTACACAATGGTCTACATCGAAAATAGAGTATATTCTATCTACATTTTACAAAGACTATGTTTTGAAAAGGAATTTAATACTGAGGTAGGTTATCAGGACTTGATAGTAAAATTACTTGGCCGTATTCCAAATGTAAGCAAGGAAATAAAGTTTACAAACGTACGTCGTACATAGAAGCTAATCCTCTAAAAGTGTCCTGCTATGAAAGTGCTACAATATGTTCAATTCTGTCCCTTCCAACTTCATTTTCTTTATCAGCACAAAATCGTATCTCTCGATTACTAGCTACTGCGAGAAAGTTCGCAGCTGATACAAACCTTTCAACTGGACCCTAACACATCTCAAGTATTATCCCCAATTCAAAACTGTTAGCAATCTGTCAATAACCTACTCGATTCAACGTACCTATTAATTCCAAACATATTCCTATCATTTAACAATCGAAGCGTCAAACCATTTTCGTAAACAAAAATATAAAGAACTCAATTACAATAAGCCATATTGGTCCCGTTCAAGCGCAATATTGAAATGTTCCAATTTGCATAGTGATTATAAACATGAGATTGGGGATTTACACCATACGTGGGACAGAGATAGATTATAATAAAATACGAGAAACAAAAAAGGATGGCAACAATGGCTAACTGGTGACTGACAACGTGAATGCTACCAATTTAAAAAGACCTATAGATACATTTTATTTCGCTGATAATAAGTTTAGGCTTGTGGGTCCAAACAATTTTGATGGATTATTTCAGCATAATTTATTTACAATAAGGAACGATATTAGTGATGGTTTAAACCGAGGCATGTTTTTTTTTTATCTATCGCTTTATCAATTAAAATGGTTCAGTTAGGTTCATACAACCCTTATCAGATGCCTAAACATTTTCAGCATTCCCATATCCATTTAATGCAAAATGATAAAATTAAATTTGAATAATTTGGGATAGTGTAAATATAAATAATTTACATTATCATAAACACATTTCACATCAGAACATTATTCATGGCTATCGGTGTCAAAAAGGAGTTCTGCCATATTTACAATTACGTTAAGCATCGGTACGTCGGTATAAATACATCAGAAAACTATATTTTCAAAGTAAAATATTTTCATTGATTTATTCATCAGTATCCAATAACGAAGCGTTGAGTTAATAGAGTTGAAAAACAACAGAAACAAAAAGAAAAAAAAGAATACATGTCTAGCAAAATATTGACATTCATTGGTATACAAGAACACACACGGAAACCTTGCAAGCACCCTAAAAACTTGTAAATACTGCAGACGTGACGGGCAACGCTCAAAGGCCGGCTCGAACATTCCGGCAGACGATCGATCCGGATTAGGCCTGCCCGACCAACGAGCGGACTAAATAAACAATGTGACGAGGCTGCTTCACCCTTTTAACGAATCCCTCTGCACTCGCGTAAAGCTAGTAAGTATTATTCGTTACTTTACGTGCGTGATTGACTGGACTGATTTGACGATCGGAAATTTTGTCTGCTTTATCAAATATTTGTAGTTCATATTTACTTTTAATTACTTCAACTTTTTTATAGCTAAGCTAACCTACAAATTCTTCTTTGATGTTTTGGTTTGTCTAGGTGTCTTGTGTGGCTTACCTGTAACAAAAAAAAATATTTCCGTTAATCCAAAGAACAAAATATCTCATAGAATTATATCGATGGGATTTTTCTATATCATTAAAAAGTGAACAATCAAAAAATAACTCTGAAATAAAATTATAATAAAAGCCGACTAGTTCGCAAGAACACGACAAGATCTCCGTACCGTAAAACTATTCAAATGTGTGAGATATCCTAATGGCAGTATTAACTTCATCTTTCCAACCGATCGGGAATAAGGTCGACCGTGCATTATCGTGTCGAGAAGGAACTTGGAAGTGAACACGAGTATAATGCAAGATGTGGCATCGGACTCTACTGATATTGAAATTAAGTTTGCCCTAGATGTTCTTCTTTTTTAGTTTTAATTTCCATCTACTAAAGTATTTTTCACAGTAAACAGGGTTATGTCAAAAGCAGCCTCATCAACTCGTTTTAGTGCTTCAAACTTTGCAAAATATTCCTTCTCTGGCTATGTAGAGTGATGTCCCAGTAACGGCACTTTAAGTCTCTGTAAAATATTATGTCCGAAATTTCGGCAACAAAATGTAGGATGCAATTAACTCGTGTCATAGAAAAGGGTGGCATAACCACTATCAGCCGGGCCGGGGTTAATTTACCTTTAAATTATGGAGGCACCTACTATACGTTGCCTCTAAATAAACAGCTAACCTGGCCATTGAATAACAAACTGCCTCAGGATGTAATTCAGTGATACAAGTACCGTGGGCAACAGATTTAATTTACGACTTCATTTTGTATTACCTATTATTTTTTGTAAAGCAATTCCGATCTTTAGTTTGTTCTTTATCTTCATTTGTGATTGACAAAGAGTAACAATTTAAAAACCATTTCAAATTAATAGTAAAGGCTAGGCAAATTAAACCATTGTAGAAAAAAATACTAGATACATATAAAATCTAGATA
Organism: Heliothis virescens; assembly: GCA_002382865.2. NCBI lineage: Eukaryota > Metazoa > Arthropoda > Insecta > Lepidoptera > Noctuidae > Heliothis > Heliothis virescens. The sequence goes on along the minus strand of NWSH02000006.1, from coordinate 7,416,013 downwards.
TCACACCAAAGAAGTAGTTTCCATATCCATTCAGTATACTTATACAGTGAAGGTCCGCTTTTTATACAACTTCTTGTAATGGTCGAAGCATTTTGCAATTCAAAGGCCCTGGGTGACTTCGAATAGGCTTTGGTACAGTTTGTCGGAATACGGATGAGTGGTCGCCTTGTTTTATGCATAGTTTTTGTTTGAATTTCGATGGCGTCTCAAAGGAATATTTAGCAGTCAAATATGGGACACGAAAAGTGAATAATTTAGAAGCACATTAGATATGACGACGGTTGATACAAATATAGAAAAGGACTACGTTTTTTCTTGTATATGTTTTTACACAAAAGGGTTTCCTCGTTTTCGTTGTTTTGATGATCTCAGCGTTCGTATTTTATTTCTTTGGATACAAAGAATACACAATGTGTTTTGGAGCATTTATTGGTCATAAGTACGCTTCCTGTTATGTAATATAAATAAAATATTGCGGTTACAAAACTAATAATACCCAGAACGATATTAAACCAAAATAAATGGCGAATCTAAAAACTTTACAAATTGGATCTTTCAAAGGAGTCAAAAGGGAGTTTTAATATTGTTTGTAGGAACAACTCTAAATACCTGCAGCCATAAAGCCTGACATAATGATGTTACAATACCGCCAACATTTTAGCACGGGTTCAAAACACAACAAATGGTCCAAAACTTTTCTGACGCCCATCGCCAAAGTTCGACCATTACAAGAAAATATGCGTTCATCTATTAGAAAATATAACCCAGGCCGCGATACCTTTAGTGGCATGTTTATACTCGTATCGCGTGAGTATGATGCTCCCATGCCTTAACACAACAGCAAAACTACAAACAAAAGCAGACCCTAATGAAATATAAACAGATGTCAATTTTCAGCATTGATCACTTGACATTGCCACAGAGTTCCGGTAACAGTTATACCTTTCATAGATTTGAAATATATGGTATTGCTGTTCCGTACTTTTTTGTGTATGTATAAATGGGTAATCAAGTGAGCATTTAGTTGAGGCACGTAATCGATACATTTCACATGGGCGTGAAACATAACTGTAACTGCATCATTAGAGTGGTGAATTATTAAATGGCTCGTACCTACAACTATTTACAAGTATTTTCTTAGACGAGTTAAGTTGCAATAGTAATACTTTTCTAATCATAAGTCTGTTTATTATGATTATACTGCTTTATCTAACAAAAACTGATCAAGTATATTGATATGCAACAAAAAACAATATATCACCATGAATCAATAAAAAACAAATCAATTTTTTAAATGAAAACTTTATGGAACTATCAATCAAACGTAACCGAGGTTTTGTCGGATGTTAGAATACACAAGCCGATTTAACTATCGCGGAATTATAGGTTGCGGTCAGCTGAAAAAAATAGAAAAATCGTTGGAAACGTGGAAAGCTAGGCTCACTCGTTCATTTTTTGTTGTACTGCTTGCGTTTGGTATTTATTCAAATGAATATGCCAAAAGTTTTGAGTTATTATAAATGCTAGGCAATTCCAGCTACAACTGATTTTTATTGAGCAATGCATATTGTATATAGTATTTTCTGTGAATTTAGATTTTACGATGAATGTACAAAATGTAAATGTTCAAAGCCATGCGAAGCAGGTGTTATTTAGTTAACAATATTGCCAGAAATAAGCCTTTGCAATAAAACAACAATAAAAAATATAATCGGTATGAAGTTAAAAAAAAAATGAAAGCTTGGTTCATTGATTATTTATTAACCACGACTTACCAATATAGTAGACACAATTATTTAATCGATCAATTTCAGACATGACTTTGCAAATACATTGTCACAAGTGGTTAGCATAACTGATTGAATGATTTATGTAACTAAATTGCCTATTTGTGTAGGCTAAACTCCAGAATAGTTTATACTATCAATCAGCGTATTTGTGATGGAACACGTCATCACAATGAGGCCTATTATGGAAATTGATATTAATCACAAATCAGATGCGGCAAATCATAATAATTAATTGTTGTAAGTAAAAAGTGACTTATGGATCAGATCACCACATGCCGCGAAAAGCAAGATGGAAAGACCGGAAAAGTTCAATAATGAAGAGAAGAGTTTACATCATAAAATGTCTAAGCAATATTTTACATTGCATTCGACAAACAGAAGTTTCAATTGAGTAATCCCACATTTCCGAGTCTAAAAATAATTACAGTGTCTCAAAGTACCGGGAAATCCATTTATAGCATCGATATATTATGCAGCTTACACTACGTAAATACATATTTACACCGCGGATCCTCATTACACCTGTATACTAAGTGATATGGGGTCAGTGCACTCGAAGTTCAAAGCATGCCGTCAAACTGTGCAACTCTCGTCTCTGATTCTAATAGTTTACATGTGTGAGTGTTTGATTGATAGTCTGTGTAGATGAGTCTATGAATGGATGTGTATTTGGTTAACTTTCAAGTATTGTAATTCGGAAGATAAATGCTAAGCTGCGGTATTGAATGGTGATATGTCGGGGTTACCAGGTTAATATAGTCTTCAAAATAAAATTAATAAAAATATATATTTTTTAAATATTGACGTAACTAATACATCCTTGAGAAAAAACTAAATAATCATTAAATGATTTTGAAATTCCATAGGTTTCATTTAGGCCTATTGATCACGCATGCCTGACTCAGTACGTTATTCTACCTAAAAGCTATACAGTTTACTGTTTGAAAACCATTATGTTTCCTAAACCAGTGTTTCAATTAACACCTCAAACGAAGTACCAAATCAATTATCAAAATCAAATTAATCCGAATCTGGGTCGTGTATACCAATGATTTGGATCAAGCATACATTATATCTGAATATCCAATATTTTATCCATACATATCTATTATACCTACTCATAATCAAACAAGGTATCAAATTATGTTCTTAAGTAGACAAAAATATTAACAATAACATAGATTTATATGGATAAACAACAATCAGTTGTGCCATAAAGATGAATTTAGTTACAAACAAATATTGGAATAAAACTTATCAAAAATCTACTGTTAAATTTAAAAAAAAGAGTACTGATTCACAAACTTTATCTTTAATTAAAAGCAGCAAAGCCCCATAAAGTGGCATTATCTTATCATATCAACATCATAGCGCGCCGCGCCGATACTTTAATTGCATTATGTACGGAGCGTACACCCACGGAATTATTGGTTTCCTTATCTTCGCGGAAGCAGTTAGTCACCTAAAAGGAAATACAGTTCCGTGAACTTGCTACTTAGTATCTACGGTTTACTTAGTATCTTCACTATGTTTTATAATTATTAGTCACTTCTATATGTATGTGTGTACCTTTAAAAGTTTATTTGAATGATACAAAATATCAGTTCCTAAAGAAGTTTATCGGCTATCCAAAATGATGTGCTATTTCGTAAGATAAAGGTTACACGGTCAGTGTGGCGTCATTCCATTCCATCATTGTGATCAGAAGATGGGAGAATGATTGTGTGACCGGTTGGTTGACGGACTGATGGTCCAGAATATACCGTGTTTTTCGTCTGTGACACTAGACTGATCGTGTAACCCTTATCTAAGTAACACAGTGGAAGGTGGGCTCTAACTTGTGAATGTAAATGATTTTGATATTTTTTGTTTATAATATTTCATACTTCTAGTTTGGATGATTAATACTTTGATGAGTAGTGTTAAGTTAAACAAATGCGATAAGATACCAATGAAGTCAATGCCATATTTTGTAGGTTATTGACTACCGAGTGAATCGTGATTCTTTCATAAAAATGAGCTAATCAACTGTCTGCGACTTTGTAATCTTACTAACACGATTGTGTTCTAAAGTTCATTGAACTTTATACTCTAATTGAAAACATATTACTGTGTCATAGTTTTGTCTGCCAAAGTTCTTGCAAATAGATATGTTTTCTTAATTTTCTTTGCAGTTTACCTTATACAGATTTACGTTTATTCATTCAAATATTTTGAAAAGATATCATGTATTTATTTTCCTCGTCTGGGTCAGGATATAAAAGCTTTTAAACTGAAATCAGATTGACTGGCCTTTGTAGCATGAAGTGAGGTCTGTTTCCGACATCGGGCTGTCAGAGATCCTATTAGTGAAATTGTACATACGAATACGATGTTTCGCTGGCTGATTACTTTCGAAAAGCAAATTGAAAGAGCACGAGAATCCTTGAAACCGTGATAGAAATATTGCGCTATTTTAAGTAAGTATATGGTTTTCAAAAATATTGTTATGTTTAAATAGAAAGAGAAAAATAATCATTTTTAATCAAAACGATGCAAGACGATGATACACGTTATAATAACCATCGAATAACATTATATCAGAGCATTTATTTTCTTAAAATCCGTACACCATCAGTAAAAGTAACAAAACTTGAAATGGCTATTATCTTAGTCGGGCAGCGTTGCTCGTTACAAGTTCATCAAAGAACCCGTCGGTTGCTCGCAAACCTTGAGATAAGAAAACACATTCCTCATCGAGTATTCGAATTATCTCGACTGTGTTGACACAGTTGTGTTTCGGATGGGTGTAAGAAGCGATGGGAGCTAGCGGAAAGCTGCAGCGAGCGTTAAAGTTTATTGTTCCTAATTTTTAAAACGGATTAACTGTTTCTTCTTTCATCTCATTTAAATTGCTATCCTCCTTCTATATTTAATAAAAATAAGTACAATTGTTTTAATAAACGTTAATTAAAACCTCGATTATGCAAAATAGAGATTATAAAAATCGCTGTAAGTCCATAACTTGAAAGGAACAGTAAAATGGAACCAGTAAGCCAGCATATCTGAGCTGTAGTATTTATATAGCGCTGATTTGGACTCGACAATGCTGAGTAAACTGAGGGACAGATAACCAACGACCGTATCGCCACCTATTTGTTAACTAATTATTGTCGGACATGCATTGTTTGCAGCGACAAGTTTTATGCTGTTTGATTTGGCTTAATAATTTTGACTTGTTTGTTTTGTATAAAATTTTTAACTGTTTGTTTAGTTTTAATTTTTTTTAAGAAAAATATGCAGTGCGGAGAATAAACTCAATTATTTTTTTGTTCCTGTTTTTTATCATAATGTACACAAGGGATGCATAAAAAAATATAATTAGGCCATTAATCTTAGTCGTTATAATAAATCACATTTCTAAGATTTAATTTGATTCGTTTGGCACTAAGAAGTTTAATAAAAATACGCGTAATAGAGTTTAGTGCCATTATTAATCGCATTAGGTAACAAATGCTTAATCTCGTATATAAATCTAAATAATGAGTCCCTGAGGCATGCAACACCTTAAAACATTTCATACGTAATGCGGCTCAACTTCTATAAACTGTTTATATTAAGAAACACGCGATCGCTGCTTTTCAACTTTTCGCGGCTTCATATTTTCTCGAAATTAAAAATTACATCTTTAAAAAATCCAATAAACAATACATTCCGATTTTTTTACAAAAATACCTGATTATTATTAAATAACACCTTGACAAAAATATCTGAAAATTGCTTTCCTCTCCCGAAAATTTTGAATTAATAAAATAATTATATATAAGTACTATGTACCATAAACAAAACATAATCATATTTATGTAGCATATCCTTTGATAATACCAGTAAGTATATACTGTTTATCATCTCAAGCAAGTCGTAAAAATTCTTCGAGGGGAAGGGTTACTGGTCTCGAAGATAAACGATGGGCAGGCAACGTGTGTAGTGCAATTTAATCAACAGCTCCAACTAACTGAACAAACAAAGTTATTTTCGTATTCCAAACGTTTGTTTTAACGACAGTTTTAAATCCAATTAAGAGTTTACCTAGTTTAACATTGTATAAAATTACTGATTCTTCGGAAATGTGTTATCGTTGTTCCTGTTATAGTTTTAGATAGTACCAAGTTAGGTTACTCTGAAAATAACACATTTAGAAATAAATAAACTTGTTTAAAGATTTTCTACACATTTTTATCCGCCTTTTTCCGCTTTTATCCGCCACATTTTTATATAAAAAGTCTGCTTGTAATTAGCAAATAGCTTAACATACTAGAAAGCCCGCACGGTCATCAATGACCATCCACCCTGAAACCCGTCTCGGCAAATACAGCTTAAACTTGATCCATCGATCCGAGGAAATATTGGTAAATAGCCTTCATGTCTTGATCATTTAATATCAACATTTTGTGAACAAAAATAAACCAAGGTAAGTTAGGACACATCACGAATACCATTATGGCGCTTGTTTTGTCTAATTCTGATAAATGGTTTATGGCAAATGGTAAACACCTAATTGAGAGTTATGAATCACTCCATTTGTTAAATTCGTGTCGGCTCGACAACTCTAAAGGTCGATTCAAACCACACCAACAAAGTTACAACTTACTGCAGCTGTAGATTAATACATTCTTCTTGTCCCTTTTATTACTTTTTTATAGTGTCGGTATAGATAACCGCAATTGTAATTAAGAGTGTGATCTGAGGTTTATCACTTCGCTTGGTTTTCAACGCAATAGAGTTTCATGTTACATAGGATGACACCAAACCGGATTACATTTTATACGTGTGAATTTATGTGAAGAAGTCGGCAGCTTAATCGTTCTCTCAAAGTAAAAAGATATAGTTTCACTTATTTAAGTTATTATGACGGCACTGTTACTTTAGTTACATTGGTTTTGCTTTCTACTTCGGTTACACATATAAGTTTTTGGAGCAATATCATACAAATACCTACATAGCTCCTGCGTCCAAAATGAAATACCTTTCAGCCAGCTTTCCTTACATATTAGGTACGGACCCGAATCTCAACGAATTCGTTTTTGTTTTCCCATGAAAACAATTCGTCAAGAACGGCCCCACTTTCAGCATTCAAAAGGAAAAATGGAAGCCCAAACAGGCGAGCAACGAGTTAGGCCGTAACAAAATTCCAACAAAGGGATGATTAACGATTTTTCCACCCCCAAAACTCATTCAAGCCGCGTCGATATTGAATCCGTTAGACGGCGTAAAAATGAAAGTTTTCCTCTTTTCTTTTCCAAACATGTGTGTTATACGGGCAGTAAAGCAGACGTACAGAGACAAGGGTAATTTCACAAATAGAACGGAAGAATTTAGCCAAGATCCTAAATAAAAATTCGATAAATCTGTCAAATTGCAAGAAAAATATTAAAGTTGCATACTATAATAGGAATGGATTCCAAGAACTATTTCAATCGAAACTGATTTAATTTTACTTCATTTTAATGGTTCCATGGTGAAAAAAAGAAAAATATAGAAATTAAAACTTAGAAAAATACGAAATCTGAACATACGAAGTTTGAACTAATAGAACACATATGTATGTGATACATTCTAGAGCCCCGTGTGTCCCTCACACAATTCGTAGCCGAAGCGTGATGTAACTACTATAGCAGTTTTTCCCTTAGTTAGTTCAAACTTGTTCAAAATAAATGACTGCCATTTGAGCGAAGTGACAAGTAACTCAAAGTTGGTGTCGTTAGAAATTTCGAGGAAATATACTTATAACGAAGCGAGCTGAAGGATTTTTAATCGCTCTTTGTAGCCAGTTTTTTCTTGACGTTTTGACGTATTTTTGCTCAAAGTTAATAATGTATTGACTTATTTTTATACATCATTTTTTCCAATAAATACTCTCATAATTGTATACACATTGTATGTTTTCAAAGATAGATTAAGATACAGACAGGTACAACCAATAACATCTGAATCCTTTGTCAACATCATATTTCTCAAAAAAATAACATCCATCAGCTTTCGTATCCAACATTAGATACACATTTACCCATTTTCCGTCTGTTAAAGAAATCTTTTTAGGTCTCAAGATACATTACTGTGCCCGAATTTTCTTCATTCGGTACATACGAGTAGGTGATTGATTAATCTACACACGAACCTCGCTTATAAAAACAAAAGCGACCTTCTTTTCTTTATATCCTTTGATTACATTGAGAGTTTGATCCGGCAGGAATTCAATAGACCGTGAGTTAAGTGGCTCATCTGTCCTCCTTGGTCACATGAGTTATCGGGTTGCAAATTAAAAGGAATACAAAAAGGAAAAATTGCTCAACATATTAAGTTTCGCGTAGGAATAATACAGCAGGTGTTCTTAATTCACCTGGCCAGCATGTGTTTTGAACACGTTAAGTTAATTAAGTGTATTTATAAATTGCTGAAATTTAAATTAGCGGAGTAAGCGCGCGCTCGGCTGCTAAATAACACTGATGTGGCCAGATTAAAAAAAAGTACAAACTTGATTAAAGTTTTAATAAGACCTCGCAAATACCAGCTCACTAACACGTAAGTGTTAGATATACGTTCTAACCCTTTTAATTAAACAGCTTTACACGGCTTTACACAGGCGAGAAAAGCAGTTTAAAGATAATAAATATGAAAAAGAAAACTCATGAATTTATTTGTGTCGGTATAATATTCCTGGAATTAATTATAATTATTCGAGATGAATGAGTTACGTAATAGAAAAGGGGAGATTAGTATTTAAGGCGATTATGTCAGACTGAGATTCATAATCTGATCGACGGATAAGTAAGTCGGTGCTTAATATTTTGTAAACCGTTTTGTAGCAGGTATTTTTCCTATTTTAAAGGAATAAATCTGGTACGATAAATTCTGATTAACCAATGTTTATTTTCTTTCATATTGTTGCTGGTACATTTCCCTAGTCGTAACTTCTAATTACTTGATATGTTTTCTTGCGTAAAGGGGTCTATCTGAGAGGGTTCCGATTAATTACTGACTAAAGAATGCAAAGGGTACAAAGATCTTTCTTTCTCTGTCTCTCTTCACACAAAATTTCTTAATTACAGTACTAACCTCACCCATCTCCGTGTTTCCCGACCATAGAACCGCTTGGTGTTGAAACTTTAAAATTATATTATTCACTTAAAAAAGCGTGACAACCTCCTATACCCGACAAAACGTAATAACGGAACAAAATTACTTCATGTAAGCCAACTTTCCACACTGTAACCCATAAATAAGGGCAAAGCGCGGCTTCATAGCTATAAAACTGCTAATCGACACGCGCGTGCGTTGGTCCAGTTAATGATATAATTAAAAATCCCCATGCCAAGGTAGCGGTAAGTTCTCCGGGTTTAGTGGTGTGGCTTAGGCTTCGTAAACCGAACAAGTTGCCCCCATTTGCTAATCTCCTAAGCCAAATAACGACGCGGCGCAAGTGATAAACTTACATAGTAAAAGTAAGCCGCGGGCGGCGGTCGTATTTCAAACGTCACCTTTGTCTATACCCGGTTGTGGAAGATTTAATGCGGGTAATGTTATAAGTTACAGGCAAGGCATGATATTCATTTATGTGCTAAGCGGTAAGTTACGGTGTTCCAGAACTTTTGTTATGAGCGGCCTATTGGGTGTGTGGTAAATGTTATGATCCTATTTGTTTAAAGATTATATTGCTTTTGAAAAAATATAAGCAAAATGTTTCTTTTAGGTAAGACATCAATAGAAAAATCAGTTTTTCTTATTTTGCACTTTAAATCAGTTTGTAACACGTTATGACTATTTCCAAATGAAGTTTTCCAATTGAAGTAGTTCAATAATATCAGTGTCTTAAGAGTTACTTCTGCATTAAACTAAATATACCCTGTAGTAGCTATTGAAAAACAGTCCTTAAAAACCGCTATCGCACATACCTCACGCCAACCACCCTACACAAGCTTGCCAGTACTCGCAGGTACGGCCACGAATAGCGCCGAGTAATGAGTTTTGTTGTTCCATAGTTACCGCTAGATTAAGGGACACTGGTAACGATATACGACCTCGCAAAGTAGCAGCACTGATGGTAAATGATGGCATTCGTGGATGTTAAGCATACATACATAAGAGATTAAGCCGAAGGTCCTTAACGGGTTAGTAACGGTGGCGGTTACTTCGGAACCGATAATGATACTAGTTTTTGCGCGGATGTAGTGTGTAAAATGGTGTTATAGTCGCGCCGTGGTGACAGGATGAGATCTTAACGCCTATGGCTTGAACAAGTGTGATCGTAAGTTTTTCTTTAACGTCTTTATGTTAATAATAAAGCTGACGTTTCTCTGAAGTAATCTAATAAGTTTGAATTCTAAATGGATGGGCACCTATATTAAATTTTCCTATAACATCACGGTTCGCAATTTGTTCCAAAACTCTTGAGAGCCACCAATAATTTCAAGATAGATTGCATGAAACAAACAACCGCTGTCCGGGCGGTTGTAGTTTTCCGATAAAATCATGTCCGCAAACAATTATGTGAACACCGGCCTGATTGGATCCCGAAGCGATCATACGGAGCGAGGAATGTTAATCGAGCCCTTGGTCGGGTCAACACTGGAAACACAATACGTTTAGGCAATGTTATACACGACCAGAGTTCCTTAATGCATAAAACATAAAGACTACAACAAATTGAATTAACATGAATGTATCTCTCAGAAAAAGACATGGCTGTAATTTTATTAAGGGACGTTGTGGCGTGCGAAGGAACTGCTGATTAATTCTGGTTCCGTCTGTCATTAACGGTGTAGATCGTTAAATCCTTATGTTTGAAGGGTGCTTATTCACCACGCGAATCATGTAAATTAGTACCCAGTATCGCTTATACAGAATGATGTCAACAATTCAAAGTTTTGCATTAAAAATAATCGTTGCAGTAAATAATGGCTTCTGTTATTTTATGAGTTTTTGATTTCGCTGATAGTCATGTTAGATATTTATAGGCCCAAAACCCTTTCGTCAAAATAATGCATTGATTTAAATACAACACTGTACTCTTTCAGGGCTGTAGTCGTAAAATTAATCGTAAATGTTTAATTGCGTCTGCCTACCGAATTTATACTGCACGCGACATAATATTTAGTCAAGTTACAGCCGATTGTGGGCATGCAAAACCACGTTAAGCCGCATTTCTTAGTTATTCGTCGTATATACCTATAGCTTATACTTTGTATATAAAATCTTAACGGGTGTAATCGTTAAATTGAAACGGTGCATATTTTTTCTTTCCGTATTCGGTCGGGGATATTTTTGGATTTAATTGCGGTAGCAATATTTCTTACGTGATTTTTATGGGGTTTACACAAGTTTATGGGAATACGCATGATCCCGCATTGAATTAGGGAGATCAAGATTACAAAGCTAGGTATGTTTTGAGAGAAAACAATTAATTGCATGTGTTACAAATATTTAAAAAAAAAACCGAATAGTAAAAAATCTCAAAAAATACCACGTTTAAATATCACGCCGCAACTAAACATAAATACCACGCGAAAGATTTTCCAACATTACCAGAATAATAAAGGTCATCACAGTTTCGGCTTCCACGTTGAACGTAAAGCAAAATTGCTCCGAAAAAAAATAAAACAAAATCAGCTTCCCTGTTTAATTTAGCGGGGTTGGCGACAAAAAACATTTGCTCTTGTTGCCTTTTTGTTGACCGTACGTAACAACAGGAATGCATTGTTCCCGTTACACTGTCCGGGTTGAGCTAGTTGTAAAAAAAGATATATTCTACCCCGACTCAGTTTATTGGCGGATGCGTCACTTTGGGGAAAGAGTGAAAGAATTTGAGACACTGATTCATCTTCGGTTTTTAATATTTGAGGCACTCCATGTCTCGGTATTTTGTAGACGTAGCCCGTTTTGCTTGCAATTTATCAGAATCTAGAATATTCCGATCGATAGATATTACAGATATTGGTATTTTCAAGAATTTATTATGAATACATATGTAAAGAATCAGTGTGTTACAACGTAGTTAGCTGGTTATAAGTGTATAAATTACTAAGTAACGTAAACATCGATGTAATAAAACTTTTCCCTACAGCGTTATTAAACAATTTACAAGTAATCTCCGAATTTAACAATAAAAAGTTGGGAATAACAACGTTTCCTATTCCATTTTGGCCTTAATCAATTTCAAGCAAACTAAGTGAAAGTTTCAATTCGGATGCCATTAGGAACCCGTTTCCTTAAGATTGGTTGTTGAAAGCTTGTAAAACGGTTGTTTTATTTAAAATATATTCCTTTGTTTATATTTTTCCCTGTTCCTTAACTAAATAATATCGTTGGTGGCTAAAATTACTTTCCATAATCATCTAATACTTTACATATAGGGAGTAACTCAGTAGAAAGTAGCGAGATATAACATAATATTATGATCATTATTGTAGATTCAAGAGGCGCTCGTAGTCTTTTACCAGTTAGTGCTGTTTAGAAGTCCGAGGTTGCTTAGAACCTTATGCTAATTGAAGGCGTAGAGTTGATAACACGCAACCCTAGCTTCCGCGGTACCTATCAGAAAGGAAAGCAAAGTGCGTGTAATACGGCCCAGTCCTATGTAATCTAACTAATAAAAATTGCACCTATTTTTTCTAACAAAGTTTATTTTTAATGGCATCATGACCATTCATTATAATAAACAAAACATAGAATATGCATGCAGTTACGTCGTATTGTGTCCTTGTGTTTGTTAGAAGAGTAATTCTAAGCTTCTAGAATAATGCGCAAAAATAGATTTTTATATTACATTCCAACATGACATTTGCACAAATAAGCAGTGAATAGAAAATTTCCTTACATATAAAGACGATTTGAAAAGTGTTCTTATATGAATCTAAAACATATGCGTACAAAACGGGTTCATGTTGTTCTCATTAGACGATCGCTAAATAGTGAAAATTAGCAAGATAGCTGCAACTGTATGTTACACAAGTTTCTACTCATGAATACTATTTATATTTTGTGGTTCAATAATGGAATAGCAAATGGAAGCATCCGTATCGCGCAGGGCACTTACGATTAAAAGGCTATACGAGTACATAATATATTAATTATCTGATTATATAGATTGCCTGTTGATCTAGTGGCCTTTGGTACAATTTCCAGGTCCTGACGAAACTAAAAGTCTGTTTTTTTTTTCATAAATATCGGTCCTACGCCTGATCTCTCTCTGGTCATATGGGATTGCCGTTCCATCGAGCTCGAATCCCGCGCAGCTTGATGATCTCCTTACAGAGAATATTTACAGTGGCCGAAATAATCAACCTGAGCATCGTTAGTATTAGACTATAATCACATAAATGCGCGACGTATGTGTATTTTCATTATGTTGCGATTCTGTGCCATCCTGTAATAGATCCTTAAGTCAATATCTATGACATTAAGTATCTATTAAGACACCCTTACAACTTAGCCACGATGACGTGTAAGGACTGAGGACCAGAGTTTCACTATTTGAAGTACCTCAGTGTGTAGAAGTATGTAGTTGGAGCCGATGAGTGTCAATACTGCCTATGTTCACCTAACTCATTATTAGAGGATATAAGGGCTTTTGACGATCGTCTAGACCTTTGGTCGACTGATTTTTGAGAGCCTAGTAGGCATTACCGCGGGATTATCGCTCAAGGATCGTAAAAAAACGAAGCAAAGAGTCCCGCTTGAGAGCACGTACGGATCAGCTATAGCCTATAAGGCTTTTTTATTAGAATAATATAAAATATTTTATTACTTTTGCGACCTCCTTTAAACCTTTTATTTCCATGAATCAACTTAGGAACACGGTAGACAGAAAGAAAGAGAAAAATAAGTACTTTGGTTGTATTTCGAGAATTAACGCTTCTTTCACACAATCTTTGACAAATTGTGCCTTTTTAAACAAACGTCAGGCCGAATTAGTCATAAATATCTAAAGATGTCCACAATCCAGCTTAATGTCTAAATTTTTAATGTTCTCTATAACCTTTACCCTCGTCATTAATAAAACACCTTATCTCCCGTTAATAAAATACACATAACAAAAGAAATGTCCAGCAAAAATGGACGTTTCACAGTTGTGTAATAAATTAAATGAATCACGAACACCTATGGAAGGCCCCGCTGTGCCGGTCGTCCTAAGGCGCCTTACTTGATGGACATAAAAATGAAAAAAGAACCTGCGTATACGCACATGCATGGTCAACCCACGCCGAGCTATTAAATGAGACGGTTTATCGCCCCATTCACGGTACAAACATGAAATCTGATCACCTTAACCTTTTGAAGTAAATCTAATAGTTCATGGTGTACTATTAGGTATATTAAGTTACGCGAGCAAAATTAGATTTGAAGCTCACATATTGCCTGGATGGAGGTTCTGTGTAATTAGATATAGCGCCAGATTGGAGGAACCGTCGTAAACTTTCCGATGTCAGGAATTTTATTCGTGTTTCATATTTTAATGGTGACATATTTTTGTCACTTTGAGCTATTTTAACAAGTTTTTATGTTAGATAAAATATATAAAATTAATTAATGCTGAAGGAAAATTTTATTAAACTTATTAGTCAGATTATTTCAAAATTGCACCATTTATAATAGAAAAAGCGATAATTTCAGACTAAAATTAAAAATGGAACAGGGGAAGCTGCATTGTTTTGGGTAACCTATCATTATTAACCAATTTCGTTCGGAAACCAAATTTGTGTCCAGTGGTCTGAACCGATCACGAGTTAATACGAAAATAATAGCATTCGACATTCGCTCATTATAGACGGAAACGTAATTGGTATCCTTATTTTATATTTAACGAAATTGGGGCAGGTAGGTCTGCTGTAACTTACAGTAAACATTCCAGTTTCGAGAGACACGATCTGATATTTCGGACCAATTATAATTTAACTAGCCGTATTAAAGACACAAGAATCCAACATGTATTTTCATTAACTGCTTATTAATTGTAAATATTATGTAGATATGAAAGGGCTGAAGTTATTCGAAATAAAATAGAACAAGGAAAACACGTCACTAAAGAAGGTTTTGCTTTCAAAGGTCGTTGTTAGACTCGTACCTAGATACGAATTGCATGGGACATAGAGTTTGTAGAGCAATGTTTGGCAGAGAGGGAACTAAAGCCGGTGGTATTAGGCATAGACTACGGGACACGGCATGTACTGTTCCCACCTACATCTGTTTCAAATATCATGTTAAGAATTGTGTTTGTTTTTAATGTTTTTGTCGGTTATTTTGTAAACTTTAAGTGATTTAATACTCATACATTAGTGTAAAATATTTTTTATTATTATTTTATAAAATGAAACGAGGTCGTATTTTTAATTGAGCTTGACTTCAAAATTCTTGTAAAAGTAGTTAATTTTATCATTTCATATCAGTTATTTTGTAGTACACCTAAAATACAACGAGAAATGTTTAAGGCTCTCGTTTACTAATTGGATTTTGACTGTTAATACCAAACACTCGTGTAATCCTTTTAAAAGTGTAGGTGTTTCTTATATTATTACGGCTATTTTAGTCAGGCATTAAACCATCACAGCTCATTTGAAAGAGTGCTTATGCAATACAATACAAGACCTTTCACTGGTATTTGATATATTTTGTTAAATAATAAAAAAAAAATTGCCTATATTTGATTGCCAAAGTATGGGGGACTCATGTGCCCATTTTGTTACACACCCAACGGGGGTTTTGCTCAATCCTTTGGAGATACTTAGCAATAATATGTTTTACTAATACATATTTTAGAGTTGAAGAGTTTGTTTGTTTGTCTGTTCATTGGCTTCAACTTGATAACGAATGTAAAAAATATTTCAGTTTTGAATAGCCCAATTATTGAGGAAGGCTATAAGCTACTTTATATTTGGGTAAGCAAAATAGTTACCATGGGACGCGGATGAACCACTGGCAGAAACCAGTATTGTTATAACTATAAAAAGAAGTTCCTAGGACTATATAAAACACTCATTTCACACGTTATGAAATACGCCTAGTAACTTCAACGAATACCTACGTTTATGACGTCACTAAAGACTTGCTAATGACAAATCCTTGGAGGTGTAATAAAAGTAAAGTTCTAAGAAAGCAAGCCTATATTAGTTTACTGTTTAACACGAAGTTAACAATAACACCGCACTGATAATATTGTTTCTTTCTCAGTAAAACTATCAGCAGTTAGATAACTATCAGCAATTTTAAAATACATTGTTCGTTTATCGTTGAGCAATTCTGAATTTTTAGTGATAGTAAAACTATTTTATGATTATTGAACGGAAATTGTAACAGGTTTTTTTGGTGTTTACGACTGCTGTTGTTTTGTGCGTATGATGTACCTATTGTATAATGTTGACTTATCTAGAAAGATTTAAGGTTTAAATTAAATTAACGTATTAGTCTCAAGTACGATGTAAGTAGAATTTAAGGATATAACTGTAACTGCTTCCTAAGAATAAAGATTCTTTCGGCTTTTACATAATGAAACCTTTTAATGCTTTTAAAGGACCTTGGCACACAATAACATAACAAGCATTTAACGTCAACATATTGTTGAAGAACATTTTTCATTAGCTTCTCGTTTTCTAATGATTTTAATATTTAAGGAAGAAGGATTTTGTATTATAATTCAGTGCAATATGTTAATGGATAGAAGATAAACCCATATAGCAGTAGTAAATTGAATCATTTTAGCACTATTATAGGTATACGTATAGCTTTTAGTATTACCTAGTTGATTCAGTAAGTACATGAATTCCATTATTAGGTATTAAGAATCCTATTAGCTAATACGCGGAGTGATCTAAATTGAGTTCTGTGAACAGTGCCGAACGTGGCTATCTGTTTATTTAATCTGAAAGCAAATGATTGACTGACTGGCAGTTTGACTAACAGCCTATCAACAGTTAACCATTGTGCTGTTATGAATTTAGTAGATACAGTCCTCTTCAAACTTAGTGTAGTACTACAAAGATAAAAGCTGCGTTTTTCCTTAACTCCGGAAACTCCTAAATCTATTCGTTTAGAAAGTTCTGCCAGTCTTCATTGAATGAATAATTGTAAATAAATAGGTGCCTATATCTAAGAAAACAATATAATGCAATGTAAAGGTGTTGGGTACTTTCCCCATATAAAGTGTTGAGAACTTTTCACAATCAACAATATCAGCCGATATCTCTATAAATATTCTTGTTTGTGACAAGCCAATGTTTGATCGATGCCCGCACGAACCGTTAAAATTTAAAGCTAACACCAAAGTGTGAAACGGTGTGCAAATGAAAAATTCCGCAACGTTTATTTCGCTATTGTAACCAATTTGTGACGCTTCCCGAAGCACGTTATTCCGAATTTTTCCTTTTTTTGTGGGATACAATTCCTTTTTAGTTGCGATTTATATAGCAGTTCATCAAAGCATATGATTTGTGTGAAAATAGGAGCGGGTTGTTTTGTGATCCTTTCTTTCGAAACTAAATATCGTATGATATGAATGAATTACTTGTTTACCTCCATCATACTTCATTACATCCCCCCCCTGTCTACAGATAATGAATATAAATAATAATTAAGCATATCCAATGAACTCATCGAATATTTAAATTATACAAACTAACCAGCCCAATACGAGAAAGCCACCTAAGAAGCCAAAACAAAGAGTAACAGTTTATTTTGAAGCTCACCTTCTCGGAAGGCCCTTGTATGTTTGATTAAGAACTCTTATAAATAAATCTTCTAGTAGACAGGTTGTAGCTGGAAATATATCATTGATTGGTTTACAATGTTTTAGAGCCTTTCTTTGAAATTCTTTTACCAAAATACCTTAAATAAATTACGTATGAAAGTATTATTACACTTTTGTACTTTTTAGAAAGTATTTTTTATGTCTCAGCGACAAACTTCCCATCTATGGAAGAGTATTTTCAGAACTGTACCAAGTGGTATTTTCAATATAACAAATTCTAACGAACATCGCTCTGTCCCAATTGCCAACCTCACCGGCCTGTGCACCATGCTGAAAAACAGACCACCTCACATTACTAAGTGCGACAGCAGCATCTCAGGGGTTAAAAATATCCCACGCTACGCTCACCGATACGCAAATCCCCCAGCTTTAGGGAGGTCTTTGTCCAGCAGTGGACATCTTTC
The DNA here is from genome assembly GCA_002382865.2 of Heliothis virescens. Lineage (NCBI taxonomy): Eukaryota > Metazoa > Arthropoda > Insecta > Lepidoptera > Noctuidae > Heliothis > Heliothis virescens. The sequence continues at coordinate 7,398,044 of NWSH02000006.1, read as the reverse complement.
GACTATGACGATGACAACAAATTCTGATAGACGAGGTAATTCTACATCGACGCTTAAAAGCTATTGTAAGCAGGTATATGTAATTAAATGTTGAGAGCACCTTCCTAATTAATATTTTTAATTTACACATTTCCACAATTTCACATGTAAAATTATATTATCTAATAATTGGATATTTAGAAATATTCGGTTGTAACCTAAAATACAAAATTATAAGTATGAAAGTAGAATGGATACCAGAATAAGGAATCAAGAATCTTCTGTTATACTGGGATAGGATTTTTAGATGATAAGCACTTGACAAAGTTATGAAAACAATACTAAGTAATTGATGTCAAGTTGTCGGAGTAACAGCTACTGCCTACGCTATCGTTTAATAATAATAAATCCATAGGTACTTGACCGTGTACCATAAGAGAAATACAAACCAATTCAACGAGACAACGAAGCTCTGAAGTATATGAAAGTTAGAAAGCAATTTACAGTATCTACAACCTTTATCAACACAGATTCGAAATTATATTCATGTTACTAGAATATTTTGCTATATAAAAATTGAAAAATATTTTCGTTAAAAATACACATTACTCATAATGAAAATGTAGCCATAGTTTATTATGCAAATAAACTATGGCTACATTTTCATGAAAAATACATACCTTCATTATTTTATGATTCACGAAGCATACTACTCCTACGCCATATTCACGCTGCTTTGAGATCAGTACAAAACTCGTAAATACATTATATGTACGATGTATGTACTCCGATAACGAGAACATGAAAGGCGCGAGCCTAGATTCAGCATCTACCTAAATAAATTGTACCAACAGCACGCAGACAGACAATACCGCACATAAACTTAATCAAGATAGAAACAACTCCTTAGTTATCAAACTGAGCGTAATGAACAGCTAACAAAGCCAGACTTGACAAAATATAAATCTAATTCCGACAACTATAGATTGTGTAAACTTCGTTGGCCTTACAATTACCGATGCTAATCTCCCTGGTGAGCTGAAGAGCAAATCTCCAAGTTTGCCGACTTTGGGCTTGCAGTCTGTGGGCATAGCAAACATCTGAAAGCGTCAAGCAAACTCGCTCAGATCGCCTTACACCTGCCGAACTTCAATTGTTGATATTTCTCAACTCAGGAATTTGTAGTCGGTCGTTTAAGTTGTTGATAAAGTGTTAAAAGTTACGAGGAAAAGTTTTGTTTATCTCAAGTTATAAAAAAATGATACTGTTATGACAAAAAAAAACTGGGTTTAAAAATAAGTAAAGGTAAAAAATATATAACTCAAGTATTTTTTTAAGTAACATTCTTTTTACAGTTTACCATAATATCAGTAAAAACTGCAATTTTTTAATTAAATAAAAACGGTTTACTAACCATTTACTAAGTAATTTCACTGCATATGATTAAAATTACCAAGGCATACATAAGCCCAACGCGACGGAGGAATATCAAGGAGCCGGGACACCGCGTGACTCCGCACACATTCATTGTAACAAAGCGGCGACACAGGTAGAAAAACCCGCTCGAGCTAATTTTAAACCTCGTCTCAAAAGCAAACATCTCTTTGTATAGAAGCACAATTTTAATTAAAACAAATATTACTAAACAAAAAACAACCTACGAACAAATGACTGAACACGATAAATAACGGAAATCGTATGTGGTAACCGAAAGACATCTAATTATTTGGACAAACAACGACTTACAAATCTTGTATGATCAACAAAAGCTATACAAATAAAACTTTGAAGAATGGAAACGAATGCTTTCATTTACTGCCTTGTGTAAACATTATGGACTTGCCCACGCACTTTAAATGGGCAGATAGAAATGTGACTAACGTTGCGTCCGATTCGATTCGTTTATAAACATCTATTGACCTTTTTGGTCCTCTCTCCATTAACATACATAAACTAATTCTTATGAGAACCATCGAAGCGTTCATTAATTACCTTTTTTCTACTGACTATCTGTTTACTGAACCATTTTAGCGTATTGAATAGATAGTAGCTTTTCCGTTCGTGTTAAAATGAACTCTAATCGTGAGACATTATTTTTTATGACCATTAAAATTCGTGTGGTATTTTAAACCGTTTTGTATCAGTGAGACAGTGATTCAGAAGTAGACAAACATAAAAGGGACCGATTTTAATGTCCTTGCCGGTGGTATTAGAAATAAAGCTGTCGATTTAGACATATCAATTGTAGATTATTCGATCATTATTGAAATAAACCTATAATTTACAAAATTATATTTGTAGCCGAAAAACGCTAATGGCTTTTACACGTTTTTTTTATAAACGTATATCCATGTTAAACTATATAAATATTAACATCAATTTAATGTGAGCATACATTTAAAATATGAGCGCTTTTGCGGTAAACTTGCTAATAAAATATTTTAATGGCAATTATCGCAATACGTATGAATTCCAGACTAATAAAATACCGCCATGTATCATTTAAGAATGGAATCGAATCCATTAAGAGGCGTTAATGTCGATATAATCCGTTACATCCGCACCTCGCCACCCCTCGATTAAAATTAGCAACGTAAAGGAGGATGTGGATCATAATGGGCTCACAAAGATACTACGAAAGATCGGTATTTGTAATAGATACGGTTAGGAGAGGATTAACTCTGACACAGGATCGTTAACGACTGGTTAAATGGATCGCTTGTTTATTGGCGTCTAAGAAGGCCTTTTGTTGCTGGGATAGAGTTCAAGATTTTTTTATATAATTTCATTTTAATTAATAAAAAGAAGATAGGAAAAACATATTTTTACATGTGTATATCATAATCACCGTTAAAATTAACTTTTCCTTACACAAGGTTGTAAGTAAGCCTATCAATTACAAAACACGATTCAACGCAAGCTGTTACATGGAACAACCCCAACTTTGACAATAACGGTGATCTCACAGCGGATGTATCAGGCACAATGCAGTACAACAGCACACAAATATTAGCCATTAATCGGAACTACGATATGGATACCCAGCAAATTTCGTCAGAGCTTTTGTGCACAGTTCCGGCGGTAATCGCTTTACAAAGCGGCTGTAGACAAAAAATCACAGCCAATTCTATTGTTGCCGGGTAAAATGGTGAGGAATGCTCCCAGGTAGATATGGGGGTGGATCGATCACAATGCGCCATGGTGATAATTAATCCAAAGCATGTTACTGTGACAGGACATTTCGTTAATAGCGACATTGATACAAATTACGATATTAATGACATTAACGTCACAGCTTTTGGAATTGCCGGCGAAAATAGAGAGTAAATTGTATTCAATTTATTTAATAATTTATTAATGACTGGTTTTATTTATATTTTCTCAGCAAATAAATTGTCTTGTTTTTATGATAAAATTAATTATTTTCCTTTAGAGTAAATATTTTCTGTAGTATTGCTACTTCAAACTTATACCTACATAGCTGCGGCTTCGAGTTTGTAATGCCAGTGGCATTCTTAGATTATTTTTTGCTGGCGATCCAATGCGCGCCTGTTCGACGTCGGTTCTTGGCGCACTTGAGACCGAACAGGTTTCAACATGGAGGCCAAAAACCGGTAAAAAATCATCACAGGTAATTACAGTAGGCTCGTCGCTTTACAATTCGATATAGAAAATATTGAAAAACTAAACTATTACGTAAAAAACAATACTGCAGGAGTTTTAAATCGTTTAACCGCCAATACTGTTCTAACCCATTTGCAATTATTATTACAGGGAAGGATTGTATTTTGTTTTGAAATATTTTACTACTAAGGTACTTGGTGCTGTCCATTGTGGCGTGCCATTTCCAACCACTTGTTAGCGAAATTATTAGAAACAATGCATTGTAAGCCAAGTTGGAAACAAAGAAATTCTGTAAGCAGTAAAAAGTAAGGAATACGTGGAAAGCTTTATGGATTTTGTGTTGGGTTTGTACTAGGGAAGTAATATTGAAAATTGATTGTTATGCTTGACTAAAATATGAGCCAGGATTGTGCTTGTTAAACGTGAATAATGTTTCTTTGATCATATAAAATTATGTCCCATTCAAAATGATTGCCTACACAAGCCGAATAAAATCAAAATAAGTTTAAAGTAATCAGTGTTATCAAATCGGAGCATGTTTTCGTTGATACGAAAAATCAATGAACGATAAGGATGACGTGCATGTCAAGTTGCTAACAAATGGTGGATTTAATAACACAACACAGAGAGGTGTGCCCTCGGAGAAATGTTCCACCCTCTTAATCACTACCCACTGAAATAATTAATAACCCTTCAATTAAAATATCAACTAAGCGCTTCCGCCCATGTGATAAAGATAACATTAACTCGTGAAAATAAACTTCTATACAATAACATGTTATTAGCTTCTCATAATGACCCATTAAACGTTACTTTATTTTAATCGTTTTCTTTTTATGATGCCTGCTTGTTTGTCGTTGTTTTATTACTCATAGGCTGTGAACTTTTTACGTTTATTAGTATCTGTTTGTATTTTGTGTTATTGTATATCCTAGTGCATTCGTGAATTTACGAATAATTCGTGATATATCGTTCCGTTACCTCATTCCGAAAATCACTCAGTGAGCTAGAAGACTTTTTACCCGGTTGCTAGGAAGGGTCATGTTGTTCAAAACTGTTTATCGACCTAAGGAATGCACCACTTAAAACTTAAGTTCCATCAGATATTTATATGGGAATGAGATCTTTGTTTCTTGTCAGAACAAGCCGTATTACTAATTAACGCCTTAGGGAGCTAAAACAGGTTTCGCGATTTATCGTAAAACCCAATTTAGAGCCGGCAGGCACGCGATTACAATCTTCTCACGACAGGAAGGCGCGCAAACTCCTCATCTCGAGGGAAATCACGCACGCAACAAACTTTATGGCAACACGTCCCGAGGAGCGATTCGCTCGGGGCGGTCGAAGACGGGCCGCACCACACACAGACTAATTCAAAAGAAATAACAAGACGCAGGCAGTGTCTCTACGCGGTCGACTCGTAGTAAACAATATACTAGCTCTGTATTCACGTCTCACTCCAGACACATTTAACATTTATACATTCAGAGATATCCTCTCACTTTCACAAGTCACGGGTCATAACCGCGAGAAGCACTGACCACGATTTAAGGCTAATGAACACTGACCGTGGTTGAGTATGGCTGCAAGCTCAGACGTATCCCGTCCTGAGCAAGACGTTCGCGAAGCAAACGTTTGAGTTGCATCCGAGGTATCTTCACTAACTCTGCTTTCCCTTCCTCATACTCGTCAACATATTTTGCCGGTTCCACTGCTGCTGTCGCCTGTTCTTTCCTTGCTTCTTCCTCACATCTACAAGAGTCCCGAGCGGCGGCTGCCTCCTCCAAAGTAAAATAAACAGCCGCCGCTCCTTCTTCTCTCAAAGATCTGACAGAATGAAGCAATCGCTGACGATGAGCAGGGTTCAGGACGCCAATAGCATCCAAGTCTGGTTCTCCTACTTGTTTGCATATTTCTAAGTCATCATATCCGTTATCAATAAAACTTTCCGCGTATTGGCCCAAGTGGAGCGATCGCAACCACTCGACGACGATGTTGCCGTTCGCAGACGAGGCCATGTCGCGTCAAAATACTGTGAGCATTACAAGGCGTGCTCGCGGCGCGGTGGTCGGCGAGAAACTGGCGACCACGCTCCCCTTTGCCCCCCTCTCCCCTCTATAAGCCGCGGTCGCCGCCCCTAGTACTTGGTGCTTTTGCTTTTTGACATTTTGTAGCTTAATCGTTTCGTTTCATAGAGAGGTGCGCGTCGCACCACGTGATATACCGAATTGTTTTTTCGAGTATCAGTAAGACGTTATCTGCTGTTATCAGCAAGTATTGGTATTAAATGAACTCTTTGCGGTTATATTAATATATAATATATTTGTTTACGTAACTAAACATCTTGGATTAGTGTAAAAAAATAGGGTCACAAAGTCAATATAATATGGAACAGCGGGTGGTCGCCGTGTCGAATGATATATTTGTAGTTTTATTTATTAATCTCTGAGGCGCCTCTATTTTGTGACTTGAACTACATTTAATTTGACTCTGCCCTCATTTTGTATTCAAATGAAACTATTTATAACGTTTTACGATATTGGAGACTTTTTTTAAAAGAACTACAATTTGGTTGCATAATTATAGTATATTTTATAAAAATTTGACGGGATTTCCGAGCCTATTCAGCTTACGTGTTTTCTAAATTCATTTTATAGACTTAATAAACAGATTATTAAATAAAATGAAAAACAAACAAAAACCAACATAAAAACTAGAAAGCAATGTAATCCAAAAATAATGTCATTTTACTTGTTTGAGCAGACATCATAAATCAAAACCGAAGATTACGCACACAACTTACCCCATACATAAATCTCGTAAGAACTCGCCCCACCTATCTGTTTACTTAATAAAGCTAATTAACCACAAACAGGGAAATAGCACAAAGTTTACTTTTGCCGAAGCTGTTATTCATTAAACTACTTGACCTGTTTTATCTCATTTCGGAAGCTGCAACTAAATGAACGAACTTGCTTTATATAAGTTTGCATAAAGCCAGCGATGCGGGCCCAAGATAGTTTCTTATTTTGTTTATTGTCCAGACTGTAGAAATATTTCGCTAATGTGTAAGTTGAGCATTCAGAAGTTTGAGTGACTGAATTTTTGTAAAACTATATTTTAAGAATAACGTTCTCTTACTTCGTCGTAAAGTATTAAAAAAATATGGCACCTACAGGGCAACTAAATTAAGCTACTTGTGATATATAATATGTAAAACTAAATAAATTATTGTAAAACATCGTGAGTACTGCTGATTATAAAATTTTTTTTTTTTTTAAATACAAATGATTAATAATAGCACATTGTTAAATGTGCATTTAAACACCATCCGTGTTAGCTCTCCTTCAAAAGTTTTCAATATTTAGATTTGATGTGCATACCTATATATAAATGCGCTCTCAATATTCTGAACATATTGCATTTATAAATACGGGAACTAGGTAGATTGGCGGTCTGATATCCGCAGCAATTAGGAATCATAGAATATTTACGCTCTCCTACTATAAGCGTGTATACTATTAGCATTCGTATCATTGATTCATGATTCTCTTTTATCTTACTACTGATTGTATGTACATGTAATAAATACGTAAACAAACTAATTAATTAACACTCCGATCAACGCGCGGGGCACAGGCGTGCCCCAGTCATATATTTTTGCCTATTACTACTTAAAAAAATGACTTGGAATCTCGCCGTCTTCAATAGCTGTTGCTAGTGTCCTTGAGCATACGTAAGTGTCGTGGCGGCTGCATTGGTGCACAGACATGCTTTATATACTCAGTTTAGTGCTTCTGGGGCACACCTGTGCCCCGTGCGTGTAATTGGGTAACTATTTGAAGAACGACGGAGGTAAGCAGTTTTAGTTATTTTCTCCAATAATAATGTAATTTATTGTAATAATATTGTTAATAAATAAACATAAACATTATTTCCTTCTTTTACTGGTGTGATAACATTTGTATTCTGCTCATTTCAGGTACTTATAGATAAAAATGGACGAAGTGTATCAGATAATTGACTGGTTCCAGAAATCTGACGAGGAAGAGCAGGGTAGTTTAGAAGACCAGTTCAATAGTGAGGATGAGGAGGACCATTGCATAGATGAACCAAAGTCGGAAGAGGAAAATGATAAGGAGGACCAGGTACCAGGGACCAGACCAGCTGCATGACTGCGGAAGGGCCAAAGTTCAATCGATCAGATCAGCATGTTACAGATGTAACAAGCCTGTTTGCAATGACCATAAATATAGTGTGTCTATCCAGTGTTATGACCAAAGTGGAAACAATCTCGAAAGGTCACGTATTGATGACAAAGATCTCGAATTTAAGATCCTATGTTGATTTCATTAAGTTTTTTAGGATGCAGAAAAAAAGGTTTTTATTTTATTTTATTTTTTTAAGAAGGCCTTATTTTTTACTTTTATCATAGATATCAATAAAGACTGATTATGTATACAAAATATATTTTTTTAATTCTTACCCTAATAATTAAAAATCTATCAATTACTTTGGGGCACGGGGGTGCCCCGCGCGTGAAATCGTGTAATTATTAGAGGCGCGTGTAACGGAGTGTTAAATACCTATTGAAAAGAAGACTTAGAATCTTACTTCTACTCGCTTGCTTTAAGAAAGTACGGAAGTAGATTTCCAAGTATCCGAAGGTTTTCAGATTTGAAAAAAAAAATAAGTGGACTAAGTCTTTGCATTTATTTTTGTGAAAAACTATCAACATAAAATACCTACATTTTATTAAATATTAGAACAAAAATAAAAAGTATACACAGACTCTCTAACAATTTGTTTGAATAAATAATTGATTGCAAGTTAAAACTAAGTCGAAACTATTCAAAACTATCTTTGGCTCGACTTGGCTCTCATAAGTATTTAGAGGTTCATTTATAGTTTGCGGAAAACAGTAATACTTGTCCTAGTTCCATTGTCTGAACTAACTCAACAGTGTGGTTTCATAGAATGTCAAGATTAACCACGACTGACGCGACAAGACCATAGTAATTTTCTGCCAACTTTGTGACGAATATTACAGTTTAACTTTGCAATTAGATATTTTGTGAGGTTCCAAATATTAAAATTCCCTCAAATGTTAATAAACAATCACTCTTTATGTGTAAAAACTATGTATTATAATATCATACTACTCGAAAATTTTACATGTAAGTATTTCATATTTGAAATAGTCATTTTTTGGTGGAAAATCTTCAAGTATGGGAGTTTTCGATTTTTACACTTTCGGTACCAGGGCCGCGGTAACTCTTTCGGAAAATCCCGGAGCCCCTGCGCCGCAGCTACTCCCATACATCTTACGATATCCTTTGGTTTTGCTTTACAAAACGTGAACAACGAACATTGTGGAAACTTATAAAAAAGGTGCCTATTAAAATCATAAAAACGAGAAGATTTTTATTCAGATAAAATGAAAATTAATAACTTAGCTGGCTTATCGTGATATTCGCTAACTCAGCAGATAAACTAGATTATTCCAACCTAGTTTTCCGCGCGCGCACGCTTGCAGATACTGAAATAATAGAAGAGATTTAAGAGATGGTTTAAATTTTTAAAGATCCATCTATAGTGCATATAAAATATAGACTTGATATTAAATTTAATTTTATATTGCGTCTTTTGAACATATTTTTGAAGTGAAAACTTTTTAGCGGCGCTGTGCACTTTTTGTATGGGGAGAAAATTATAAACTCGTGTCGTGATCGATAGATTTGAAACTGGCAAGTCCGTAAGACATTCGACAAATGACTTTTCATATTATGCGTCTGTGTGTTATCAGTTATGTATGAAAGACAAACTTTTTGTAATGTAATCGTAATAGTTCAGAGGTATTAACTTATAGCGGTCCCACAACTTACTTTTTAAAGAGAAATTAAGATACATGGGTCGGGGTTTTTTTTTAAATTTTAAATTTATTTTTTTATTTAACCCTTGTTATGGGTAGGTAGGTCGGTCGGTATAAATAGGTATTTTAATATTATACGAAGCTATTTGAGACCCGAGTGTATTTACCGAAATTCGGTTAATTTCTTAACTTTCACCCCCTGTAACTTTTAAACGGCTAAACCGATTTTCATCAAACATGTCACCTTTAACACAAAAAAAAACTAAATTGAAATCACTGCATCCGTTTGGGAGTTGATGATGCCTTAGACAGACTGACACACAGACAGACAGACACGTCAAACTTATAACATCTTATAAACTTTTTGCGTCGGGGGTTAAAAATTGCACGAAATTAATATTCAAGTTTTCGCTTCTGCCAGCACTCCCGAAGTGCAACCCGTTATTTATTTTTATTTTTGTTCAGTTAATACTAAGGTTATATAGCAGACTAAAAATTCCTTATCATAATTGCCACAATTTATTTACTTTTTTTAGTCACATATCAGTAGCATAAACGAACTACTACTAACGCCATCTAACGGAGAACTTGAAAAATAGTGAGTGCAATTAAGCTCCGAGCTGTAACTTAACATTTTCGCAGGCGCAAGCTGCAGTTTATTTGTAGGTACTTCAATAGTAACTGTGATGAGTCAGAGTCGTTGTTTATTTTATTTTATTGTTGACGTAAATATTTGTCACTTGCAATTTGATATTTGTAACGCAATTTAACTACTTGAAAAAAAAAATATTTTCCTCGATTACGTTTTCGAGTAGTTAGAGTTCAATTAATTAATAGAATGGCTCTTCCAGCTGAAATTTAACTGTTATGATTTAGCTGGAATGAAGTGGTCCATGAAATTATGTCAGAATCTGCACTTCGATATTGCATTGTAGGTCCGTTTGTAAAATGGCGTTTGTATAATTTTCAAAATACTAGATCTAGCTTTATTTTGTATTCAATTTTTAGGGTTCCGTAGCCGAATGGCAGAAAACGGAACCCTTATAGATTCGTCATGTCTGTCTGTCTGTCTGTCTGTCTGTCCGTATGTCACAGCCAGTTTATTCCGAAACTATTAAGACTACACCATTCAAACTCGGTAGGTAGATGTATTATGTTAACCGCTTTACGCTCCCCATACATGGAACTGAAACAAAAAAAAATTTTTTTTCGTCTAACCTACACTTGTGGGTGTCTATAGATAGGTCTTTAAAAATGAGATTGAGGTTTCTAAAACCATTTTTTCTCAAAGTCAATCATTTCAGAGTAAGACACTTTCAAAGTGCTAAAATGTGTGTCCCCCCCCCTGTAATTTCTAAACTACCAAAGTGAAAAATCTAAAAAAAATATATGTTATAGATCTTAATAAAAACTATCAACCAAAATTGGTTTGAACGAAATACAGTCAGTAGTTTTTGAGTTATAGCACTTTTTCAGTAACCGCAAACTATAACTTTGTTATTCATATATTTGTATGAAAAACAAAGTTATTTTTTGTAGATACGTTAATTTTTCATAGATAATGGAACGGAACCTTTCGCGTGCGAGTCCGACTCGCACTTGGCCGGTTTTTTTTAAATAAATTAAGCAAGTGGCCATGTTGTTTTACTTAATAAATTATAATGGGTTTGTAAACTATATAGTTTCAATAAATATGTTACAAAACAAATTAATTAGTTGTTTACATAGTGTGGTTTGTAAATCATGGGTGTACCTACGTACATGTTAGTATTAGTACCTATCAATATCGAAACTATACCACAAACTAATGAGCAACTGTTGTTATTTCTGATTACGGAATATTACGCATAAATATAATTATTTTGACGAGTTTTATTGGCAGTAGGTATTTACAAAATACCACTGAAAATGGTGTTAAGGAAGGATTTAATTTTTTGTTTTGTTACACAAACCAATTTTTGAGACCACCCTAAAAACAAACAACGCTATTATTTATCGCAAAAACAATAAAACGTAACACAAACAACATTTAAGCTAAACGCAGATGTCCCAACTAGTTGTCTAACGACGCTACAAATCTCACCGAACTATTTCCTTACTATACATTATTTCGTTTTACGTCCAATTTCCATAGTCGGTGAGCGTGAACAATTTAATGGACCAAAAGATTGCTCCAGCCCGGCCTACGAAAAGGTTTTTTAAAAGTATAACTAGTTTCTCTTGGAGCATCGCTTATCTCGCTTTAATAGAATATTTTCTGTGAATTAATGGTTCTGTTACTGCTGTAAGTATAGTCATTATTTGATTGTTTACTATTATATTTCAAGCTCTGTTTATTTACCGTGGTTACAGTGGCTTTTTTGATATGAAGAGTTATTATAACAAGTATATAAAGCTGCTTAGGAAGGAACCCTATTTTAGAGTATTTACGTCTAAAAATCATTAGGTACGGTATCCCGTACCTACCTATATTATTAGGTACACGTGCTGGTGAAAATGCCTGTAATTTTATTAAAATAGCTTCTCAGTAAAGCTAAGCCCTAGTCTGGGTCAAACATAAATATAATTCCTTACTTTAGACTTTCCACAATAGATTACAAAGGTAAAAATATCTCGAACCACAATGTCGTGCCCGAAATAATAAAAACCTACGCAAGAAACTCCATTCCTTTCTCGGAACCTCGGACCAATATAACAACTAAATAATTCAAAGCCGCGTTGATTTCACGAAAAACCCTATTACGCACTAATACATCCTTCCCAAAATCACTGGTGCCCTTAGGATGTAGATAAATGTCCGTCTTCCTTCGGCCTGACACTTTTGCTGGACTGCGGAGCGAATAATGACCTCGTATGGGCCTTCCCTTTACTATTTGTGTGTCCATTTAGGTCAATTGGCCTTCGACGGCTTTGTGCATATTTCTCGTCTCTAGCATACGCTTGAAAGCTTTTTTGCTTTGAGTCAGGAGTATTACGTCATTATATTGAGGTTTCTAGTATGTGAATGACCTATTTAACGTACTGGTAATGAGAAGTTTTGTGAATGCATATTTAGAGTTCAATGCCCGCTGCTTAACTAGCCTCGATGTCGATAAACATTTGCGTCTCATAACGAACATTTATCATCATACCTAATGTAGATAAGATTTCAGGTGCATTATAAACGTAAAAGTTATAAAACTGGCTACTCGATTGTTCTCAAAAAGAAAGAAAGAATAAAGAGTTAAATAGTCTGCTCAATGGGGGATGATCTTTACCTACATAACTCCATACATGAACTAAAATCAACAGAGGTAAAATAATCGACAAACAACTTATTACCTATGTTACTGGTCAAACATCAACGTAGCAATGTTGACCAACCAGACCAAAGTCAAGCCAACATACTGTTGTTTATTATGCATATTAAACTTGAAATACATTTGGACATCCGTTTTTGGTAGGATTTTGGTAATCTATTGTTAATTTACTTAGGCATTATATTTTTTTTTATGTAAGTATAAGTAATGGTACAACCTGGATTTTCATGATAAGTAACAATTTTACTTGAAAATTTAGCTAAGATAGACAAATTTTATTTACTCTTCCAATACGCGGTTTTGAGTTGCCTTTCTTCCTATCAACGTGCATTAAACTGAATAAACAGTTTATCTTCTTGTCTACTGAACAAAACTGAAAATACAAAAAACAAAAGAAGGTGAAAAAATCACCTACCGGAGCTGAAATCTTCAAGTAAAAGAGGTTGGATCAAAATAATATCCAAGCTACGTGGGAGCATAAGTAGCCGTTACCTTAAAGCCTGCACATTTAATTTAATGGGCCAGGCAGCCAAGTCCGAGGGCTTTAGTTTTACACCGGATATTATGAGATATCTTGAAACTAAGGGTGTGTAGATAGATGGATGGAGGAGCTCCTTACTACCTGCCTTTTGTTTTCTTATGACTATTTCTTTACATAATATATCTCAAGGAAATTAATGAATATTTTATAAAATTGGCCCCCCATTGGGGATATTATAAACAATATTTAGAACAATTTATTTCAAGCAAAAGCAGAGCAGCAACTATCCGATAAAAAGCGTTTCAAATAAGTTTACGTAATTGAAAACGACATTATACTCCATAATTATAATTATTAGTACAAGACGATAATATTATAGCTAATAAATAGACACTGCATACAATTATCTGATTATTGATCTACTAATTGCCTAACACGGTCTATAATATTATATGCTTTTGATTAGGTCTCGTATTAAGTAGTTCACATTTTATCCATTATGCCTGGCATTATACTGGCATTATAATGGATCACATGCTTTAATGTGAATTTTAAAAATTATAATGCCAGTAAAGTTTTCAAACTGCTTAACCTTAATTTTTTCGCCTAATTTATAACTACAATCCGATCTTACAGAAATATATAGCGTTATACAAGTTACAGCTGTTACTAATCTATGAATGAAATCAAAGGTAACATTGATCCCTTTACAGGATATAGCAGTTAAGTAAGTTCTTAGCGCCATTTGGAGTTTCTTTGAAAAGTTATTCCTTACAAAATTACTGTTACAATACAAAATTAGAATGCTTCGCGTCAGTTAACTTTGGCCAACTCAAATTATTGCTACTTTGCGAATCTAAAATAACTCTTTTATTGTTTGAAACTGTGCAGTAAAAGATTTTTCATACCTAAAACATTTATGTTCTAGATAAGGTCGTTAAACGATTATCTCTCTTAAACAAATTTCGAACTCGATTCAAGTCATTTAATTTGATAGTTTGAATACGTCTACCAAACTAGACAAAAATGTAATCGTATCAAAAATATAAATTAAATAACCTACTCGTAAGAACACCTTAAACATCACCAATGTCCCAATCACGAATAAGTCAGCGAATACTCTAAAATAAAACGAACATCCATTTTTAACCCTTCCTAGGAATCAAACCTCAATCCTTTCAGTCACAGACGTAGACTAATGAAGCGATCGCAGTATTTTGGTCATTCATTGCTATGCAAGCTATTTTTGCATGCGGATAAATGACAGCGCGTTGTGTCATAGACACGGTAGGCGGATCGCTCCCTGTGATGACCCGACGTCCGACCCCTAGGGCAGCTTGTGTCAACTAGTGACGTGGCTGATGTTACAAGTATCGATACCTTTTTTTTTTGCTGGCTTGTTATGTCGATGCGGTAATAATATTTATTCTTTTATTTTAAATAAAAAATGTAACTTATAATGTTAGGGTCAGGTTTCGGTCTAGCTGTGAAAAGTTTACAAATTCTAAATAATCCCTTTTTTCACAAAATTGAAGCTTTTTTATAAAACAAACAAAGTAGGGCGACGTTTGTAATACACCAATAATTTACAATTATGCTTTAATCCGAAATTAATTCTGAGTTTCACCCATTCACTATCCACAATTTAGGCACAATTGTTAAATAATTGGTGTGTATCACATTATGTTTCATGGGACAGGGAAAGTGTTAATCTGCTACTAAGAAATCCTATTTGAAAAAACATGTATTGTGTTTGATTGACAGAAACAGTACCTACTCAGAACTCGATTTCGAAGAATATTTAAACAAGAACTATATATTTATATGCATATCTACTAGCCATTTCTTATTCTGAAGTAGAAATAATTACTTCTTTTTGTATAAAATTCATCACTGTACTATAGGATTAACTTTTTTCTGGCACAGTTGCGTAAAAAAAATTTTGTTTTCATATAACCATGCAGGAACCCATTTTTTTTTCTCTGCAGACGAAATTCGACAAGTTTTAGCTATCGACGCTTGCCACCTCTAGAGTACGGCAATGCGGACAATTCGGGACGTGGACAAATGTGCCCGGCGACTCGCCGTGACACGTTCATTGAGCTTTCATTTGGGCAATTTTCGACTAAATCCCGGCCAATCGGACACAAGACCCGCCTGACCTAACTGTTCCAGTTGCCAAAATAAATACAAGCCTTTAGAATACTTGAAACTAAGGTTTTAATTACAAGTGTCTTTTTATTGTAGCTGACTTTCTACGTAAATTGCATTTGTGCAAACGACGTGAAACGATTTTCTTTTGTTAGACTCGATAAAATATTATACTTCTAGTTTGAAAAGAAATATTTAACACCTTAAAACCCGCTTAAAATATAAAACTCTATATATTTTAAGCTCACAAATTGCACGCTATTTCTCCTACACACGAGACTTTATCAAACATTGGAGGACTCCAACATGATTATAACTTTACGTGCTTCGAATTCGATTCCCAGTTGAAAAGGAATTGTGGCACATCAAAGAAACTCGAACAACGCTTTGATTTTTATATAAAAAAAAGTGTTCTTGTTATCGCTACAGAATAAATTCCCCCTTTGTCAGTATCATTATGCCACTTTCTTAAGATAGGCGGGGAAACGTTAGATAAATTTTACATCATTAAGTTATCAGAGAATTTAGAGCTTCATTTTCTCCGCGTAGATTCTCATCTCTACTTTTTTGGGTAACATGATATTATACTAGTATATATGACAAGATTTTGTTAAGATTAAAAATTCATCTATAACTACCTCGTTATATCAATACCTCATGTCAAATTTTATTCAAAAATAAATTATCAGTCCTACCTTTTCTAATCTATCTATCTGTATAGATAGTCAAATTCATGGTATGGGAATTCATGGTTAAATAATTCGTTAAGTTATTTACGTTTATCATGTCACACGTAAAATATATTCTTGAAATGATGTGTACCTATAATAAGAATATACATAGCTTATAATTATCATTCAATATGTAGTACGAACTCTTCAGTTCACTACTTGGAAAGAAATATAAAAGGGACGATGAATCAACGCGGTATTCCATTGAATTAACTCCAACCTCGAGTCAATGGCGCCAAGTTTATAAACATTGCTTTCAACCGCTACTAGTTCTGAAGATCACTAACAAAAGACTGTTTAGAGAAGCCATTTGTGCTATAGATCGCTGGCTATAGGTGTTATTGCTGTCAACAAAATAGTTTCGTTATCTAATAGCTGTTTATGACCTTTATGCAAAAAGTTAATGGAGTCAATTTAAAATTCGGAAACAATTTGTACGTGGTTATGTAAAAATCAGTTTTCACATTTATACCTTTAAAAACGTTGAATCTGGCAATTTTCTTAGATTCAAGAAACTCAAATCCGAAATTTCAGCCATGAGCTGATTCAATAACACAGACGAGTTCCTTATTTCTTCGTATCTAGCCCTGATGATTGTCATTTGTTTTAAGTAGGTATAAAATACCAGTTGTTTAAGTTTTGATTGATGGCAGTATTTTCGTCCAATACTTCTTGCTCTGCCATAAAAAAGTAAACATACGGTTTGCACCATAGTCTACACCTTCTAAGCACGCAATGCGTGTTGCCAAGTTTTTATACCAGGCGGCGGAATGCCTTAGATTATATCAAAGCGCGGACTAGGAACACTTAACCAATTTGAATTTGTAAAATATATTTCAGATAATAATTTAGACTTGGATTTCACATGTTTGCAAAAGGTTAATTATTTTGATGTTTGTGCCTGCCTACTTTTAATAAAACAAAACTTTCGTATTCTCCTTCTTTATTATAACTGTGAAAGTTTAATTTGCTTGTGTTAATTGTCATCTTACTGCATCTTCAAATTATTAGTTCTCCATTCTTCGCATACAAATACTTACTATTTTAGATCTTCTGCTACATCTGCAGTCCACTAACGGTGGTGACTCTGCTAACATTCTAGTGTTTTACCTATTCTGAGTTATCAAACGCATTCAGCTTCTTGCTCCATTGACCTCGTTTCTGTTCTTCCAATTTGAAAGCAGCCAAGTGAAAGTCAACCCTATTTCTTACGAAACAAAGTTGAGTTTAGCTGCTTCGCTAACTTTGCAACACAAAAGCCTTTATTGCGTAGTGTCACGTAAGGATCCCAGGTGTGGAATGCTTTTACATGGAAAGCAGAGGATTACTTGACGCTAACTTTAATACCTACAAAAAAGGAAACATTACTAAACGGCTATAACCGTTTTGCACCTAAGCGAAAAAGACACACGGAACTTTCGTACTTAAGTCTATTTCAATAAAGGCGTTAAAGAATTTATGTAGGAGCTTTTTTTTCTTGCAATATTGCCTCTATTTTTATAAAGCCAGTCAGTGAAACGGCACTGTTACATGCGATTACCACGTTTCTGGGGTTAATTACTTAATTAAATTACTTCCTTAGTTACCCTTTACTGGCCACTGGGTGAGTACCAAGCATGCAGAATTTGGTAGCAGGTGTCTTTTTATGTTTTTACTAATTGCTTGACTATCCTTTTGTTTGAAACTAGGAAACTGGTTGGTTAGGTATTTAGAACTCAATATTTTTATGGAAAAATAAAAATGCAAAATGATTATTTGATTTTATTTACTTTTGCTACCTACGCTTAAATAGCTACGCTTATCTGATTACATTACATACCTACATCAGCTGTCAGGAGCTTTAAGCAATCAGTAGAATAAATGTGTTGAAATATACAAAACTGTCATCCTTGCCTAATTGTCCAGTTAAAATTAACCGATACAATTCATGAAAGTAGTGAATATTTTCACTCTATTTCCAAAATGAGATTTTATTGTTTTAATTTGTCTTTGTCAACCCGTCCAATATCGCATTTCAGTGAGCACTGGACCGTACGCGCTAGTGACTGAGTGTATATCATCGTAACATAAGCCCTGGTTAGCGTGTTTGTCGACTAATTTAATGCACGGTCATGCACCGGTGGTCTAGTCGCAAAGCTTCGTTAGTTCGTAGCCTGCCTCAACGTACTTATGTACCCTTTTATTCTTTGCTCATTGTTGAATTATTTTTACGACTTTGCTGATTTTTATGCTTCTTCTTCTTGTGGTATTCTTTCTTATGTTTTATCACATTAAGTTGACTGACCATAATGTTAAGCAGTACTTGGCGCGGTTGGTCTGTAGATGGTTGACCACCTATGTCATAACTTAAATGCTCCGTGTTTCCGAAAGTACTTTGTATCGATAAATCCCGCCTGTCATTTGAACATCTGTAGCAGGCGTCATAGGTAATTAGAAAACAGAAAGTCCCATATCCAGTCTTACAAAAGGATATTGGGTTGTTTGGGTCGAGGAGGTTGAGGAAGTCAGATAAGCAGTCGCTCTTTGTAAAACACTGTACCTACTCAGCTGCATTCGGTTAAGACTAAACACCGATTTTGACATAGTTTAGGCTATTTAGATAATGATGGAACATAACCATACTGGTAGATTGATATTCCTAAAGATGCGTTAAATAATTTCCATACGGGTCCACCCATCCACAAACCAACTGCCAAAGGTCACTTAACCTAACAATATGCTTATCCCTAGCTCTTTCGGATCGTTCCTAGTATTTTACCAAAAAGAGATCCTGGTATATATGACCTAAAAGAAAACAGTTGCACTGACTGATCAATAAGAAACTTATTAACTAACAATAAAGTTAAACAATGAAGCTGGAAAACAAAGACAACATTAATTACTTTTTTCGTACAACAACTTAGTTCAACGACATAATAGAGACTTTATAATATAAAACCCTCCTTTTTCTTTTGCCGACACTTTTTAATAAGATTCTAATAAATTATGCAAAGGCGGTGCTCCGTGATGCTGCTTCAAGAAAATATTAATATATTTCCGATTTTTAAGAAGAAAGGTTGCATTCCAGTACGTAAAGAAGTTTGCGTTCGTTTGCATAATCGATTTCTATAAATAAGTAATGATCAATGAAGACACAAGCAGGACTCTCATTATATTCGTTATAGTTGCACACAGCTGTTTGACTCGTCTTTCAAAAAAATATCAAAAATGTAAATAAAAAATATATATATTTATTTAATTTTTATTCAACCGAATTAGTAGGACTACCTAACGGGACATTTAGGTATACAGAGTTAGGTTAATATACTAAAAATCTTGTGACAATTTAGAAACAACTAAGTAATTTAGAATCTACTTTACAACTCAGCTTCTTATTGAATACATAAAAGGCTATAAATCAGTAATTTTAGGTATTTTTCACTACCGGTATTGTAGAACTTAAATAATACATATAAACCTATCAAAAATATAAATACTTACAAAACATTAGGCACTTGTGTTACTTGCACTCGCGATACCCGAATTTTGGTATATCCAATCATAGTGTGCAGCCACATTGGTGAATATCGCATACTCTTTTGGATCGCAAATGATGCCAACAGACATTTTTCCACATTTAGATAAGACTCCCCGAATGAACCAGGTGATACCGTGGTCAGGCTGAGAAGTGCGCACTACCAGACCACCCCCACTGTCGCCGTTACTAACATTAGTGACTGAAAAGACAAGAAAAAGAGATATATTTTAGTATGCTCAGAGGTCGAAGAATGTTTTTAAATTTTTGGTATTCCAACGACACCAATTTTGCAACTGTATTGAGAAAAATAACTATAATTGACGGACCATTCTGAAACTAGTAACAGGTAACCAGGCCATCAGTCACACGGGCCACTGGTCAATTTAATCATCGTTAGTAGTGGCTAAGTAACAGCCAGGGTCGATCCATTATACAAGGTATAGCAATGCTTGCATGGCGCGGTCGGTCTGTGGCCATCTTGTCATGATGAGATACTCCGTATTTTGGAAGGCATGTTTATTTGCAGGATTCCGGTTGTTATTTTAATATCTTTCGCAGTCATTAAGGGGAGTCAGAAATCAGAAAGTCTGACAACTAGTATTGCCATGGTGCCGAATTGCCCATGGCAAATAACTGGGTTGAGAAAGTCAGATAGGCAGTCGCTCCATGAAAAAAACACTGGTACTCAGCTCCATACGATTAGAGCGGGAGCTGACCCGAATAGATGGGAAACGGCTAAGACATAGAAGACAATATTGATGAGATGTAGCAAAAATAAATCTTGAACTTAATTAACAGTAGTTATTACAGTAGAAAATACAGGCATTTTAAAACGTTTTACATATACAGAGATTGAGCTAGTTTACCGTACTTACTTGTATTAGGTCCATTTCCAGCGCAAAAAGTGTAATTGTTCAATAACTTAGAGAGGCTTGTACACACTGTATCCCTCTGCACCGTAATTTGAATTGCCCTCAGATAACTGTTGAGTATTTTACGTTCATTCTTGCCAAATCCAACGATCTGTGTACAAAACACCCATCTATTATTACTTCATTATAGAATTTACAAAAATTGTTTTGCAATACTGAATAATATATTTTTTATATTATCCTTTGCAGATTAAAAAGTTAGAAGAAGATTAAGAATGGTACCCTAAATTATCAGGGGGCACGGCAGTGCCCCCGCCAAGTCAAGCAGAAAAAAGCGGCACGGCCGTTACCATACTTTTCTCGAAGCAATTCAGGCCATTTTCGACTCCCTATAATTTCGTTGTGGATAAAACTAGAAGCCTGAATTTTCAGCAACTAATCAGGAATTGTATAAATACGGTGTATTTAAAATTTCAGACAATTTGAACCAGTAGTTTAAGAATGACAACTTGGTAAAGTTTCTGAATTTTGTCACTCACTGACTGACTCACCGATCATCAAAAGTATAAGGCACTTCTAGCAGACATAGAAGCTTCAAATTTAGAATATATATAGAGTTTAGTGTCCTTATTATGGGAAAATTCAAAAATTTTGTAGTTTCGGTCCAGTTTTCTAAATACACTAACTGCATGAATAACTTTGTAATCCTATATAAATGTATAGGATTACAAGGTTACATTTGCAGTTAATGAATTATTACT